>CM049389.1:9306331-9735745 GCA_026937815.1 Etheostoma perlongum
AGGTGACAGTGAGATCATGTGATCATGTTTCCATAAGGAGGACTTAGAGTGTCACTTTAGGCTGGCCAATCAAACGCAGTCTTGTCTCTTAAGAGTGAAGAAAAGGTCGTGATTTCTCTCATTCAACACAAGAATTCGAAGATGATGACATCTCCAAAGTTTCTCTTGTATCTGACATGTTTGTTCTTGGGCAAAATGGGTGAGTTGTTGTTTTTGTGGCTGCAGTTTCTGTGTTTTAGTTTATAACAACTGTTCTCACAAATGCTGCTAATATCTTTTATGCTGTAATGATTTCATTTCATTTCATTTAATTAATCGTGCATTGGTTTTGTCTCCCATTTCACTTCAGCTCATATATCTGTTCAAGTATTGTCATCTGTTCGTCAAGAGAGACGTTTTGTATCAGCTAATGTTGGAGACAATGTAACTTTACGATGTTTCTATGAAGATGCTACAAGGCTTTACTGGTATAAGCAAACTCTGGGACAGAAACCAAGACTCATCTTAGCCTACTATATGTTTGGTTTAAGAATCACTTTTTATAATGAATTTAAGAACAATTCACGCTTTGCATTGGATACTGAAGAAAAAAAACACTTGACAGTTTTTGATTTAAGCATCTCAGACTCGGCTACTTACTACTGTGCAAGTAGCAATGCAATTGTCTTGGACTTTGCGGAGGGCATCATTATCAATGTAGAAGGTTCAGGTTTAAACGTCCCAGCTACGGTCCACCAGTCAGCGTCTGAGAGCATCCAGCCAGGAGGCTCTGTGACTCTCAACTGTACAGTACACACTGGGACCTGTGATGGAGAACACAGTGTTTACTGGTTCAAGAAGTCGGAAGAATCTCAGCCAGGACTCATTTACACCCATGGAGGCAGAACTGATCAGTGTGAGAGGAAACCCAACACACAAACACACACCTGTGTCTACAAGCTGCCGATGAAGAGTCTGAATCTTTCTCATGCTGGGACCTACTACTGTGCTGTTGCCTCATGTGGACACATTCTGTTTGGAGACGGGACCAAGCTGGAGTTAGAAGGTAAGGGACTTTCTAGGCTCATTCTAGTACTCATTCAAACTTCTTATTTAAGATAGAACACAACGTTCAAGCTCATTTGATGACTAGGTATTTTTGTTGCTTTCTAAACTTTGTATGAACACAAAGATAAAAGCTGAAAGCTCTGTTTCTGCTGTCTGTCTCTCTACAGATATGGCAGACTCTCTTGTCTCTGTGTATTTCTTGAGTGGTGCTTTAATATTCACCACCATCCTGGTGGTTTTACTGGCTTTCTTACTTTTCAAGACAAACCAGAGAAACCGATGCTACTGTACAGGTAAGTGACACTGTTTGTGTTTGATAGAATTTACTAAATGTAACTTGAATAAAAATAGCACTTCTTTCCATTTTACAAACAGAGTCTCAAGCAAGATTATCCAGTCCCTCCACAGCAAATGCAGAGGTGAAATTTATCTTAATAAACAACCTTTTTATTCCACAACAACACATTTGTTTCATTATTGTTTTTAATTTAGATTTTCTAATCCACTTCTACATATTATGTTACCAGGGTTTCAGAGATGGGGACAGCCTTCATTATGCTGCTTTAAGTGTCAACCTCCCCAACAGATCAAGAACACACAGAGACAACACCAATGATGAATGTGTGTACTCTGGTGTATTATATTGTAGTTCCGATGCGCATATCTTGTAGAAAGCAAGACATTTAAAAACATTGTCGTTGAATTTAACAATGTTATCTGGAGTCATGGAATTTGAAGAATAAGTATGTTCAACTCAACCAAACCAAATCGTGTTCTGTATGTGCTTTTGTATATCTATGCTATTCCATAAGTGATCAAATAAAGTTAATATATTCATGCAACCCTTTGATTTTTAGAATATATAGTATATAAATCATACAATACATGCAGGGCCTTAAATTAACATCCCATCACATGACAAATGTGGGTGAATTCTGCCATTAGTGGGTGAAACTGTCACTCTGAGAGTGAGAATTGAGTAATTCATTAGTTGTTTTTTGCCTCTGTTCTTTCACATTTCAACCAAGTCCGCCATTTCCTTGCATTTGAGCTGAAAAGTGTGTCAACACATTTTTGGGGTGAAGAGGCGGACTGAAACAAGGAGGCAACAACAAGATGAGGATGATTTAAAGAAAAGTTAAAGAAGAAGACATTTTAATACCAAGTGGAAATTTGGAGATAATGTCAAGGCTTGTGAGATTTGCTGGTTTGTGAACTCTATGAGGCAAACAAATTGTCTGTGTAGCTATATGATTTAAAAATCCAACTGCCACGGAGCCTGGTGGCCAAAAAGAAAAACTTAACTTCAGGACCTGTATGCATGTGTGTTAACTCTCTGGTAGCGTTGTCTTAATCGTTTTTGACTGGTCACAACAATGAGTGGACAAGTGGTGAAACTTGACTGTTTAAGGTAAAATGGCACAGGAACGCCGGAACATGCTCAAACCAGAATTATCTTTCCACTGCTTGCTTGTTTTTATACACAATGACAATTGATGAGGTCTTGTTAGATTGACTGTGTTGCTGAGCAGGGTGCAGGGATCAGGCGTTGATACCAAAACATTACAAGAGTGCACCCTTCCTAGTTCAACAAGTCAACCATAACAGCCCATTTTCCATCAGACATGTCACAAACTTTGGGTGTAGGGTATATAATGCACTGATGAATATAAGAAAATACAGTAGGAAAGTCTTCCACCGGGGATACATTTTAAAACTAAATTCTAATTTTTACGTTGACATCTTATATTCCATTGGTTGTACTAAAAACCACATTCACCAAATTTGAGTCTTCTTTTCACAACCTCCAAACTCCTTATATACATTTAAAGCTCATCTTGAACTCCAAAAAGACAAAATGCATGCATTTCACTAGAGTGCGGAGGATTGATGCTCCTTTTCTGATTCATTCTCTTAATGAAAATCTAATAGATAAAGTATAGCATTCTAAGTACTTAGGAAATTGGTTAGATGTCAGATTGACATATTGATATACAGAAACAGAGCTTGTTTTGTCTTTCAAAAAAAGAATCCACTATACCATCTACAATGAATTACGGAGCTACCCTGTGTGCTCATGTTGCTGCCATAACACTGAAACCACTGGATGGCATTTAACACAAAGCCATTCAGATCATCCCTCAAGACATCTATGGCATCCCTTACCCAAGGTGATTTAAAGTCAATAACCATGACACCACACATCACTGGATAGTTTACCTTTATCATAATCAGTGCAAATGTCTAAATGTAAAAGCAAGCACTTCATTGACACTTTACGTGCACAAGTCCGACCCAAAGCTAGAAAACACATGACTGCACCGACTGTGTATGAAGTTGCATCTGATCATACAGTAGCACTGAGGCTAGTCTCAACATTCCTCCACACATTCAAAAGTTAGATGTCCAACATGGGGAAAAACTGAGGTTTATTGGCATTTCTTTAAACCAATTACAATCGGTATGCATGGTGCTAAGCCCTGGACACAATGAGGGTGCTTCTGCAAAATAGCCTCTGGAAGGAAATTGTTTTGGTGGAACATGTGTACATTCAAAAGTTAGATGTGCAACAGAAAACTGAGGATGGATAAATAGTCTAGCTAGCTGTCTGGATTTACCCTGCAGACATCTGAGGAGCAGTTAACCAGAGTCCTCAGAAATCCACGGCAGTTTAAAATGATAACACAAAGAAAAGAAAAAAGGGACATCCTGCGAAATTTTGGGCAGCACCTGAACAATCCCGGAAGTGGAACTTCATCAATATAAACTAACCTTTCCCTTAATCAATGCAACAGTATAAAAGTAACGGCACCCACTTCTTTGTAACTTTACGTGCATACGTTTTTTAAAAGTTAAAAAGACTTGTCCAACTTTTATTATTTAAGTAGGTTGACCTGATTTTTTTTTCTGCTGCCAGGTTAATTGCTCAAAACATCAAACATACAGTATTAGAAAAAACAATACTTGATCTTGTTAGCTGTATTTAATAGGATGTGAAGAACATTTATCTTTTACTATTTTTAAATGTAATGCCAAAATGGGGACCTGTTTTTTTCTTCATTAGGGTTAGGGCTCACATATCTCTCACACCATGTCAACCTTTCCTTTAGAAAAAAAACAGAAAAAGAAATGGGCCACTTAATGCGGCTAAGAGCGCAAGGTTTCCTAAATAGGACATGGAGTACAGAGTCACTTCAGGTTAGCCAATCAAATGCAGTCTTGTCTCTAAAGAGTAGAGAAAAAAAATCAACATTCTTTTCATTTCACACAGCAAATTGAACACAATGACATCTCCAGTGTTCGCTCTCTTTCTCACATGTCTGTTCTGGGCCGGAATGGGTAAGTAGCATTTTTGTAAGTCAAACTTGTATCTTTAAGTGTACGATCACTGCTTATACAGCAGAATAAGCTGAATTCTGTCACATTAAATTACATATACGTTTTTTTTTCTTTCTGTTTTTTCATTTCAGCTCAGACGACTGACCGGAAATTGTCTTTTTCTGTCAGCCAAGAGACACGTTTTGTATCAGTCAAAGATGGGGAAAACTTGACTTTGCAATGTTTCTTTGAAGGCGCCGTTGCTGCCAGACTTTACTGGTATAAACAAACTCTGGGACAGAAACATCAGCTCATCTCTACTTTCTATATGTATGACAAAAAGGTTAATTTTTACAATGAATTCAAAGACGACTCACGTATTACACTGAGTGTTGAAAATGGTCAAAATCACCTGACAATCACAGAAGTGCGCTTTTCAGACTCGGCCACTTACTACTGCATGAGTTGCTATCTATACACGTTAGAAATTTCGGCGAGCATTTTAGTCGATGTAAAAGGTTCAAGCTTAAACATCCCAGCTACGGTCCACCAGTCAGCGTCTGAGAGCATCCAGCCAGGAGGCTCTGTGACTCTCAACTGTACAGTACACACTGGGACCTGTGATGGAGAACACAGTGTTTACTGGTTCAAGAAGTCGGAAGAATCTCAGCCAGGACTCATTTACACCCATGGAGGCAGGACTGATCAGTGTGAGAGGAAACCCAACACACAAACACACACCTGTGTCTACAAGCTGCCGATGAAGAGTCTGAATCTTTCTCATGCTGGGACCTACTACTGTGCTGTTGCCTCATGTGGACACATTCTGTTTGGAGATGGGACCAAGCTGGAGTTAGAAGGTAAGGGACTTTTCTAGCTGAGGTTGTTATTTCTCATAGGTACTCATTAGTAGGGCCTTTGTCCTGATTCAATTCTTTTGGTTTGGCTGTGAACAAATATGACGTTGTCGCCATTGGCGGTACCATATAAATACAAAATAATAAGGTCAATCATTGGTAGGAAAAAAATGTGATTCTAGGGAAAATAATGAATTTTAAAAATCGTCGCAAAAAATAAAAAATCACAATACAAGAGTGAATTGATTTTCTTTTACATGCATACTCATGAGGACTTTCTACATACTTTTAGGATTTGAATAGAAAACCTGTTGAAAGATCTGTCTCTGATGTCTGTCTCTCTACAGATGAGGTGGACTCTGTCTTGGTGTATTTCTTGAGTGGAACTACAACATTCACCACCATCCTGAGTGTTTTACTGGCTCTCACAGTTTGCATGATGAACAAGGGACACAGCCGCCAATCTAATGGTAACTGCTAGTTTGTATGACTTGTGATCACAGAATTTGGCTTTTCAATAAAAGAGTTTTTTTTCTGTTTCACAACCAGAGTCTGAAGTCAAATGTCCAGCTCCCCGAACAGCGAACGCAAAGGTGAATAAAAACCTATAAATTAACTGCTAAACTACCGTTAAGACACTTATTTATTGCTCAATGCATCATTATTTGCATGTTTTCATTTCAGTCAAAGACAAAATAATGGTCATCTAATATTTATTTTGTTACCAGGGTTACCAACACGCTGAAAACCTTTATTATGCTGCTTTAAGTGCCGACCTGTCCATCAGATCAAGAGGACAGAGGGATCCCACCTGGAGTGAATGTGTGTACTACAGTGTAAAGCAGTAGAACTGGACTTGTTACATTTGTACTTTGGAGTAAGACAGGATTTTCTTAGTGCCTCTCTGGAGGTGTAATAAAGATGTATATCCAGGTTTTAAATAATTTTGCTTTTAAAGGTTCTTTGTGATCTGCAGACAAAATTAAATCACTCTGTTCTTTACTTATGTGCAAATTTAGAATACTCTTTGTTGTCTGTGTGGCAAACAAACCATGCATGTCACAATATATTTTAAGTATTTATGAATACATGTTTTATGACTTCACCAGTATATTTACATGCTCAGATGAATAGATGCAGTACAAGTCACTTGTTTCATTTGTTTTCGCTTACCCTCATATTTTTTAACCAAAGGATGTGGGTGATTATGTGAACTATAGCTTTAATGATCAAATAAACAATTAAAAGTTGGATCACTGAGTTTGTGTGTGCATGTTTGATCCAACAGTTTCTTCATACAGGAGTGGCTGTTGGCACCATGTGTGTCAAACATGACATTTACAACGTTCCTGTGTTGGGTTTTAATGAGTTCTGTCTAGCAGACAACGGACGGTTATGCATCCAGTATTGTTCGGCCCGTGTCTTCATTGATAACTTTCTAATCATAGAAATGAAAAAACACGATAAAAACATGCCTAGTAAACCCATTTAAAGTCACCATACACACACGGTAGACACACCGTCACCAGTCCCAACATATATGATGTCGTACTTCACAGACAGAAGGAAAACAATAAAAAGCTACGCAACACTATACAGCACCAACCTGCAATAGGATTTGATACTGTAACTGTTAGGATGAGTGCAGAATCACAATACAGGCATCATAAATATATTTTAATGGACTGTAGATTACTTCAATGCCTTGAAACAGGTACAGTTTAGTTGGAATATTACTGACAACAATAGATACAAAGTGATTGAATCTTATTATAGGGCATTATTAACTATTTGAACTGCTGTAACTATAAGATACAAGTATATATATGGCAAGAAGTGTTTACCAACTCAGACATTGTTTAAATTCACCTATCTTGGTCCCTGTCTCGATGTTTCCGGTAGCTTGTAGCTGCTAGCTCCTAGCTGCCGGTTAGTGTGTTCAGCCAGGCTTCTGTGATAATCATCCCGACAACAATCCACGGAGCGGCGGTGGTGGGGCTATGTCCTCCAGAGGACAGGTCATGTCACGTCCTTGAAGTTTATTTCCCCCTAAAAAAACAATAGCGTGGCATATACGTAGCTTCAGTTACTCTGTGTTGCCTGCACTGATTTGGGTCGGGGGGTTTTTCAATCAAAAGTACACGCATATTAATGACGACCAAGACTAACGTAAAAAATGGCAGAAATTCTCCTTTAAACCATTGTTTTATCGAAGCCATATCTTTGGCTCATATTAGGTTATAACGTATTTTTAAGGCTCCAGCTGTGGAAGTTTGTCAAGTGAGTCTGTATTTCCACTGATGTTTTACTGGCTCTTCAGTAACATTTCAAGTGGTTGTACTTAGGGATGAACAACATATTGGTGGGCAATATATTTGGTTGATTAGTAAAATTATTGACTTACAATTATTGTTTTAGAGGTGGACTTTAAGCCAATGATTACATATGATAATGAATGAATAATGCAACAGAGTTGTTTTCCAGTTTACTCAAAAAAAAAATGCTGATTTTTAATAAATGTGAATCTTTTCTTGGAAACCAAACTTGACACCATAGGTGACTGTGAGCATTTGTGGCTTTGAAAGGTTAATCATGATCCTGAATTACAAGAGCCACACACTGTTTCTAAAGAGAGACTTCCCATTCTGAATAACAGGCTTTATTACATATATTTGAACTGAATCAATCATCATTAAAAAGCAGCTCAAGACTCCCCTTTCCTAAAAGATAAGCCAAGCTCTTTATATATTTCTCAAAATGTGAACCTTTTCTAAGAATCAAAGAAACCAAACTTGGCAATGTAGGTGGCTGTGAACATGTGACCATGTTTCCTATACAGTGTCACTTCAGGTTTAGCCAATCAAACGCATCCTTGTCTCTAAAGAGCGGAGAAACCATTGATATTGTGTCATTCAACACAGCAACTTCAACACGATGACATCTCCAGTGTTTGCTCTCTTTCTTACATGCTTGATCTTGGGGAAAATGGGTAAGATGTAATTTGATGTTATGTTAGATGTGTGATGTTTCTGTCTGTCACATTAAATTAACTCTATGTTTTCTCTTCTCTCGTTCACTTTAGATCAGATGACAGGTCTGAAATCCTCCCCAACTGTTCATCAAGAGACACGATTTGTATCAGTTAAAACTGGAGAAGAATTGACTTTACAATGTTTCTATAAAGGTGATGTTGCTGCACGGCTTTACTGGTTTAAGGAAACTCTAGGACAGAAACCAAAGCTCATCTCTACTTTCTTTAAATATAATGTAAATGGGACTTTTCACAATGAATTCAAGAATGATCCACGCTTTACATTGGATATGGACAATGGAAAAAATCACTTGAGGATAAAAGATTTACGCCTTTCAGACTCTGCTACTTACTACTGTATTAATTTTCTATACACATTAAACTTTTCAGAGAGCATTTTTGTAAGTGTAGAAGGTTCAGGTTTGAAGGTCCCAGCTACGGTCCACCAGTCAGCGTCTGAGAGCATCCAGCCAGGAGGCTCTGTGACTCTCAACTGTACAGTACACACTGGGACCTGTGATGGAGAACACAGTGTTTACTGGTTCAAGAAGTCGGAAGAATCTCAGCCAGAACTCATTTACACCCATGGAGGCAGAACTTATGAGTGTGAGAGGAAACCCAACACACAAACACACACCTGTGTCTACAAGCTGCCGATGAAGAGTCTGAATCTTTCTCATGCTGGGACCTACTACTGTGCTGTTGCCTCATGTGGACACATTCTGTTTGGAGATGGGACCAAGCTGGAGTTAGAAGGTAAGGGACTTTTATAGCCTAGGTTGTTGTTTATCATAGGCACTCATTAGTAGGGCCTTTGTCCTGATTCAATTCTTTTGGTTTTGCTGTGAACAAATATGACGTTGTCGCCATTGGCGGTACCATATACTGTAAATAAAAAATAATAAGGTCAATCATTGGTAGGAAAAAAATGTGATTCTAGGGAAAATAATGAATTTTAAAAATTTTATTTTAATTTTATTCATTCATTTTAAAATGAACGTGGGATAAAAAGAGGAAATATACTAAAAGTCTCTGTCTCTCTCCAGATGAGGTGGACTCTCCTTTTTTAGTGTATTTCTTGAGTGCAGCTTTGGCTTTCACCACCATCCTGAGTGTTTTACTGGCTTTCTTACTGTACAAGGTGAACAAAAGAAACCGCTGCCAAACTGCAGGTAATTGGTAATTGGTTTTTCTATCTGGCAGATTGTGTTCATGGTATTTTGCTTGTAAATAAAATGTTTTCTGTGTTCTACAACCAGAGAACCACGCAACATTTCCATCTCCTTCCACAGCGAGTGCAGAGGTGTGTACACTTTACACGTTTTCATTAACCTTTGAAAAAAAAAAAAAAAACATCACAATTAACTGTGTTGTTGACATAATTTCTGTGAGGAACCGTAATTTGTGATTTACTCTTTTTTTAATATGTTGTTACCAGGGTTACCAAGATGCAGACAACGTCCATTATGCTGCTTTAAGTATCACCCTGCCCAACAGATCGAGACGACAGAGGAACAAAACTAACGATGAATGTGTGTACTCCAGTGTCAAGCAGTAGAACTGGATATTATTCTATGTTCTGAGTAAGATGGCAGATTCTTCTTATAATTCTTTGATTATGTACATAGCTAAGTACTTAAATATTAGTTAAATATATGTATCTTTTATTGGTCCAGGATGTAAGTAGTGAAGAGAAGACTGATAGGAATGGACAGAGTTATTAGTGAAAAGAGAATGATATATGTTGTTCTATGAGACTGTGTGAACCTTCTCCATCACTCCTGTTGATTTGCAGTGGACATTTTAGAGAATAATTCATCAGACAAAAAAGTTTGATGTCAGTTAGTTTAGAAAGCCGGATTGGTTGATGCTGTAAAACAACCTGGTCTTTGGCTATGAGGGCTCGGATTATTTTACCAATAAGTGGCATTATTTGTATTTTATCCTTAATTATTTTTACCTAATTATGTGTATTGTGCATTTCCATGAACATCTTGTGTCAAATAAATCAATCAAATCCATTGAAGGAAAACTAACAATGTTTGTGTTTCTGTTCAGCACTGTGAAGTAACTTTGGCTTTGTCATGCATTAATGAATGTTTTGAATTGGTGATGGTGATAAATGAAAAGACAGGATAACCAAATTGGAATTCCTCAAATAGTTATGGAGATATCTAAATAGTGTAAAAGTAAAAATTAATGGTGGCACTAGAAGAAAAGTCAGGGAATAACCAAAGTCGGTAGTAATCATCCAGAGGTGGACATTAATGTCTCTACCATATTTCATGGAAATTCATCCCCTTGTTTTTCAAGTATTTGTAATTATCATGAAGGAAAAATTGCAACCTGACCGTTGCACTAGAGGAAAGGTCAGGTTATCACCAAAGTCCTACACAGTCTGGAAACCAGGAAGATCTGTACACAGTTATGTGCTAATCTATTGTGAAAATGTTGAAATATTTCAAAGGATAAGTGAAAACGTTTGACTTGAATGTATCCTCTAGTAAACTGTTATATTTGTAGCTAAATGTAGAGCAATCCATATTTACCCTGAACCACAAATGTCAATCCCATTGTGACAACACAGCAACATGTAGCAAAGTAGTAGGATGTATCCTCTAGCAACCATGAATATCTGTTGAAAATTAAAATGCAATCCATCCAAGTCTGAACCAACATGGTGAATCGCTCAAATGAAAGACAAACTGACTGCCACATCCTTAGAGCCATACTGCTAGCATGGCTAACAGCAACAGTGTTTTGTCATGACAACTTTCAGAATCCATAAATGCTGATTATATTCAGACTTGTTTGCTGTCAAAACCCATCAAGGATTCATTAAATTATCACGCCATTGTTTTATTGACTAGCCAATGCATAACCTCTTATCCTGTGGAGGACCAGGTCTTTCATATTTAAAAATAAATACAGAAATAAATAAATACTCAATAAATAAATAAGCACACAATTAATTGCCCCAAAAAATACAATGAAGAAATAAATGTAGGTAGAAATTAAATTATACAGTGAGACATAAATGTATATATCTCTTTTAATTAGCTTCTTTATTTATTCACCTTTGTAATAATTACCTTATTTATTTATTGTCCGTTATAATCTTCAACTTTATTTATTCCTTACTTATTTTTTAAATGTATTTATTTCTGTGTGTGTTTAATTTTTTTGTCTGTTTTATTCTTCCCTTGCATTTTCTACCCTATTTATTTTCACCCCTGGTATTTATTTCTGCCTGTCACTTTTACATTTCTGCCTGTCACTTTTACATTTCTTCATGCATTTCTGCCTCATTATGCAAATGAGGAGGGGCGGGTCTTAAGGGGTTAACTTCTGCCCATTGGTTGGTTAGCATTTTACTCCCTCGGTCAATCTACATGCCACCGGCCACAGACACAACAAAGGTGGCTAGCTACGGTGAAGTTGTCAGTGAGCTCAGGCATTTAGCAACTGTTTTTGAAAACAATGCTAACGTTATAAGTATTGACGTTATAATTTTTCGTTTAGACGCCTCTGACAGAACGTGTGTTTTCAGTCAGCGGTGTCGTGCCAATGTACTCGATCCCCTGGCCGTTCGCCAAGATGCACACAGAGCGGAGCTTCTGCTGCCCTTCTAATTGTTTAACTGCTGCACTTTGAATTAAATGGAACAAATAGCGACGTGGAAGACTTTACCATAGTAACAGGGGTCTCAGTTAACTACATAAATACGTGTATTTGTCTGTTACATTAAGGCGACGTGTCAAATGTTTATAGCGTGGTTTAATATCGAGTGATAGGCGTATCCTCCCTGTCCCTGTCTACCATATGAGTTACATAGGAGGTACTCAAATATCAGGCCGTTTTTACACCTGATATTTGGGTATCCCCTATGTAACTTTTGATAAACAACAGCAAACCTCTCCAAATTGTGTCAGGTTGTTTATTGTGACCTATTAAACACACAAAATAACACCCATGATGACAGGACAGACCCTTTGCATGTTAGGGATGGGATACATAAAATATCAGGTGAAAAATGATATTGATATTGATATTGATGATAGTCCTTCATGCAGTGCCATCACATAGGTTACACACACACACACACCGCCGTGAGGAATACTAATCAACCTGTTCGCCGTTAGAAGCGGCGCACAATTTAGGACTTCTCCATCCTGAGACGTCTCCGTTGGATTTATTCTAAACATCCACCTGCTAAATTTCATCGGGTTTTTGTAGTGCAACCTTCTTTGAACGAACTGCGGCTGTTATCATTCTGTCTCTTCAGGAAGCCAGAGAGAGGAGTGGATTTGGAGACAGACAACCCACTCCCGGGCCGCTTCTAGCAAGGGAAACCCCCCACGCGTTGCGCGCCTGGATCGCCAGTAGAAATTCGCGTCGCGGAGTGCGTGTGCATGTGCGTCAGGCACTAAATGTGTGTGTTTTAGTGCACGGCAAAGCCCCGGGCTCCGTCCTCAACAGTTGCTACCGGAGCGACGGAGAGGAGAGGTGGAGAGCGAGAGAGATAAGAGACTGAGGACAGACGGACGCGGAGCCCCACGTCGCTCAGCCCAGCTCTGCTCCTGACATGCAGTCATGTTAGGGATGGGATACATAAAATATCAGGTGAAAAATGATATTGATATTTTATGTATCCCATCCCTAACATGCAAAGGGTCTGTCCTGTCATCATGGGTGTTATTTTGTGTGTTTAATAGGTCACAATAAACAACCTGACACAATTTGGAGAGGTTTGCTGTTGTTTATCAAAAGTTACATAGGGGATACCCAAAATATCAGGTGAAAAAACGGCCTGATATTTGAGTACCTCTTATATAACTCATATGGTAGACAGGGACAGGGAGGATACGCCTATCACTCGATATTAAACCACGCTATAAACATTTGACACGTCGCCTTAATGTAACAGACAAATACACGTATTTATGTAGTTAACTGAGACCCCTGTTACTATGGTAACCCTGCCGAGTCTTCCACGTCGCTGTTTGTTCCGTTTAATTCAAAGTGCAGCAGTTAAACAATTCGAAGGGGCAGCAGAAGCTCCGCTCTGTGTGCATGCGTTCCTGCGGCCAGGGGATACACGAGTACATTGGCACGACACCGCTGACTGAAACACACGTTCTGTCAGAGCGTCTAAACGAAAAATTATAAAGTCAATACTTATAACGTTAGCATTGTTTTCAAAAACAGTTGCTAAATGCCTGAGCTCACTGACAACTTCACCGTAGCTAGCCACCTTTGTTGTGTCTGTGGCCGGTGGCATGTAGATTGACCGAGGGAGTAAAATGCTAACCAACCAATGGGCAGAAGTTAACCCCTTAAGACCCGCCCCTCCTCATTTGCATAATGAGGCAGAAATGCATGAAGAAATGTAAAAGTGACAGGCAGAAATGTAAAAGTGACAGGCAGAAATAAATACCAGGGGTGAAAATAAATAGGGTAGAAAATGCAACGGAAGAATAAAACAGACAAAAAAATTAAACACACACAGAAATAAATACATTTAAAAAATAAGTAAGGAATAAATAAAGTTGAAGATTATAACGGACAATAAATAAATAAGGTAATTATTACAAAGGTGAATAAATAAAGAAGCTAATTAAAAGAGATATATACATTTATGTCTCACTGTATAATTTAATTTCTACCTACATTTATTTCTTCATTGTATTTTTGGGGCAATTAATTGTGTGCTTATTTATTTATTGAGCATTTATTTATTTCTGTATTTATTTTTAAATATGAAAGACCTGGTCCTCCATATTATCCTTCCACATACCTCTGCCCCATGTATACTAGAGTAATTTGGCAGACGTTTTTGTTGCCTTAGTTTGTCAGATTTTGTATGTCAACCAGTAGTGGAGTTGGTCAGATTCTTTCTGAACAAAATTATAAAACAAAACTTTAGTTTTGTTTTATATTTTTAATTTAATTTTTTTACCTGGGCACTGCCAAATTGCACTTGAGCAAAGCACCAAACCCCCAACTGCTCTGCGCGCCTTTCATGGGGCAGCCCCCCCACTCTGACATCTCTTCATTTAGTGCATGTAGGACCTGAGCATGTGTGTGTAATTCAGGCCTGTGTGTAATGTGTGTACTAACAAAAGAGTGTAAAAATTGTAATTTCCCCTTGTGGGACTAATGAAGGTAGTTAAAATTAAAAATTAAATTAAATCTTTCATGAGCTGAACTGAAAGATCTAAGACTTTTTCTATGAACAAAAAAGGCTTATTTCTCTCAAATATTGATCACAAATCTGTCTAAATCTGTTAGTGAGCACTTCTCCTTTGCTGAGAAAATCCATCCACCTTACAGGTGTGGCATATCAAGATGCTGGTTAGACAGCATGCTTATTGCACAGGTGTGCCTTAGGCTGGCCACAACAAAAGACCAATCTAAAATGGGTAGTTTTATCACAGCACAATTCCACAGATGTTACAAGTTTTGAGGGAGCGTGCCATAGGCATGCTGACTGCAGGAATGTCCACCAGAGCTGCTGCCTGTGAATTGAATGTTCATTTGTCTACCATAAGCCGTATCCCACAGGTGTTTCAGAGAATTTCAGAACATCCAACCGGCCTCGCAACCGCTGACCACGTGTAAATACACAAACCCAGGACCTCCACAGCCAGCATCTTCACCTCCAAGATCATCTGAGACTAGACACCCAGACAGCTGCTGCAACAATCAATACATAACCAAAGAATTTCTGTACAAATTGTCAGAAACCGTCCCAGGGAAGCGCATCTGCATGCTCGTTGTCCTCATCGGGGTCTCAACCTGACTGCCGTTCGTCGGCGTAACCGACTTTGAGTGTGCAAATGCTCACATTTGATGGCATCTGGCACTTTGGAGAGGTTTACAGAGTACAGGGTAGATGGCAGACAGTGTGTATGGCGTCGTGTGGGTGAGCAGTTTGCTGATCGAGTGGCCCATGGTGGCGGTGGGGTTATGGTATGGGCAGGCGTATGTTATGGACAACGAACACAGGTGCATTTTATTGATGGCATTTTGATATTTGAGATACCGTGATGACATCCTGAGGCCCATTGTTGTGCCATTCATCCACAACCATCACCTCATGATGAAACATCCCAGTTCATGCATGGCCAGCATACTCATCGGACATGTCACCCATTGATCATGTTTGGGATGCTCTGGATCGTGTTTAAGGTCCTGTCAATATCCAGCAACTTTGCACAGCCAATGAAGAGGAGCGGACCAGCATTCCACAGGCTACAATCAACAACCTGATCAACTCTATGTGAAGGAGCTGTGTTGCACTGCGTGAGGAAAATGGTGCTCCCAGTTTATTGGTGTTTTAAGCCCCCAACGTCTCCTCAGCGCTGCCTGGAAGGCACTAGGATTAGGCGATGGTTATCATTAGGGTTAGGGTTAAGGTTAGGGTTAGGTGCCTTGAAGTCAACGGCCGTAGCACTGCCTGGAAGGAGACGATGGTGGGTTTTAAACACCATGAAGTGGGGGTCACACAACATACTGACTGGTTTTCAGACCACACGCAGATCCCTACAAATACAGTGAAACTGCACATTTTAGAGTGGCCTTTTATTGTGGCCAGCCTACGGCAATAATCATGCTGTCTAATCAGCATCTTGATATGCCACACCTGTGAGGTGGATGGATTTTCTCGGCAAAGGGGAAGTGCTCACTAATAGATTTTGAGAGATATGTGAACAATATTTAAGAGAAATAAGCCTTTTCTGTATGTAGAAAAAGTCTTAGATCCTTTTGTTCAGCTCATGAAAAATGGGGGCAAAAACACAAGCGTTGCGTATATAATTTAGTTCAGTGTATTTCTGCCAGCTACGTGCACCATAATTTGTTAAACGTGGCACAGGAAGATTTTCAATTGACTTTCAGCATTTGTATTCAATGTCCAAGTTTGCTACTGTATTTGTTTCAGTTTGGCCTTTCTACATCCCAGTCACTCTGTAACAGGTTGGCCTTTACCCCCATGTTCTTGTTTTTTGTATCTTTTTTAGTGCAATTGGCTTTGTGGTTTTCTGCAGGATGTAACAGTATTTGCACTCTCACATACTATAGATGCTCTTAAAGACAAAGACCACTCAAACATCCCTCCCACAACAGTGCAGTCATTATCAGCTTATGTGCTTCACAGTAGTCAAACAGCAATAAGGTTGCCTACTTGAAATTCTACTTCAAATACGACAGCAAAAGAAAAGTGTGTATGTATGTATGTATGTATGTATGTATGTATGTATGTATGTTTGTATGCATGTATGTATGTAGGGGTAAAAAAACAAATAAAATGTATTAATTGAGCCTTCATACCTGCTTCTCCAGACTGTGTAACATCTCTCCCCTCTGCCGCCATAAAGTTTGGACTGTAACTAACCCTGCCAGAAATAACAATCCCATTACTCTGCAAACACATTCTTTTCTCCGATGAGTGGAAGTATTCTTGTAATTCCAACTTTTATGGAGTATGGTCACTCCTCATACACATGGTTCAAATATGTGTGCAATTACTGATTGATATGTCACATGAAAGTAATTGTGCATTTGTATTTCACACCAGCTCAGTAAAATAATCTGAAATTCTCTTCATTTCATCATTAAGAGTGAGTGGGTTTGTATCAGCTAATGTGAGTGAAAGCTTGCTGTGTTTATATTGATATGTTGATATACATGCACGTCTTTTAATGTGCATTTGCACTATATTTGTACAATTTGCACTTGTACTTGTGTAAAGTGTTAATGTAATTCATTAAAATGGCAATTAATAATGCCCAGTTGTAATATGATAGGTTTATTGCCAAATGTTGAGGACGACTAAGCTCTACTGTGTGTTATTAGTGTTAACATTATCATAAACCACACAATGATTTATGAATCAATACCTTTAGGAATGTATCCAAAGACATCATGAATGGTAAACCTATTTTTCTACAGTGGCAGTGGGCATGTGATCAAGTTTCCTAAATAGGACGTACAGAGTCACTTCTGGTTGGCCAATCAAATGCCTCCTTGTCTCTGAAGAGTGGAGACAGAATGCAGATTCTTTCATTCAGCACGACTATTTGAACACGATGACATCTCCAAAATATCTCTTCTATCTGACGTGTTTGTTCTTCGGAAAAGTTGGTGAGTTGTATCTTTTTTGACTGCAAGTTTTAATTTGTTAAACCACTACTCATGACATTAGTTCTGATATTACGTTATGTTTTTCACGTGTTAATAAGGTGCATTTGCTTTGTCTCTCCTATCACTACAGCTCAGACGACTGATCCAAAATTCTCCTCATCTCTTCATCAAGTGAGAGGTTTTGTATCAGCTAAAACTGGGGAGAACATCACTTTGAGATGTTATGAAGGCAATGATGCTTCAAGGTTTTACTGGTATAAGCAAACTCTGGGACAGAAACCACGGCTCATCTCTACTTTTTATGGAATAAATGGAATATTTCATGATGAATTCAAGAACAATCCACGCTTCACATTGGATACTGAAACAGGTAAAAATCACTTGAAGATCACAGATTTGAGCATTTCCGACTCAGCTACCTACTACTGTGCAAGTTATACAGTATTTATTACATTTTCGGAGGGAACCTTAGTCAACGTAGAAGGTTCAGGTTTGAAGGTCCCAAGTACAGTCCACCAGTCAGCGTCTGAGAGCATCCAGCCAGGAGGCTCTGTGACTCTCAACTGTACTGTACACACTGGGACCTGTGATGGAGAACACAGTGTTTACTGGTTCAAGAAGTCGGAAGAATCTGACCCAGGACTCATTTACACCCATGGAGGTAGGACTGATCAGTGTGAGAGGAAACCCAACACACAAACACACACCTGTGTCTACAACCTGCCGATGAAGAGTCTGAATCTTTCTCATGCTGGGACCTACTACTGTGCTGTTGCCTCATGTGGACACATTCTGTTTGGAAACGGAACCAAGCTGGAGTTAGAAGGTAGGTTACTTTTTTAGCACATGCTGTTTCATCTGTTGGATAGTAAAGAGTAGAAAGTAGTTTGCCAATTTGAGGGGTTTGTCTTTGGGATTGTAAACCCCTTGCAGGCAATTTTCAGATTCTGGACAAAATAAAATTGACCTGACTTATTGTTGTTAATAACTCACTGCCCAAACTTGGGACACAAACAGGAAATTTACTGAAAAATCTGTTTCAGGTGTCCGTCTCTCTACAGATAAGGTGGACTCTCCTCGTTTGGTGTATTTCTTGAGCGGAGCTTTAACATTCACCACCATCCTGAGTGCTATACTGGCTTTTTTGGTGTATAAGGTGAACAAGAGAAACAGCTGCCAATCTGCAGGTAACTGCGCTTTTTATATCTGGCAGCTTGAGTTCACAAAATTTTGCTTTTAAGTAAAATTCTGTTTTCTGTGTTTTACAACCAGAGAACCAAGCAAGATGTCCATCTCCCTCCACAGCGAATGCAGAGGTGTGTACAGTTTTGTTTAACCGTGAAAACGTCATTCAACCATCTATAGTCTGAGTATTACACACTTGGAATGGCAAAACTAGACTCACAGTACATATATCCATATCACATCTCTACATTGTAAAAAAAAAACTCTTATGTGCAATACTGTTTTCTAATAATACTGTATACTGTACATTGTACAGCAACATAAACTTAAATTTTACCTATTTCTGCACTTTAGCTATGTAACTTTATACTCTTGTTGACTCTTATTTATGCCTAAAATTTGACTGGGAGCAACTGTAACTCAACAATTTCCCTGAGAGGATCAATAAAATATTCTGATAGCACTTCAATGTTGACAATTACCTGTCTTGTCAACATAATTTCTGTTAGGAACCATATTGTGAAATATCTACTGTACCTTTTATATATATTTTATACCAGGTTTACCAAGATGCAAGCGACGTCCATTATGCTGCTTTAAGTATCACCCTGCCCAACAGATCGAGAAGGCAGAGGAACAACACCAACAATGAATGTGTGTACTCCAGTGTGAAACAATCAGGCTGAACATGTTATAGATATAGATCTTGAGATAAGTTTTATTAAGATGCAGATTCTTTTTTAGAAAGACAGGTTCATTGCTGGTCTCTTTTTCTTAATGTGCTTTAATGTGTATTGTGCATTTCCATATACATATTGTGTCTATGATGAGTAAATAAATCTTATGGAACTCTTTAGCCTTGGAACTTTGTGTGTGTGTGTGTGTGTTTAATCCCTGGTTATCCTGTATCATTTTAGTGTTTTTAGTTGCTGTTCAATACGTTTCTTTTATTGACATTCAATCTTGCACTTTCACCATTCAATAAAATGATGTTAGAAATGTGTTATGTCAGCCTCTTATCCCGCCCTGTAGACACTTATTTTTAACCATAAATACAGTATTGTTAAATTTTTCACTCTTGTTTCATTGCAGCCTTTTTCCAAAAATCAAAAAAGTTCATTTTATTTCTCAGTAATGTACACTCAGCAACCCATCTTGACAGAAAAAAACAGAAATTTAGAAATTTTGCATATTTATTAAAAAACAAAAACTGAAATATCACATGGTCATAAGTATTCAGACCCTTTGTTCAGTATTTAGTAGAAGCACCCTTTTGATCTAATACAGCCATGAGTCGCACTAAGATGCAACAAGTTTCTCACATCTGGATTTGGGTATCCTCTGCCATTCCTCCTTGCAGATCCTCTCCAGTTCTGTCAGGTTGGATGGTAAACGTTGGTGGACAGTCATTTTCAGGTCTCTCCAGAGATGCTCAATTGGGTTTAAGTCAGGGCTCTGGCTGGGCCATTCAAGAACAGCCACAGAGTTGTTGTGAAGCCACTCCTTCGTTATTTTAGCGGTGTGCTTAGGGTCATTGTCTTGTTGGAAGGTAAACCTTCGGCCCAGTCTGAGGTCCAGAGCACTCTGAAAAGGTTTTCGTCCAGGATATCCCTGTTTTGGCCGCATTCATCTTTCCCTCAATTGCAACCAGTCGTCCTGTCCCTGCAGCTGAAAAACACCCCCACAGCATGATGCTGCCACCACCATGCTTCACTGTTGAGACTGTATTGGACAGGTGATGAGCAGTGCCTGGTTTTCTCCACACATACCGCTTAGAATTAAGGCCAAAAAGTTCTATCTTGGTCTCATCAGACCAGAGGATTTTATTTATCACCATCTTGGAGTCCTTCAGGTGTTTTTTAGCAAACTCCATGCGGGCTTTCATGTGTCTTGCACTGAGGAGAGGCTTCCTTCGGGCCACTCTGCCATAAAGCCCCGACTGGTGGATTGCTGCAAAATGGTTGACTTACTACAACTTTCTCCCATCTCCCGACTGCATCTCTGGAGCTTAGCCACAGTGACCATTGGGTTCTTCTTTGCCTCTCTCACCAAGGCTCTTCTCCCCGATAGCTCAGTTTGGCCGGACGGCCAGCTCTAGGAAGGGTTCTGGTCGTCCCAAACGTCTTCCATTTGAGGATTATGGAGGCCACTGTGCTCTTAGGAACCTTAAGTGCAGCAGAAATTTTTTTGTAACCTTGACCAGATCTGTGCCTTGCCACAATTCTGTCTCTGAGCTCTTCAGGCAGTTCCTTTGACCTCATGATTGTCATTTGCTCTGACATGCACTGTGAGCTGTAAGGTCTTATATAGACAGGTGTGTGGCTTTCCTAATCAAGTCCAATCAGTATAATCAAACACAGCTGGACTCCAATGAAGGTGTAGAACCATCTCAAGGATGATCAGAAGAAATAGACAGCACCTGAGTTATATATGAGGGTCACGGCAAAGGGTCTGAATACATATGACCATGTGATATTTCAGTTTTTGTTTTTTAATAAATATGCAAAAATTTCTAAATTTCTGTTTTTTTCTGTCAAGATGGGTTGCTGAGTGTACATTACTGAGAAATAAAATGAACTTTTTGATTTTTGGAAAAAGGCTGCAATGAAACAAAGAGTGAAAAATTTAAAGGGGTCTGAATACTTTCCGTACCCACTGTAGTTAATACAAAGCACCTCATGAATGCTGTCATACTTATCAGTATGTTAATGACCCTGGCAGTTGTTCTTTCATTGTGCCGAATCATGACGACTGGTGAGGAAAAAATTAAAAAACTATAAATACTCTGAACTGTTGCAAATCGAATTATAATTTCAGCCTTCGCTTTAATTAATGTAGGGAAACCTGACTACACAGGCATTACAGCACTCGGGGATAGTTTTGGTATATACCAGACCTACAGGTGTATGATAAGATTTAACTTGAACTATATTATATCCAAACAGGTCTTAGTAATAAAGTGGAAGATTATAATAATTATATTAAACACTTAGCTGTTAACAGCCGGTTGCCCCCAGAGTTGTGACGACCTGTATTTGGACCCTCTCTACTGGACCCAATTCAGTACATTGCTCTAAGAGTGCAGCTTTAGGGCAATTCAATCGTCATATTAGCAGTCACTGTCATGGTCCCCAAGTGTAACATTGTGCGAGAGCTTAACGGCTGTATTTCCAGACTTTGACATTTGACAATATATGCATAGTATTAAAGATATTTAGTTATTTACACTGTGTTCTGCCATTATCTAATGGTAGGGTGTTTAAATGCTATCTCGTATTCCATGGAGTCAAGCCATCTCATCCTCCTGTTCTCCGTAGTGGGCAATGTGACGGTTAGACAGCACCGATTAAATATTACTATAAGAACAAATTTTTATTTAAGTTGAGTTGGATTTTACTAGGTGTTTATCGAACGATTATCACTCAGTACATCTTATCTTTATGATAACGGGATGACATAGAGTTAAGTTAACGTGTATGAGGCATTAATACTTGAAAATATGAGTAATCATTATTCCTAAATTTACTTTCTGAAGTCTGACATCAGTTCACCACCTCACCATCGGCGTTGTCAATTCCCATTGTCTCCAAACGTGCGTACTCATGGGTCGGAGTTTGCGTGGAGGATCATATTCTCCTGTCAAGTTTGTTTTTTATAAATCACAACCTTTGCGTGGGAAGTGGCGTACGCACATTTTCAGCCCTGTTTGGTAAATAAGACCCCAGATCTTTACTCTAGATCTAGAGATTGAAAAAGATTCCCATTTTAATGACTTGCATTCAGAGCACAAGACCACTCAAGGAAGATGGTTGAATGAGTGAAGAGTTGGTTGTCCGAGGATCCAAAATATTGTGCATGGTCAATATAGAACAATAGCCATTCAATAAGCCTATGATAATGAATGAATGATGCCACAGAGCTGTTTGCCAGGTTAATGTAAAAGACCTGCTGCAGCTCTAAACTGTGGCATGGTGGCTGTGTCTAAGAGCTTTAGGTAACCATTAATTAATCTAACAGTATGGCTTTGAAAGGTTAAACATGACAACAACAACACAAGAGCCCCACACTGATTCTAAAGAGAGACTTCCCATTCTGAATAACAGGCTTTATTACATATATTTTAACTGAATTAATCATCATTAAAAAGCAGCTCAAGACTCCCCTTTCCTAAAAGATAGCCAATAGGAAGTTACACTCTTTATATATTTCTCAAAATGTGAACCTTTTCTAAGAATCAAAGAAACTAAACTTGGCACTATGTGGCTGTGAGCATGTGACCATGTTTCCTATACAGTGTCACTTCAGGTTTAACCAATCAAACGCATCCTTGTCTCTAAAGAGCGGAGAAACCATTGATATTCTGTCATTCAACACAGCAACTTCAACACAATGACATCTCCAGTGTTTGCTCTCTTTCTTACATGCTTGATCTTGGGGAAAATGGGTAAGTTATAATTTTGATTTTATGTTAGATGTGTGATGTTTCTGTCTGTCACATTAAATTAACTCTATGTTTTGTTCTTCTCTCATTTCACTTTAGATCAGACGACAGGTCTGAAATCCTCCCCAACTGTTCATCAAGAGACACGATTTGTATCAGTTAAAACTGGGGAAGAATTGATTTTACAATGTTTCTATAAAGGTCATGTTGCTTCACGGCTTTACTGGTTTAAGCAAACTCTAGGACAGAAACCAAAGCTCATCTCTACTTTCTTTAAATATAATGTAAATGGGACTTTTCACAATGAATTCAAGAACAATCCACGCTTTACATTGAATATGGACAATGGAAAATATTACTTGAGGATAAAAGATTTAGGCCTTTCAGACTCAGCTACTTACTACTGTATTAATTTTCTATACACATTAGACTTTTCAGAGAGCATTTTTGTAAGTGTAGAAGGTTCAGGTTTGAAGGTCCCAGCTACGGTCCACCAGTCAGCGTCTGAGAGCATCCAGCCAGGAGGCTCTGTGACTCTCAACTGTACAGTACACACTGGGACCTGTGATGGAGAACACAGTGTTTACTGGTTCAAGAAGTCGGAAGAATCTCAGCCAGAACTCATTTACACCCATGGAGGCAGGACTGATCAGTGTGAGAGGAAACCCAACACACAAACACACACCTGCGTCTACAAGCTGCCGATGAAGAGTCTGAATCTTTCTCATGCTGGGACCTACTACTGTGCTGTTGCCTCATGTGGACACATTCTGTTTGGAGACGGGACCAAGCTGGAGTTAGAAGGTAAGGGACTTTCAGCTAAAGATGTTGCATCTGGTGATTACTCGTTCTTTCAGCTGGAACACTGCATAAAATCTTACTGAAAGATCTGTCTCTGATGTCCGTCTCTCTACAGATGAGGTGGACGCTCCTGTCTTGGTGTATTTCTTGAGTGGAACTACGACATTCACCACCATCCTGAGTGTTTTACTGGCTCTCACAGTGTGCATGATGAACAAGGGACACCGCCGCCAATCTAATGGTAACTGCTAGTTTGAATTTCACAGCTTGTATTCACAATTTGGCTTTTAAATAAAAATATTTATTTCCACAACCAGAGTCTCAAGCCAGATGTCCAGCTCCCCCCACAGCGAGAGCAAAGGTGAATACAAAACTATAAATTAACTTCAAAACTATCGTTAAGACACATTTTTATTGCACAATGCATCATTATTTGCATGTTTTAATTTCTGTCAAGGACAAAATAATGATCGTCTGATATATATATTTTGTTACCAGGGTTACCAACACGCTGAAAACCTTTATTATGCTGCTTTAAGTGCCGACCTGTCCATCAGATCAAGAGGACAGCGGGATCCCACCTGGAGTGAATGTGTGTACTACAGCGTAAAGCAGTAGAACTGGACTTATTACATTTGTACTTTGGAGTAAGACAGGATTTTCTTAGTGCCTCTCTGGAGGTGTAATAAAGATGTATATCCAGGTTTGAAATAAATATGCGCTTATAGCTTCTTTGTGGTCTGCAAACAAAAATATATTTACACACTTATAATTTTAACAGTATATTTAGAAGCTTAAATATCTATTTTAAATGGATGCCATAAAAGTCACCTGCATGCTTTATTCATTTTATATTTTTTGTCTATACTCATTGTTTTAACCGAATCATGTGTTTTTATGCCGTTAATGATCAAATAAACGATTTTAAAAAATGTAAGCACTATGAGTTTGAAACAGCGTGCATGTTTGATCCAACAGCTTCTACATGAGTACATGAGTTGCTTGAGCACTAAATAAGTGTCAGAGAATGTGGTTGACCTCACCAACCCCGAGAAATGTTAAAACTTCAATGTTCTGATGCGAAAGGGAAATGGAAAAGAAAGGTTTTATTATGACCTAAAAACATGAGGTTCTACTAGTTTACAATCTTACTGTATTATTATGAAATTGGATTTTACCAATGCAAAAATGTTAGAAAACAACGCAGTGCTAATCCATCCCAAATTGTATCCAGTGCACTCACATTGTGCAATTTTATGTACGCTCACTTATGTTAATCAATGAATCTCTCTCTCTTTCACAGACACGTTATGCTTCACTGGGGTTTAACAGTGGTGCACTCTGGTTCACACCGCAAACATAGGCAACAGTTTGTACTCTCAGAGGTTTTCGTATCATTGCTCTCTTAGTGCACCGGCCTTTGTAGTTGTCAGCAGGATGTAAAGGTATTTGTGTCTCACATAGATGCAACGGCCACTCCCAATACAAAGTGCAAAACAGTCAAGTCTTTATATGGTGACATTTAACAACACCGCAACTACTAACACTAATAGAGCTAATCAGAATACTGTTTAGTTGGAATATTACTGACAACAAATACAACATGATTGAATTATTTATAGGACATTTTGAACTGCTGTAACTATAACATTCAAATATATAATTAAATTGGACTGTAGACTACTTCAACGCCTTAAAACAGAAACAGAAAACTGGATGAACATAATGGAATGATGGGGCCTCTGAATGATGCATGGTTCACATTTCTGCCTTAACTTAACATCTAGCAAAGCATTAAACCATTGTTTTTATCGGAGCCATATCTTTGGCTCATATTAGGTTATAACATCTTTTTAAGGCCCCGGCTGTGGAAGTTTAAGCTGTCAAGTGACACTGTACTTAGGGATGAACAACATATTGGTGGCCAATATCTTTGGTTGATTAGAAAAATGATTGAATTATAATTATTGTTCTGGAAGTGGAATGGCAGCCGATGATTACATATGATAATGAATGAATAATGCAACAGAGCGGTTTACCAGTTTACTGAAAAAGACCGGCTGATTTTTCAAAAATGTGAACCTTTTCTCAGAAACCCAACCTGACTATGAGCATGTTTCCTTTACAGTGTCACTTCAGGTTTAGCCAATCAAACGCATCCTCGTCTCTAGAGAGTGGAGAATTGATATTGTGTCATTCAACACAGCAACTTCCACACGATGACATCTCCAGAATTTGCTCTCTTTCTCACATGCTTGATCTTGGGGAAAATGGGTAAGTTGCACTCCAACTTGTATCTGTTAGACTGTGGCATGTTTAGTAATTACACTGACATATGTCACATTACATTAACTCAACATTTGCTCTTCTCTCATTTCACTGTAGCTCAGACGACAGGTCTGAAATCCTCCTCAACTGTTCATCAAGAGACACGATTTGTATCAGTTAAAACTGGGGACGAGTTGACTTTGCAATGTTTCTATAAAGGTGATGTTGCTGTGATGCTTTACTGGTACAAACAAACTCTAGGACAGAAACCAAAGCTCATCTCTACATATCATAAATATAATGTAAATGGGATTTTTCATAATGAATTCAAGAACAATTCACGCTTCACGCTGGATATGGAAAATGGTCAAATTCACCTAAAAATCACAGATTTGCGTTTTTCAGACTCGGCTACCTACTACTGCGGAAGTAGCTATACATATATTTTTGAATTTTCGGAGGGAACCTTAGTCAATGTAGAAGGTTCAGGTATGAAGGTCCCAGCTACGGTCCACCAGTCAGCGTCTGAGAGCATCCAGCCAGGAGGCTCTGTGACTCTCAACTGTACAGTACACTCTGGGACCTGTGATGGAGAACACAGTGTTTACTGGTTCAAGAAGTCAGAAGAATCTCAGCCAGGACTTATTTACACCCATGGAGACAGGACTGATCAGTGTGAGAGGAAACCCAACACACAAACACACACCTGTGTCTACAACCTGCCGATGAAGAGTCTGAATCTTTCTCATGCTGGGACCTACTACTGTGCTGTTGTCTCATGTGGACACATTCTGTTTGGAGACCGGACCAAGCTGGAGTTAGAAGGTAAGGGACTTTCTATAAATTTCCATATGCTGTCTAAACTGATGGGTAGTAACAAGAGGAAAGTCATTTCCCCATTATAGGATTTGTCTTTGGGCAGGTTTTGTCTATCTGAATCAAGGCTGTGAGGAGAGTGTCATATGTTGTAGAGATTTTAAAACCCTTTAAGGTATATTTCATATTTGGGCTATATGCATAACATTGACTTGACCGGTTATTGTAACTTACTAACTGAACGTGGGATAAAAAGAGGAAATATACTGAAAGTCTCTGTCTCTCTCCAGATGAGGTGGACTCTCCTTTTTTAGTGTATTTCTTGAGTGCAGCTTTGGCTTTCACCACCATCCTGAGTGTTTTACTGGCTTTCTTACTGTACAAGGTGAACAAAATAAACCGCTGCCAAACTGCAGGTAATTGGTCCTTTTTCTATCTGGCAGATTGTGTTCATGGTATTTTGCTTGTAAATAAAATGTTTTTTGTGTTCTACAACCAGAGAACCACGCAACATTTCCATCTCCTTCCACAGCGAGTGCAGAGGTGTGTACACTTTACACGTTTTCATTAACCTTTGAAAAAAAAAAAAAACATCACAATTAACTGTGGTGTTTACATAATTTCTGTGAGGAACCATCATTTGTGATTTACTCTCGCTTTAATATGTTGTTACCAGGGTTACCAAGATGCAGACAACGTCCATTATGCTGCTTTAAGTATCGCCCTGCCCAACAGATCGAGACGACAGAGGAACAATACTAACGATGAATGTGTGTACTCCAGTGTCAAGCAGTAGAACAGGATATTATTCTATGTTCTGAGTAAGATGGCAGATTCTTCTTATAATTTCTTTGATTATGTACATACATAGCTATAGATTCTAAGTTAAATATCTGTATGTTTCATTGGTCCAGGATGTAAGAAGTGAAGAGAAGACTGATAGGAATGGACAGAGTTATTAGTGAAAAGAGAATGATATATGTTGTTCTATGAGACTGTGTGAATCTTCTCCATCACTCCTGTTGATTTTCAGTGGACATTTTAGAGAATAATTCATCAGACAAAGAAGTTTGATGTCAGTTCATTTAGAAAGCCGGATTGGTTGATGCTGTAAAACAACCTGGTCTTTGGCTATAAGGGCTCGGATTATTTTACCAATAAGTGGCATTATTTGTATTTTATCCTTAATTATTTTGACCTAATTATGTGTATTGTGCATTTCCATGAACATCTTGTGTCAAATAAGAATAAATCAATCAAATCCATTGAAGGAAAACTAACAATGTTTGTGTGCTTCTGTTCAGCACTGTGAAGTAACTTTGGCTTTGTCATGCATTAATGAATGTTTTGAATTGGTGATGGTGATAAATGAAAAGACAGGATAACCAAATTTGAATTCCTCAAATAGTTATGGAGATATCTAAATAGTGTAAAAGTAAAAATTAATGGTGGCACTAGAGGAAAAGTCAGGGAATAACCAAAGTCGGTAGTAATCATCCAGAGGTGGACATTAATGTCTCTACCATATTTCATGGCAATTCATCCCATTGTTTTTCAAGTATTTGTAATTATCATGAAGGAAAAAATGCAACCTGACCGTGGCACTAGAGGAAAGGTCAGGTTATCACCAAAGTCCTACACAGTCTGGAAACCAGGAAGATCTGTACACAGTTATGTGCTAATCTATTGTGAAAATGTTGAAATATTTCACAGGATAAGTGGAAACGTTTGACTTGTATGTATCCTCTAGTAAACTGTTATATCTGTAGCTAAATGTAAAGCAATCCTATTTCCCCCTGAACCACAAATGTCAATCCCATTGTGTCAACACAGCAACATGTAGCAAAGTAGTAGGATGTATCCTCTAGCAACCATGAATATCTGTTGAAAATTAAAATGCAATCCATCCAAGTCTGAACCAACATGGTGAATCGCTCAAATGAAAGACAAACTGACTGCCACATCCTTAGAGCCATACTGCTAGCATGGCTAACAGCAACAGTGTTTTGTCATGACAACTTTCAGAATCCATAAATGCTGATTATATTCAGACTTGTTTGCTGTCAAAACCCATCAAGGATTCATTAAATTATCACGCCATTGTTTTATTGACTAGCCAATGCCTAACCTCTTATCCTTCCACATACCTCTGCCCCATGTATACTAGAGTAATTTGGCAGACGTTTTTGTTGCCTTAGTTTGTCAGATTTTGTATGTCAACCAGTAGTGGAGTTGGTCAGATTCTTTCCCATATTCGATAATACACTGAACAAAATTATAAAACACAAAACTTTAGTTTTTGCCTTCATTTTTAATTTAATTTTTTTACCTGGGCACTGCCAAGGTGCACTTGAGCAAGGCACCAAACCCCCAACTGCTCTGCGCGCCTTTCATGGGGCAGCCCCCCCACTCTGACATCGCTCCATTTAGTGCATGCATAGTACCTGAGCATGTGTGTGTAATTCAGGCCTGTGTGTAATGTGTGTATTAACAAAAGAGTGTAAAAATTTTAATTTCCCCTTGTGGGACTAATAAAGGAAGTTAAAATTAAAAATTAAATTAAATCTTTCATGAGCTGAACTGAAAGATCTAAGACTTTTTCTATGAACAAAAAAGGCTTATTTCTCTCAAATATTGATCACAAATCTGTCTAAATCTGTTAGTGAGCACTTCTCCTTTGCTGAGAAAATCCATCCACCTTACATGTGTGGCATATCAAGATGCTGGTTAGACAGCATGCTTATTGCACAGGTGTGCCTTAGGCTGGCCACAACAAAAGACCAATCTAAAATGTGTAGTTTTATCACAGCACAATTCCACAGATGTTACAAGTTTTGAGGGAGCGTGCCATAGGCATGTTGACTGCAGGAATGTCCACCAGAGCTGCTGCCTGTGAATTGAATGTTCATTTCTCTACCATAAGCCGTCTCCCACAGGAGTTTCAGATAATTTAGCAGTACATCAACTTGTCCTCACAACCCCAGGCCACGTATAAACACACAAGTCCAGGACCTCCACAGCCAGCATCTTCACCTCCAAGATCATCTGAGACCAGACACCCAGACAGCTGGTGCAACAATCAATACATAACCAAAGAATTTCTGTACAAATTGTCAGAAACCGTCTCAGGGAAGTGCATCTGCATGCTCGTTGTCCTCATCGTGGTCTCAACCTGACTGCCGTTCGTCGGCGTAACCGAATTTGAGTGTGCAGATGCTCACATTCGATGGCGTCTGGCACTTTGGAGAGGTTTACACAGTACAGGGCAGATGGCAGACAGCGTGTATGGCGTTGTGTGGGTGAGCGGTTGGCTGATGTGAACGTTGTGGATTGAGTGGCCCATGGTGGCGGTGGGGTTATGGTATGGGCAGGTGTATGTTATGGACAATGAACACAGGTGCATTTTATTAATGGCATTTTGAATGCACAGAGATACCGTGATGACATCCTGAGGCCCATTGTTGTGCCATTCATCCACAACCATCACCTCATGATGAACCATCCCAGTTCTTGCATGGCCAGCATACTCATCGGACATGTCACCCATTGATCATGTTTGGGATGCTCTGGATCGGCGTGTTTAAGGTCCTGTCAATATCCAGCAACTTTGCACAGCCAATGAAGAGGAGCGGACCAGCATTCCACAGGCTACAATCAACAACCTGATCAACTCTATGTGAAGAAGCTGTGTTGCACTGCGTGAGGAAAATGGTGCTCCCAGTTTATTGGTGTCTTAAGCCCCCAACGTCTCCGTCCAGGCAGTGCTGCCTGGAAGGCACTAGGATTAGGCGATGGTTATCATTAAGGTTAGGGTTAGGGTTAAGGTTAGGGTTAGGTGCCTTGAAGTAGACGGTCGTAGCACTGCCTGGAAGGAGACGATTGTGGGTTTTAAACACCATGAAGCGGCACACAACACAACATACTGACTGGTTTTCAGACCACGCGCGCGGATCCCTACAAATACAGTGAAACTGCACATTTTAGAGTGGCCTTTTATTGTGGCCAGCCTACGGAAATAATCATGCTGTCTAATCAGCATCTTGATATGCCACACCTGTGAGGTGGATGGATTTTCTCGGCAAAGGGGAAGTGCTCACTAACAGATTTTGAGAGATATGTGAAGAATATTTAAGAGAAATAAGCCTTTTCTGTATGTAGAAAAAGTCTTAAATCTTTTTGTTCAGCTCATGAAAAAAAACACATATAATATAATATATATATACAATATAATACATATAATTTAGTTCAGTGTATTTCTGCCAGCTACGTGCACCATAATTTGTTAAACGTGGCACAGGAAGATTTTCAATTGACTTTCAGCATTTGTATTCAATGTCCAAGTTTGCTACTGTATTTGTTAGTTTGGCCTTTCTACATCCCAGTCACTCTGTAACAGGTTGGCCTTTACCCCTATGTTCTTGTTTTTTGTATCTTTTTAGTGCAATTGGCTTTGTGGTTTTCTGCAGGATGTAACAGTATTTGCACTCTCACATACTATAGATGCTCTTAAAGACAAAGACCACTCAAACATCCCTCCCACAACAGTGCAGTCATTATCAGCTTATGTGCTTCACAGTAGTCAATAAGGTTGCCTACTTGAAATTCTACTTCAAATACGACAGCAAAAGAAAAGTGTGTATGTATGTATGTATGTATGTATGTATGTATGTTTGTATGCATGTATGTATGTAGGGGTAAAAAAACAAATAAAATGTATAAATTGAGCCTTCAAACCTGCTTCTCCAGACTGTGTAACAGCTCTCCCCTCTGCCGCCATAAAGTTTGGACTGTAACTAACCCTGCCAGAAATAACAATCCCATTACTCTGCAAACACATTCTTTTCTCCGATGAGTGGAAGTATTCTTGTAATTCCAACTTTTATGGAGTATGGTCACTCCTCATACACATGGTTCAAATATGTGTGCAATTACTGATTGATATGTCATATGAAAGTAATTGTGCATTTGCATTTCACACCAGCTCAGTAAAATAATCTAAAATTCTCCTCATTTCATCATTAAGAGTGAGTGGGTTTGTATCAGCTAATGTGAGTGAAAGCTTGCTGCGTTTATATTGATATGTTGATATACATGCACATCTTTTAATGTGCATTTGCACTATATTTGTACAATTTGCACTTGTACTTGTGTAAAGTGTTAATGTAATTCATTAAAATGGCAATTAATAATGCCCAGTTGTAATATGATAGGTTTATTGCCAAATGTTGAGGACGACTAAGCTCTACTGTGTGTTATTAGTGTTAACATTATCATAAACCACACAATGATTTATGAATCAATACCTTTAGGAATGTATCCAAAGACATCATGAATGGTAAACCTGTTTTTCTACAGTGGCAGTGGGCATATGATCAAGTTTCCTAAATAGGACGTACAGAGTCACTTCTGGTTGGCCAATCAAATGCCTCCTTGTCTCTGAAGAGTGGAGACAGAATGCAGATTCTTTCATTCAGCACGACTATTTGAACACGATGACATCTCCAAAATTACTCTTCTATCTGACGTGTTTGTTCTTCGGAAAAGTTGGTGAGTTGTATCTTTTTTGACTGCAAGTTTTAATTTGTTAAACCACTACTCATGACATTAGTTCTGATATTACTTTATGTTTTTCACGTGTTAATAAGGTGCATTTGCTTTGTCTCTCCTATCACTACAGCTCAGACGACTGATCCAAAATTCTCCTCATCTCTTCATCAAGTGAGAGGTTTTGTATCAGCTAAAACTGGGGAAAACATCACTTTGAGGTGTTTCTATGAAGGCAATGATGCTTCAAGGTTTTACTGGTATAAGCAAACTCTGGGACAGAAACCACGGCTCATCTCTACTTTCTATGGAATAAATGGAATATTTCATGATGAATTCAAGAACAATCCACGCTTCACATTGGATACTGAAACAGGTAAAAATCACTTGAAGATCACAGATTTGAGCATTTTCGACTCAGCTACCTACTACTGTGCAAGTTATACAGTATTTATTACATTTTCGGAGGGAACCTTAGTCAATGTAGAAGGTTCAGGTTTGAAGGTCCCAGCTACGGTCCACCAGTCAGCGTCTGAGAGCATCCAGCCAGGAGGCTCTGTGACTCTCAACTGTACAGTACACTCTGGGACCTGTGATGGAGAACACAGTGTTTACTGGTTCAAGAAGTCTGAAGAATCTGACCCAGGACTCATTTACACCCATGGAGGCAGGACTGATCGGTGTGAGAGGAAACCCAACACACAAACACACACCTGTGTCTACAACCTGCCGATGAAGAGTCTGAATCTTTCTCATGCTGGGACCTACTACTGTGCTGTTGCCTCATGTGGACACATTCTGTTTGGAAACGGGACCAAGCTGGAGTTAGAAGGTAAGGGACTTGCAGCTAAAGTTGTTGCATCTGGTGATTACTCGTTCTTTCAGCTGGAACACTGCATAATATCTTGTTGAAAGATCTGTCTCCGATGTCCATCTCTCTACAGATGAGATGGACTCTGTCTTGGTGTATTTCTTGAGTGGAACTACAACATTCACCACCATCCTGAGTGTTTTACTGGCTCTCACAGTGTGCATGATGAACAAGGGACACCGCCGCCAATCTAATGGTAACTGCTAGTTTGAATTTCACAGCTTGTATTCACAATTTAGCTTTTCAATAAAAATATTTTTTTCCCCACAACCAGAGTCTCAAGCCAGATGTCCAGCTCCCCCCCACAGCGAGAGCAAAGGTGAATACAAAACTATAAATTAACTTCAAAACTATCGTTAAGACACATTTTTATTGCACAATGCATCATTTTTTGCATGTTTTAATTTCTGTCAAGGACAAAATAATGATTGTCTGATATATATTTTGTTACCAGGGTTACCAACATGCTGAAAACCATTATTATGCTGCTTTAAGTGCCGACCTGTCCATCAGATCAAGAGGACAGAGGGATCCCACCTGGAGTGAATGTGTGTACTACAGCGTAAAGCAGTAGAACTGGACTTATTACTAGGGCTGTAATCAACCAAAGAAAATCTTGGTCGACTGAAGTCTTGAAATTTCGACTAAAAATCGACTGGGGTGGGCGGAAAAAAAACGTTTCGATAAGAAAGAACGAGTAGATTAATTAACTGTACTGTCCCGCAGTACTTGTGCTGGTAGCTATTTGCAGTATATTAAAATAATTTTTTATTTTGCGTTTGGATGATAGAGGCTTAACATCCAGCGTGGTCTGGGGGGGTCTGGGGAACGCTACCGTTGTTGCAGGTGGGTGCGCCCGTAGTTATAAAACCATTATTAAACTATGAAATATGCCAATTCTGATATGTTCATATAGCCTACTCAAAACAGGACAACCTCACACGCCATGTTTGTAGTCCAGCTGCGATATGCAAACTGTTGCTTGCAAACTTTGCATTCGACTTTTTTCCGTTATCTATTTTTGTAAAATGCTGCCACACTGCCGATGTCTTCGACATGGTAGAGGAGGACTTACTGTAAATTAAACACTCACAATTAAATAAATCTTCAGCAAACCATCAGACAAAGGCTTTCTAGTACTTTCTTCAATCTGTCTCCGGTGGGTTTGGCTAATCCAAAAAAGGTGAAAACAAGGGGGGTGTTCTGAAGACAGACTGTTACCTGAGAAAAAGGGGTGCTCTGACAACACCCCCATTAGCAATTAGTGTCTTCCACCCATAGACCGTAATGGTCCATGCTTCCACCTGATGAAATTAACACGGCAAAAAAATCGACCAATCAGCTTTTTGGTCGAGCCAGAACGTATCGACCAATAAATCGACTAGTCGACTGGGAGGTTACTGCCCTACTTATTACATTTGTACTTTTGTACTGAGTAAGACAGGATTTTCTTAGTGCCTCTCTGGAGGTGTAATAAAAATGTATATCCAGGTTTGAAATAAATACTCGCTTATAGCTTCTTTGTGGTCTGCAGACAAAAATATATTTAGGATATTCTTTGTTGCCTGTGTCCCAAATAAACCATGTACCTTATAAAGTACACACTTATGACTTAAACAGTATATTTAGAAGCTTAAATATCTATCTATCTTTTTTAAATGGATGCCAGAAAAAGTCACTTGCATGGTTTATTCATTTTTTTATTTTTTTGCCTATACTCATTGTTTTTAACCAAATCATGTGTTTGTATGCTGTTAATGATCAAATAAACAATTTTAAATGTAAGCACTATGAGTTTGAAACAGCGTGCATGTTTGATCCAACAGCTTCTTCATACATGAGTTGCTGTTAACACTAAATAAGTGTCAGAGAATGTGGTTGACCTCACCAACCCCGAGAAATGTTCTTTAATGTTCTGATGCGAAAGTGAAATGGCACAGAAAGGGGTTGTTATGACCTAAAAACATGAGGCTCTACTAGTTTACAATCTTACTGTATTATTATGAAATTGGATTTTACCAATGCAAAAATGTTAGAAAACAACGCAGTGCTAATCCATCCCAAATTGTATCCAGTGCACTCACATTGTGCACTTTTATGTGCGTTCACTTATGTAAATCAGTATACCTCGCTCTCTCTCTCTCTCTCTCTCTCTCTCTCCCCCACACACCCACACGAACATGAACACACACACACACACACACTCCAGATAAGCAGTATCTGGCCACTGTGTTGGGCCATTGATTCACTTGTACAGGGGTAGACTGAAGTGCCTTAACCTCAGACCCTTTAACCCTAATTTATTAAGGTTCAGGCAAGGTTGCAACATTATAACTAAACATATCTGTAAAATAAATGTGTGTTCAACAAAAATTAATGCATACACACTTGCCAAAATTAGAATCCCACCACATTAAAATGCTACAGAGTGATGTGTCTTGCTTTAACTATCTTTGAGTGTAATGCATATTCATATGGTAATGGACAAGTTTAATGGCATACTTTAGCCAAATTACAAAATAAATATTAATCCAGTTTATACCATCTAAAAATGAGGAGCCTGCTAACACCATTATCCTTTCCCTTAGATTTATGGGGGATACTCGGCACAAAAAGGTTAGTGATCAGACACGTTATGCTTCACTGGGGTTTAACAGTGGTGCACTCTGGTTCACACCGCAAACATAGGCAACAGTTTGTACTCTCAGAGGTTTTCGTATCATTGCTCTCTTAGTGCACCGGCCTTTGTGGTTGTCAGCAGGATGTAAAGGCATTTGTGTCTCACATAGATGCAACGGCCACTCCCAATACAAAGTACAAAACAGTCAAGTCTTTATATGGTGACATTTAACAACACTGCAACTACTAACACTAATAGAGCTAATCAGAATACTGTTTAGTTGGAATATTACTGACAACAAATACAACATGATTGAATTATTTATAGGACATTTTGAACTGCTGTAACTATAACATTCAAATATATAATTAAATTGGACTGTAGACTACTTCAACGCCTTAAAACAGAAACAGAAAACTGGATGAACATAATGGAATGATGTGGCCTCTGAATGATGCATGGTTCACATTTCTGCCTTAACTTAACATCTAGCAAAGCATTAAACCATTGTTTTTATCGGAGCCATATCTTTGGCTCATATTAGGTTATAACATCTTTTTAAGGCCCCGGCTGTGGAAGTTTAAGCTGTCAAGTGACACTGTACTTAGGGATGAACAACATATTGGTGGCCAATATCTTTGGTTGATTAGAAAAATGATTGAATTATAATTATTGTTCTGGAAGTGGAATGGCAGCCGATGATTACATATGATAATGAATGAATAATGCAACAGAGCGGTTTACCAGTTTACTGAAAAAGACCAGCTGATTTTTTTTTTTGTGAACCTTTTTCAGAAACCCAACCTGACTATGAGCATGTTTCCTTTACAGTGTCACTTCAGGTTTAGCCAATCAAACGCATCCTCGTCTCTAGAGAGTGGAGAATTGATATTCTGTCATTCAACACAGCAACTTCCACACGATGACATCTCCAGAATTTGCTCTCTTTCTCACATGCTTGATCTTGGGGAAAATGGGTAAGTTGCACTCCAACTTGTATCTGTTAGACTGTGGCATGTTTAGTAATTACACTGACATATGTCACATTACATTAACTCAACATTTGCTCTTCTCTCATTTCACTGTAGCTGAGACGACAGGTCTGAAATCCTCCTCAACTGTTCATCAAGAGACACGATTTGTATCAGTTAAAACTGGGGACGAAAAATGACTTTGCAATGTTTCTATAAAGGTGATGTTGCTGTGATGCTTTACTGGTACAAACAAACTCTAGGACAGAAACCAAAGCTCATCTCTACATATCATAAATATAATGTAAATGGGATTTTTCATAATGAATTCAAGAACAATTCACGCTTCACGCTGGATATGGAAAATGGTCAAATTCACCTAAAAATCACAGATTTGCGTTTTTCAGACTCGGCTACCTACTACTGCGGAAGTAGCTATACATATATTTTTGAATTTTCGGAGGGAACCTTAGTCAATGTAGAAGGTTCAGGTATGAAGGTCCCAGCTACGGTCCACCAGTCAGCGTCTGAGAGCATCCAGCCAGGAGGCTCTGTGACTCTCAACTGTACAGTACACACTGGGACCTGTGATGGAGAACACAGTGTTTACTGGTTCAAGAGCTCAGAAGAATCTCAGCCAGAACTCATTTACACCCATGGAGGCAGGACTGATCGGTGTGAGAGGAAACCCAACACACAAACAAACACCTGTGTCTACAACCTGCCGATGAAGAGTCTGAATCTTTCTCATGCTGGGACCTACTACTGTGCTGTTGCCTCATGTGGACACATTCTGTTTGGAGACGGGACCAAGCTGGAGTTAGAAGGTAAGGGACTTTCAGCTAAAGTTTTCACATGTGGTGATTACTCGTTCTTTCTAATCGAATTCTGCATAATATCTTGTTGAAAGATCTGTCTCTGTCGTCCGTCTCTCTACAGATGAGATGGACTCTGTCTTGGTGTATTTCTTGAGTGGAACTTCGACATTCACCACCATCCTGAGTGTTTTGCTGGCTCTCACAGTGTGTATGATGAATAAGGGCAACAACTGCCAATGTAATGGTAACTGCTAGTTTGAATTTCACAGCTTTTTTTCTTTCTTTTTTTTACTACAATTTGCTTTTGAATAAAACTATTTTTTCCTGTTTCGCAACCAGAGTCTCAAGCCAGATGTCCAGCTCCCCCCACAGTGAAAGCAAAGGTGAATACAAAACTATAAACAACAAACTGCTAAACTACCGTTAAGACACATTTCTATTGCACAATGCATTGTTTCCTTGATATTTTTTTCATTTCTGTCAAAGACAAAATAATGATCGTCTGATATATATATTTTGTTACCAGGGTTACCAACACGCTGAAAACCTTTATTATGCTGCTTTAAGTGCCGACCTGTCCATCAGATCAAGAGGACAGAGGGATCCCACCTGGAGTGAATGTGTGTACTACAGTGTAAAGCAGTAGAACTGGACTTGTTACATTTGTACTTTGGAGTAAGACAGGATTTTCTTAGTGCCTCTCTGGAGGTGTAATAAAGATGTATATCCAGGTTTGAAATTATTTTGCTTTTATAGGTTCTTTATGATCTGCAGACAAAATTAAATCACTCTGTTCTTTAATCATTTGCAAATTTAGAATACTCGTTGTCTGTGTGGCAAACAAACCATGTATGTCAAAATATATTTCAAGTACTTATGAATATACGTTTGTATGACTTAGTCAGCATATTTAGATGCTCAGATGAATGGATGTAATGCAAGTCACTTGCATATTTCATTTATTTTTTATTTACGCTTATAATTTTTTTAAAACCAAAGGATATGTGTGTGTATGTGAACTATGACGTTAATGATCAAATAAACAATTAAAAGTTGGAGCACTATGAGTTTGTGTGTGCATGTTTGATCCAACAGTTTCTTCATACAGGAGTGGCTGTTGGCACCATGTGTGTCAAACATGACATTTACAACGTTCCTGTGTTGGGTTTGAATGAGTTCTGTCTAGCAGACAACGGACGGTTATGCATCCAGCATTGTTCGGCCCGTGTCTTCATTGATGACTTTCTAATCATAGAAATTAACAAATACGATAAAAACATGCACAGTAAACCCATTTAAAGTCACCATACACACATGGTAGACACACCGTCACCAGTCCCAACATATATGACGTCGTACCTCACAGACAGAAGGAAAACAACACTATACAGCATCAACCTGCAATAGGATTTGATACTGTAACTGTTAGGATGAGTGCAGAATCACAATAAAGACATCAATAAATATATGTAAATTGGACTGTAGATTACTTTAACGCATTGAAACAGGTACAAAAAGTATTTATGAATAATCTAAGGATAAGTGTAGGCCTGCAGGTTCTGTCTGTAGACAGAGACTGTTCAAGATAAAGTCATTACTGATAAAAAACAAACGGTTGTGTATGATCCCATAGTTCACCTTTAGCAGAAATCTACTGTGGCTTCTAAGTGATGCGTTTTTAAGGTAAGCCTTAACGGCTCACAAGTAACAGTGTATAACATCACAGCAGGTAGCAACACATGCAGGAAGGCAGAGTAGGGTTTGACTGGTAAAGCATTAAAACATTTTTTATCCAGAATCATATCTTTGGCTTACATTAGGAAATGGGCCTTATCTTGCACAAAGCCCGATGCAAGTGTCTTTGCTAGTTTAAGACTGACGCAGTTGTCAATTTCCCCTCCAGCGCCCACATTTTTTAAATAGCAAATGCACCTGCGCCCATCTTTGTGCCCATGGGCGTGCTGGTCTTACAGGGAGGTGTGTTCAGGTGCTTTCTCGGCATATTGCTATTTAGAAGCAGCGGAAAGTGCTCATGTCACTGACCAACAGAAACCTGGTCTAAAGTCAATAACGCAGCATTTCATTGTTATTTTAACTGCACATTAGTAAAAAAAAAGGTGCACTCTATGCTTGTTACACACGCAGGGACATGCAGCAGCACACAAACATGCAAAAGATTAAAAATAATATTATAATTTGAAATAGTATTAACGGGTTTTGGTGCCATAATGCTCGTGCCATATGATCTGGTCGCACGCTTTCACTTCACGCAGCAGATCAGTTTGTTCTAAAGCTATAATAATATACTTTCACTCAGGAAATGCTAGTTCCTCTGGAGTGTTGTAATTCCTATCACAATCTTTTTCCTAAACTTAACGAGTCGTTTTGGTGCCTAAACTTCATAGCCGCATGAAGCTCCCTTTTTTATGGCTAAACTCCACTATCATGGCCCGTGAAAAGAGTGTCATCTGGCGGTGCCTATAGCCGGCTCACAGTCACTTACTGGTATCTAAACAACTGCCGTTGGTAGCCTGCGTCCCGGAGCTCTGTAGCGGCTAAAACTGATGTTAGCCTGAGATGGAAGAACATTACGTGTGTCTGCTGGAACTGGATTAGTACCCATCTCATCTGTGCTGACCACACACCTGCTAATGACCCAAAGACAACCCCTGGTAGGGGTGGGCGAGCAATAGAAACTCAGAAAGACAATCTAACACCTATCTCAAACACCTGAGGGAAGCAAAATCCTAACTTACACAATCCTAGGTAAGAAAATTGGCCCAAATAAAGCAGTGTAGGTAACCTAAGGCAGCAGCCACACTAACAGTACAGCAGAGAAGCCTATTTAAAAAAATATATACTCTGCTTAAAATCAAGCAGTCTAGCAGTAAGATACCTTCAGAAGTCAAATTCACACTGTTTTGGCTATTGGGCTGATTATTAAGACAACTGTATTTTCCTTGTTATTGTTCTGATAATAAAATTTCAACAGATAATTTCATATAATGAATGAATGATGCCACAAAGCTGTTTGCCAGGTTACTGTAAAAGACCTGCTGCAGCTCTAAACTGTGGAGTCTAAGAGCTTTAAATAATTCGTGCAACAGTATGGCTTTGAAAGGTTAAACATGATCCTAAATCACAAGAGCCACACACTGTTTCTAAAGAGAGACTTCCCATTCTGAATAACAGGCTTTATTACATATATTTTAACTGAATCAATCATCATTAAAAAGCAGCTCAAGATTCCCCTTTCCTAAAAGATAGCCAATAGGAAGTTACACTCTTTATATATTTCTCAAAATGTGAACCTTTTCTAAGAATCAAAGAAACCAAAATTGGCACTATGTGGCTGTGAGCATGTGACCATGTTTCCTATACAGTGTCACTTCAGGTTTAGCCAATCAAACGCATCCTTGTCTCTAAAGAGCGGAGAAACCATTGGTATTCTGCCATTCAACACAACAACTTCAACACGATGACATCTCCAGTGTTTGCTCTCTTTCTTACATGCCTGATCTTGGGGAAAATGGGTAAGATGTAATTTGATTTTATGTTAGATGTGTGATGTTTCTGTCTGTCACGGTAAATTAACTCTATGTTTTCTCTTCTCTCATTTCACTTTAGATCAGACGACAGGTCTGAAATCCTCCCCAACTGTTCATCAAGAGACACGATTTGTATCAGTTAAAACTGGGGAAGAATTGACTTTACAATGTTTCTTTGAAGGTGAAGGTGTTGCTGCACGGCTTTACTGGTTTAAGCAAACTCTAGGACAGAAACCAAAGCTCATCTCTACTTTCTTTCCATATAAGGTAAATGGGACTTTTCACAATGAATTCAACAACAATCCACGCTTCACGCTGGATACGGAAAATGGAAAAAATCGCTTGAGGATCAAAGATTTACGCCTTTCAGACTCTGCTACTTACTACTGTATTCATTTTCTATACACATTAGACTTTTCAGAGAGCATTTTTGTAAGTGTAGAAGGTTCAGGTATGAAGGTCCCAGCTACGGTCCACCAGTCAGCGTCTGAGAGCATCCAGCCAGGAGGCTCTGTGACTCTCAACTGTACAGTACACTCTGGGACCTGTGATGGAGAACACAGTGTTTACTGGTTCAAGAAGTCAGAAGAATCTCAGCCAGGACTTATTTACACCCATGGAGGCAGAACTGATCAGTGTGTGAGGAGACCCAACACACAAACACACACCTGTGTCTACAACCTGCCGATGAAGAGTCTGAATCTTTCTCATGCTGGGACCTACTACTGTGCTGTTGTCTCATGTGGACACATTCTGTTTGGAGACGGGACAAAGCTGGAGTTAGAAGGTAAGGGACTTTCTAGCTTATGCTGTCTAAACTGATGGGTAGTAACAAGAGGAAAGTCATTTCCCCATTATAGGATTTGTCTTTCTGGAGTTTCTTGTCTATCTGAATCGGAGCTGTGAGGAGGGTGTGGTATGTTGTAGAGATTGTAAAAACCTTTAATGCAAATTAAAATTAAAAAGGAAATATACTAAAGGTCTCTGTCTCTCTCCAGATGAGGTGGACTCTCCTTTTTTTAGTGTATTTCTTGAGTGCAGCTTTGGCTTTCACCACCATCCTGAGTGTTTTACTGGCTTTCTTACTGTACAAGGTGAACAAAAGAAACCGCTGCCAAACTGCAGGTAATTGGTCCTTTTTCTATCTGGCAGATTGTGTTCACGGTATTTTGCTTGTAAATAAAATGTTTTCTGTGTTCTACAACCAGAGAACCACGCAACATTTCCAACTCCTTCCACAACGAGTGCAGAGGTGTGTACACTTTACGCGTTTTCATTAACCTTTGAAAAAAAAAAAAAAAAAACATCACAATTAACTGTGTTGTTTACATAACCATAATCCACTCGTTTTTTTTAAATATGTTGTTACCAGGGTTACCAAGATGCAGACAACATCCATTATGCTGCTTTAAGTATCGCCCTGCCCAACAGATCGAGACGACAGAGGAACAACACTAACGATGAATGTGTGTACTCCAGTGTCAAGCAGTAGAACTGGATATTATTCTATGTTCAGAGTAAGATGGCAGATTCTTCTTATAATTTCCTTGATTATGTACATACATAGCTATAGATTCTTAAATATCTGTATCTTTCATTGGTCCAGGATGTAAAGAGTGAAGAGAAGACTGATAGGAATGGACAGAGTTATTAGTGAAAGAGAATGATATATGTTGTTCTATGAGACTGTGTGAACCTTCTCCATCACTCCTGTTGATTTGCAGTGGACATTTTAAAGAATAATTCATCAGACAAAGAAGTTTGATGTCAGTTCATTTAGAAAGCCGGATTGCTTGATGCTGTAAAACAACCTGGTCTTTGGCTATAAGGGCTCGGAATAATTTATATGTATTTTATCCTTAATTTTTTTATCTAATTATGTGTATTGTGCATTTTCCATGAACATCTTGCATCAAATAAGAATAAATCAATCAAATCCATTGAAGGAAAACTAACAATGTTTGCTTCTGTTCAGTCATTGATTTGAGACATTTCATGGTGTAGTAATGTGATACAAGTTAGTTCCACCCATGCAGCTTTGGTGTATCTAAAACCTTACATTAGAGTAACGTTTGTAAGTAAAATTTATGATGTAAATAAATTTTGCATAGCCTGGGTGCTCTTTCTTCCAATCCTAGTCCCTGGGGCAATCCATATAATATTTACCTATGAACCACAAGTATCAATCCCTTAGTGACAACACAGGAACATGCAGCACAGTAGTAGGATGTATCCTCTAGGGACCATGAATATCTGTTGAAAATTAAAATTCAATCCATCTAATAGTTGTGGTGGTAAGTGGTGGATCACCCAAATGAAAGACAAACTGACTGCCAACCTTAGAGCTAGCATGGCTAAAATCAAGTTCTCCCTTTTCACTGCTGCATTATCACTGAGACCTTGGCATAACCTCTTATCCTTCCACATACCTCAGCCCCATGTATACTAGAGTAATATGGCAGACGTTTTTGTACAACATGCCTTAGATTTTCTCACTGGGAGCATAGAGATTTCAGTGTCGAAAGCATTGTGTGCCACCAATTGCCATCAATTTTGCAATAAAAGGCAAACCCCTGTGGTTAACTGAGCTACAGCAAAAGTATAAACAACATTTATGTCGACTAATAGCGTAGTTGGTCAGATTCTTTCCCATTTTTGATAAAATTTCTGACAGCTATGTGCGTCATCATTTGTTAAACACGGCACAGGAAAGTTTTAGATTAACTTTCAGCATTTGTATTTAATGTCCAAGTTTGCTTCATTATGCCTTGTACAGAAATATTACTTTATATGTTACAGTTTGGTCTTTCTACATCCCAGTCACGCTGAAACAGGTTGGTCTTTACCCCCATGTTCTTGTTTTTTGTATCTTTTTAGTGCAATTGGCTTTGTGGTTTTCTGCAGGATGTAACAGTATTTGCACTCTCACATACTATAGATGCTCTTAAAGACAAAGACCACTCAAACATCCCGCCCACAACAGTGCAGTCCTTTGCTCTAATGATAATGACAATAATGTTGGGGTAGTGTGTACTCATGCCCCATGCATTTTAAGGCAGAACATTTAATTGTTCCCAAAGAAAATTGTGTCCTTAAAAGTGGAATTTTACCCATTAGTTTTTTTTAATTAAGGCTTTAAGATTCATTTCCAAAAGACTTTTTTTATTCCTTTTTAGTCAACTTTTGCATGGGTTCATAATCTTATGAGCACCACTGTAGTTACAAAGTACGTAACAGGCCTAGTAAATTAATGTGTGTGTGTGTGTTTGTGTGTGTATACAAGTGTGTGCATGTTTATGTGCGTGATTGTGTACGTGTGTGCGCATGTGTGTGTGTGTGTAAAAACCATAAATGATAATATTGTGGTGTGGATCATGTAAACGTCAGAAGACAAGCTAAGATTGTTCATTAACTTACTTTCTTAGTGTGTATGATGAACAACAGAAACAGCTGCGTGTGTACAGGTTAGTGCTGATGTTTGTATCTACAGCATGGTAGTGAGGTTTTCTTTCTGTTCGGAGTCTCAAGGAAGATTTTCAGATTCCTCTGAAACAAAGAAGAACCCATCAAAGATGCAGAGTGAATGTGAGAGTGAAGCAGTAGAGCTGGACACAATGGGCATATTTGTCTCACTTTAATAATATAATGTAGCTGTTTTGTAACTATGATTTTAACTCAGTATGGCTAATGTAAAGCCTCATCTTGCAGTAATCTCATTAAACAAGCTTTTCCAAAGACATAACTTGTGCTTCCTATGGCTAATATGTTGCAATATACTTCTGTGTTTCTGGCACCATTAGTTTAGAAAGAATAAAGAGTCTAAATGAACTCATTTAGTGTGCAAATAACAACTGCTCGCTAAGGTTAAGTGATGCTCTGTACTAAGCTACTGTGACACTTTGAATTTAAGAATGTGTGAACAAACCACAAACAAAAGGAAAAGATTGAGCTTAAAATTCTGTGTTTTTCACTAAAAATGATGTGTTCTTTACTAAAAATTATGTGTTCTTTACTAAAAATTATGTGTTCTTTACTAAAAATATGTTGTATGTAAACTAGTATCGCTGTCAGTGTAAGTGGGCCTAAGTGTGGCTGTGCACTACGCTGCTGACAGAGAAAAGCAGGCAGCAGATCTGCCCTGGATTAGAAAATATTAGAGGTCAGGAAGGTAAATATCATAGATTAGCCAGCAGAAACACTGAGGTGGAATCAACATACCTTTAAGGGAATTAGGCAGTGTATTGATCCTAACTTTAGAGGAGGTTAATGTCCAGTTTTAGTTTGCTTCATCACTAAGCCTTCTATCAGAGGACCAGAGCCATCTTTGTTCAGCAAATGTAACAGAAGAACTCTGATAAATGATTGCCATGCTGTGTTCTTAGTGGATTTTTTAATAAATGAGTATGCCTGTGTGTTATTCACTCTCGTTTCATTGACAAAGGTTAAGCATAAGCAAACTGCAGTCTATGGTAATCTGCGGTTTCCAAAACAGACAATAACCACGACTTTAAAGTGAGTAAAGGTGTGAGGTGTGGGTACATGTCGTTTAACAAGTGATGTCTGAGGTAAATTTATTTTTTTAAGATCTAAACTTGGCAGTATAAGTCACAGAGAGCATGTGATCGTGTTTCCTTCATAATGAATTGGTTAGCCAATCAAACGCATCCTTGTTGCTAAAGGGCGGAGAAACCATTGGTATTCTGTCATTCAACACAGCAGCTTCAACACGATGACATCTCCAGTGTTTGCTCTCTTTCTTACATGTTTGATCTTGGGGAAAATGTGTAAGTAGACTGTGTAACATTTATAATAATTTAATGTACTGATAACACTGAAGTGACATTACATTAACTCTATAGTTTTTCCCTTTTTCACTTCAGCTCATGTGTCTGTTCAGGCATTGTCATCTGTTCATCAAGAGAGACGTTTTGTATCAGCTAATGTTGGAGACAATGTAACTTTACGATGTTTCTATGAAGGTGATGCTTCAAGGCTTTACTGGTATAAGCAAACTCTGGGACAGAAACCAAGACTCATCTTAACCTACTATATGTTTGGTTTAAGAATCACTTTTATAATGAATTTAAGAACAATTCACGCTTCGCATTGGATAGTGAAGAAAAAAAACACTTGACAATTTTTTATTTAAACATCTCAGACTCGGCTACTTACTACTGTGCAAGTAGCAATGCAATTTGTCTTGGACTTTGTGGAGGCATCATTATCAATGTAGAAGGTTCAGGTTTGAAGGTCCCAGCTACGGTCCACCAGTCAGCGTCTGAGAGCATCCAGCCAGGAGGCTCTGTGACTCTCAACTGTACAGTACACACTGGGACCTGTGATGGAGAACACAGTGTTTACTGGTTCAAGAAGTCGGAAGAATCTCAGCCAGGACTCATTTACACCCATGGAGGCAGGACTGATCAGTGTGAGAGGAAACCCAACACACAAACACACACCTGTGTCTACAACCTGCCGATGAAGAGTCTGAATCTTTCTCATGCTGGGACCTACTACTGTGCTGTTGCCTCATGTGGACACATTCTGTTTGGAGATGGGACCAAGCTGGAGTTAGAAGGTAAGGGACTTTCTAGCAGACATCATTTGAAAAAAAGAGTAGACCTTAGTTTGCAAAACTTCTAAACACAGAGTGATATAAAAGCTGCTGCTAATGTCTCCTGATGTCCATCTCTCTACAGATGGGGTTGCCTGGGTGTATTTCTTGAGTGAAACTTTGACATTCACCACCATCCTGAGTGTTTTACTGGCTTTCTTATTGTGTATGATGAACAGAAACAGCTGCCTATGTGCAGGTTAGTAGTACTGTTTGTATCTACAGCATGTACTCACTGCTCATGGCATGGTAGTGAGGTTTTCTTTCTGTTTTTCAGAGTATCAAGCAAGATTTTCAGATTCCTCTGAAACAAAGATGAACGCATCAAAGATGCAGAGAGATGACACCTGGAGTGAATGTGTGTACTTTAGTGTGAAGTATTAAGCTCGACATGTTTTACCTCCGTCTCTGTGTAAGACATGACACATGTGTGTCACTTTAATAGTGTAATGTAGCTGTTTTGTAAATATGATTTATAAATTGTGACTCCGTATTGCTAAAGCCTGATCTTGCAGTAATCTTATTTAACAAGCTTTTCTTAAGACATAACATGTATCTCACTATATCTCTAAAATCATTGTGTGTGCAAATTAATACTCTTTGTTAAAGTTTGATGATGCTGTGTTGCGCTGTGACACTTTGTATCAGGGCTCTGCAATTAATCCAATTTTGATTGAATTTCAGCTCCCAATAAGATAAAAAAAAAATAACATTTTTTAAGGGGAATTCAAAAAGTTTAACAGGAAAAGTATAAAGAGACATTTCACACTTCTTGGTGTTTTCACTGTTGTTTTGTGTGTTACACTGTTGCGTGTTACTTGTTATGTTCAATAAATGCAACATCCTTCCAAAAGTCATTGGGTAATCGTGTTAAATATAATCATGATTTCAATATTGACCAAACTAATTGTGTGTGTGTGTGTGTGTGTGTGTCTCAACAAACACACAAAAGGTTATCTTCAAGTGGTGTGATGAAAATATAAACTGCTATACTAAACCAAACTGACTCAAGCTTTATGTGTATTCTATTCCAAAAATAAGCTGGATGAAAACCAGTAAAATATAAAGATAAATACATTTCTACTTTAAACTGCTGCGCTGTGGTTTCCAGGTAAAATCGCCTCAGATGGTTCTCAGAAGCCACATTGGAGGGAAGCCACATTTCCACAGAGAAGCATTTGCTGCTGCTGCTTCTGTACAGAGCAGAGATGTTGTGGTTTTACCTTTTTAGACGTAAACACAGACAAAAGAAACTTCATTGTATGGGGGGTGGTGGGGGACAGACACTCTGACAGCACTTTAAAAGCTCCTATTAATGTGTTTCTCAAAGAAGACAATCATTTGTTAAGGATTTGATCAGATGTGTCTGTAAATGGTGGTTTTCAATAAATATGTAAATAATGTAAGGAATTTTACAGTAGCCTATAACTTTGAGGGGACCAGTGTTAAAGCGCCCATATTATGCTCATTTTTAGATTCATAATTGTATTTTGAGGTTGAGGTTGTACCACAATAGGTTTACATTGTTTCAAAAAACACCATATTTTTGTTGTACTGCACATTGCTGCAGATCTTGTTTTCACCCTGTGTGTTTAGGTCTCTGTTTTAGCTACAGAGTGAGGCATCTCATTTCTATACTATCATTGTTGCGAGTCGCACATGCTCATTAGCTAGGTAAGATCACAGCAGCTAGATAACTCTTTCTCCAACGTTGGTCAGTACAAAACAGGATTAGCTGGGAGACTTCTTCTAAACGAGGGGAATACCTGCAGAACAGGGACATGGAAGTAGTTCTTTTGGAGATTATGGTGAACTAGTGTGTGTTGTAGCAGTGTTTTGCCATTGAGAACGAGCTAGTATGCTATGGTTAGCCACAAAGCTGACGTAGAAAGCCATACAGATTTTGAACAGCTCACCTGGAGACTGAAGGCAGAGGACATTCAGAAACTGTATCTCACTCAAAATAGCATGGATAGTTTTTTTTCCAAGTATGTTAGCGTATGGAAGCACCAGAGACACAAAATAACCAGAAAAAGGGATTTTTTTTCATAATATGGACACTTAAAGTAATCAAAACCACATCTTTTTTTCAAATCCTAACTAGATGGTTTGGTGTTTAAACTGAACTGTCCATGCCCATGACGGTCAAATTTCATCTGCTAATCTCAACTGCAACGACCGCTGAAACTACCGGCACCTCACTGTAATTTTGTTGTTTATCATACAAATTGTTGCACATACATTTTTGTACGTTATCATAAGATCCAATTCTTAAGAATGCTTTGCACTGTGATATGTACTTAATGCAACGGTGTTTGCAGCTACTTGGAGGATCCCATCTCACACACACAAACACACACACACACACACGCACACACACGTATTACATCAAATGTAATGCCTTATCTTACCATGGCTCCATATTTGGTCTGACAGGATACCTGTTTTACTCATCACTTGACTGAACAGCACAGTGACGCTTTGTTTGACAGAATTGGACAGAACTGCCAAAACATGGAAAGCCTAGGCCTTGCTGTATCTGGGTGTCCCCGCCTTTATGACACTACAGCAGACAGCATGATCAAAATGTTTTGTTTGTGTAGCGTTTGTGGTTCCCGTAATTAGTAAAATGGTCCCAACAATGGCCAAATGTCTAGCATTGTGATCATGAGCGGCAAAACATGAAGTGACGTGATATGTGTGTGTGGGACATATCAGAATATAACAAAATATAACTCCTTTTAACATCAGCAGACTGACAATGATCAGTTAAAAACGTTTTAGCACAACCAGAGTTACCATTTTCATTCTAAGCATTCACTTTCTTGCCTATGTTACCCAAAATGCAACTGAGTTCATTGTAACCAAGTCAACACCTGCCTATTGTTCACCTTCCTATGTTACCCAAAATGCAGCATGGTTTTACTGTGCTGCGTTGATTATCATCTCTTCAAAACTGACAATACACCTGTGCTAAACAGAAGTATTTTTCAGCGACAAGCTTTAAGAGACCAAAAGACAAGTTGCAACCAAAACATCGTCCTTCCTCTGGAGTCCTTGGAGAACGACAGCATGGCCCACCGCCAGGAACCGACAGTTATGGGTAGCAACCAGGAGGAAATGAGTGTGAGCCTACAGGCCATCACCCAACAGCTGAAGACCCTGCGCCACCAAATTCACATGCGCCAGAGGAAATATTAGACTCAGGGAAGGCAGAGGAAAAAACTGCAAAGAAGAAATGCGAGTACCTTCTAAAAGAAGTGGGGAAGCTCAGCGAAAAGGTCCAAAATTACAGCACTGTTGAGGCTTTATATAAAGAAACAAAAGCTTCAAATGAGGCACTGGACCTGCAGCGGGAAACTCTGCAACAAACGGTTAGAGATCTCAAAAACCGGCTGAACAACTTTGATGAAGTGAAAGAACAATATGAGGCCGTGAGACAAGAGCACGAGGAGCTACAGAGTGAGATTCACAACCTGCAGAAAGAACTCCAAAATGAGACTAGTATGGACACAATGTGTGCTGCATTAAAACGGCAGACAGAGGCAATGAGCCAGCAAAACACCGCCCTGCAAAGCCAACTCCTGGAGCTCAAGGAGAGGCATCGGCAATCCTACAGCGATGTAAAAGCCGAGAAAGAGGCAATTAGCCAGCAGAATGAGGCTTTGCGACATCAGATTCAGGAGATGCACGACAGTATCAAGAATGACAACAATTTGGAGGAAGAGATAGAGGCAGTCAAGGCATTAAATTAACACATTACCTGTGAAAACGATGCCTTGCTGCAGGAAGTCCAGGCTCTCAAAAATAAATCGGACAATTTAAACATCTGGTGTGACATGTACAAGAAAACATTGGACCACATGGACGTTTTGAAGAAAGACAACAATAATTTGAATCAGCAAATCCAAGTAGTAAACGACCAGCTCAGGATTAAAGGACATTTAAAGAACAATTACGTAAAACTGGAAGCTGAAGAGAAAGTTCTGAAGGCACAAAACCGAGCCCTGGGTAAAACCCATTCTGTTTTTTATAAAAAGCTTCTGAATGAAGAAGACTGGAAGCACAAATATGAAGTTCTGAAACAGCAGAGACAACTTGATGCTCCAAAACAACAAAGCCACTGAGGAAATCCAAAATTTCAATGACAACCTCAGCATTTTGAATACCTTAAAGACAAATTATAAAGCACTGAAGACACAGAAAATAGTTCTCACGAACCAGAAGAAAACTCTGCAGAAAGAACTCCAGAAGCTGGAGAAAAAGTTCTCCGAAGAAGAAGCTCTGGAGGAACGAAACAACAAGTTGAAGTCAGAGAACAAAGCAGTGAGCCAAGAAAACAGCGCTCTGCAGCTTAAAGTTCAGGAGTTCGGCAACACACTCCGAGGTGAGAGCGTTTGGGCCAACACATACGATTCCCTGAAAGTGGAGAAAAACACCTTGAACCGGATGAATAAAGCCCTTCATAAAGAACTACAGAAGATTAATAAAAAGGTGGAAAATTAATAAGCTCTGGAGGGGAAGTGTACGGCGATGAGGGTGAAGATGGAGAACAACCGCAGACAACAGGACTCCCTAAAAAAACAAATCAGCTCCCAGATGTGATACTGTGGTGTCATATTTTGGTAGCATGGAGTCCCCCTGTCCCCCTATGCTGGCGAATATTCCTAAAACCTTCATTAATCCATGCAGTGATTGCATTGATTTATTTCAAGTCCACGGTTTCCCTCCCACACCAAAACATTTTCCTAAAGTTCATCAATTCCTGCAGTGACTGCATTTGTTTACACACAGTTTTGTTGGCTATTTTATTATTAAAAATTAAAATTTCATTAAAGTTTCTGTTTTGATGTGTCTCTCCTTATCATGTACTGTCAGAGGTCGACTTGAACAGCTCAGAAACACACTTAACATTGTTTTATCCTTTCATACTTTGTGACTGTTTTCTGTTTAAGGGGTTTGAGTCTCCAGCTGTTAAACTATTAATAAGTCTAATAGCAGAAGGTCAAAAGAAAATAAAAAATATAAAGGCTGTCTTCTCAAACTGTAGTAGCACTAACATATTCCGCTACATTCAAGGTTTGCTCATATGTAATTCCAAGCTTGAGTTATATAACATTTTATTCCTAAAAATATGGCCTAAAAAATTATTTTTTTCATGGCTTGTGTTAGTACTTTCTCATTTATGGAGTGATAAAAAGAGATATCCAAAATTACCTAAAAACCTTTGATAAATGTGTCAACAACATGAAACAGGAAATGGAAACCTGGCTTCATCCAATGTTCACATTGCTGTTCTAGAAATGTCTGAATGTTAGCACATATTTAATTAGATAATACTGTGCATATTACAGACTAAAATTTCAAAAAACAAAATGTATTAATTCATGTAATAAACTGGGAAAGTGTAAATGCACTAGTGGAGGTAATGCTTAGTGGAAACTAAGGGCATTTTCACACCGACAGCCTTTAGTTTGTTTGAATCGAACTAGCTTGTTTGCCCCGTTGGTGCGGTTCGTTTGGGCAGGTGAGAACCATTGACTGTATAAATGTTAATGGACATCTCATGTGTGACATCATCCATTGGTTTGTTAAGATTTGATATGAGTCGGCGAGTTTGCAGTTATGACCATTTTAGACGAGAGGGCGGAGTGAGGGAGGAGCTACAGACTGTTGGTCAGATACAGTCAGTATCTGACTGTGTCGTTAGCTGAGAGTTAGCAACGCTGCTTCACTCTTACTATTCACAAAGCTTTGTGGCTAGCATCTAATGACTAGCTAGCACTTTCTTTCCTCTGCTGCCATACAGAGTATCTTCCTTGAACATATGCTGCAGCCTGGTGCTCGATTTGAGGCACCAAGTGCTAAGCGGCTTCCCGTCTTCACCAATTTCCTCTTGTCCTTTATTCATGCCCAGCGCCATTTGTTTTTAAAGCCCATTTTGCAGGTTAACCACCACAGTTGATTATTGGGTACAAAAAGCACTCAAGATATGTATATCATTTTTAAAAATGTCTCCAAATAGTGTTAAATGTTAGTTTTTGGTCATTTTTGGTATTCGCAGGTTTATTAAGTCAATTCGGCGATGACGTCACAATGGGGATCGAAGTCTCAGCCTGGCACTAGAACTACGGCGACTGACTGGGAAGTGGAAGAGGTGGAAAGGCCAGCAGCCGAATAATTACCAACCTGCCAGACGTGAGAGGGCAAATGAGGAATTGTCAAGATTTGGGGAAGTCTCCTTCATTTATCTCCTTCATTTAGCAACGCAGCAGTGCATTCGATAACTTTACTTTTCAGTGAATAGCACCGAGTGAACGTCAACGTTTTCTTTCTATCTAGTGTTGGGAAATTTTATCCTTCTGTTTAATGAGTCACCTCAAGTCATTTGAGTTAGGATGTAGAAATTTATTAAAGACGCTGCAGACAGACGAAATGCTTTTCCGGGCAGTTAAACGTGCACGGACCAAATGGAAATCCTGCCTAGCGCAGAGATTCCCCAAAAGGCACTTTAACATTGGCGTGCTCAGATAGAAATAGGTTCTCCTTCTGGAGCCTGATTGGTTAGCTATACTATTGCTGGGGCACTCCTTTCTCTGTCTGTCCCTTTGTAATCATTCTCTTCTTGGGAGCCCCCACCCTTGCTGCTCACTTTACTTTCTTGAGTAACTGTCTCTTCACATACAACAGGCCTTCTCCCTTGTGTTATCTTGCGTGCTGTGGCCTTGATTGTGGTTTCGCAATCTGCCCTGCCTGTACTCTATCAGTTCCTCCCTTGCTTCATATTTTCCTGTATTCAGGATGCTGTGCCCCAGCTGCAAAGCACACTCTGTTCTCAGTACATTCTAGCTGTTTTGCAACATTAATGCAAGCACCTAACTATCCAACAATAGCATTGAATACAAGTCAGCTTTTACGTGACCTCACCCGTGTGTCCTTCGCTTCTCTCAAACTGCCACCACCCATACACAATTGATCACTAATTTTCCCACAAATTCCCCCTTTTCGCACCTGCAAGGTGCGAAGACATTTACTAATTCACCGTGTTACCAAAGATCCCCCTTTAGGACTACAGTGTCATGCTCCCGTCCGTATCTTCCGGCGGCTCCTCTATTGTCAGGAGCGGCATCACCGTATAGGGCGGAGGGGCCTTTTCTTTAGACAATGCGGTGGTGATGAGGCGCGAGATGAGGGTCCGGAGACACGGGATACAGCAGCAGCCACAGGTTACTAAAATAGCAGAGAAAACAGCCAATGAGGTCAAACAAGCAGCAATGAGATTTTTCCATTTTCCAAACATATTAGTCATCCACCCCTCTAGGGGATTGTCTACACCTGATGCTTCATGCATTTCCTTGGAGAGGGCACGGAGTTGGTTCAGTGCCCTGGTGACTTTCCCGTCTGGCGCGGTGTTGTTGGGGATGACGGTGCAGCACAGATCTCCGAACATGGAGCAGACCCCGCCTTTCTCAGCCAGCAGCATGTCTAGTGCCATCCGGTTCTGCAGGGCCATCAGGGAAGTGGGCGCCATCTGTTCTGCCAAACCTTCAATCGCATCTTTAGTAGCATTGCTTAAGCGTAAAACATTGTAATGTACAAAGTTAATTCTGTCCACATTTTTACTTGGGGTAATAGGAAATAGAGCAGATATAATGGGAATATTTTCAAACCCTGCAGCGATTTGGTCTGCTAGTTTGAATTCGTTTGGCACGCCCCTTGGTATTCCTATATAGTCAATATACGTAGGGCTTTTGGCCCATGGGTCAAATTCCGGAGCGCCATTGGCGAGAGCGCGCCTTCTTCGCTTTCGGGTCAGCTGGACAGATAGAGAGTGGGTGAATTTCACTTGTTTTCCTACTAGAGAGATGGGCATGGCCAATCGCACCATTGCACACACACCCTTGGTGCGGTTTGGGTACTTAATTTGAGAGTAGATACGTAGTCCCCCACAATAGTAGAACAGTCCCAACCTTGCTATGGGGCCTATGTAACTCTCAGCATTCTGGACAGTAACATTGCACCAATCATGGGGTATGTTTCCTAACTTTATGGTGGTTTGTTCTGTACCTGTGAAATTAAAGCAATGGTATCTGGCCCCTTCCCCCTTTACGGCGGTGAAATAGCCTGGTTTTTCAAATCCTGGAGGGAGGAGGGACCACTCCCAGTGGTTTTGGTCGGCGGGTCCGCGGAGACTGTTCCTTGTGCTTTCATTCCCCACATTATCAATACTACCCCTATTCCTAACATCATGCCAATTAGTATTGTTGCTCCTTTCCCACCCTTTATTCCTTTCAATATTGGGCCCCCTTGTCCGGACTGAGGACTGTCCGGACTCCCCAAGCAGCGCTCAATTGACTGCTGCATATTTTTTTTTTTTTTTTTTTAGATCGAATCGAGTGTCCGCCAAAATGCGGGTCGGAGGTTTTACTGGGGCACAATGTGTCAGGTGATGTCAAGGTGCGCCTGATTTACCTTTTGACCTGGACCGAGTGTGAAGTAACCTCCTTCACTTCGTACGGACCAGTCCACCTGGGGTCAGTCCACTTCCTCTTGTGAACTTTCAACCCTGACCCAGTCACCTACTTTCACCTGGGGTGATGGTCGTTCGTCCCCCCTTGTGCTGACATGCCATCTGCACCTGCGTGGAGAGAGCTGCAACCAGAGATGTCAGTTTTCATTCCTGTATTCTGACTTTTCTACCCGTTGTACATCCAACGATGGCATATGACCCCCATCATTGGGTGGGCCCGGTACTTTCCTACCCGTTAATATTTCATGTGGCGACAGATGACTGACTTCCCCTTTCTCGGACCTCATGATACCAGGGGACGTACATCTACCCACTTTCATGTGGCGACAGATGACTGACTTCCCCTTTCTCGGCATGAAGACCAAGGGACGTACATCTACCCACTTTAGTTTACTCTCTGCACATACTTTAATTACCTTAGTTTTCTAGTCTGGTTGACTCTCTCCGCCAGTCCTTGGGACTGGTACTGGTATGGATACACCGACCCCAAGACACACACTATTTCTAATTCCACTCCTTGTAAAATCACTCCATTTATTTGCACTCCTTTGAATCGGTGTATCCCCTAGAGTATTTATTTCCACATTCTTCACTTAATCAACTACTGACTAACTGTCCCTACCACTCTCCTACCCCACTTGTGACTTCTCTCAGTCCATGTCTAACCTACACTTTTCCTATCAATCTCCTACCACGTATTCGTATTTTACTTCACTTGATTAATTACTGACTACTTATCCCTACCAGTCTCCTACCCCATTTATGCTCAGTTCGTGTTTAACCTACACTTTTCCTATCAATCTCCTACCACACATTCATCTTTTACTTCTTGAAATCTTTAACCCTTTTTCAGGTTTACATAATCCTACCATCCTATCCTGCCCCACATTTGGTCTGTCTGACAATAGACTCTCTGAAACCAGTTAAAATCCAGTCTGATCACACTTGATTTTGTTTTGTCCAATCGCAGAATTTTAATTAAAAAGGCTTCTGCTTACCTTTTTTTTTGTTGACCGGTCGGTGTGATCAGACCTGAGTCCTCCTGGTCCCGCAGTCAATAGTCCTGTAGGGCTGAATACCCGTGATCCAGCGAAATTTCCCTGGATCTCTAGATAACCATCCTCTGCTACCATTTTGTTGGGAAATTTTATCCTTCTGTTTAATGAGTCACCTCAAGTCATTTGAGTTAGGATGTAGAAATTTATTAAAGACGCTGCAGACAGACGAAATGCTTTTCCGGGCAGTTAAACGTGCACGGACCAAATGGAAATCCTGCCTAGCGCAGAGATTCCCCAAAAGGCACTTTAACATTGGCGTGCTCAGATAGAAATAGGTTCTCCTTCTGGAGCCTGATTGGTTAGCTATACTATTGCTGGGGCACTCCTTTCTCTGTCTGTCCCTTTGTAATCATTCTCTTCTTGGGAGCCCCCACCCTTGCTGCTCACTTTACTTTCTTGAGTAACTGTCTCTTCACATACAACAGGCCTTCTCCCTTGTGTTATCTTGCGTGCTGTGGCCTTGATTGTGGTTTCGCAATCTGCCCTGCCTGTACTCTATCAGTTCCTCCCTTGCTTCATATTTTCCTGTATTCAGGATGCTGTGCCCCAGCTGCAAAGCACACTCTGTTCTCAGTACATTCTAGCTGTTTTGCAACATTAATGCAAGCACCTAACTATCCAACAATAGCATTGAATACAAGTCAGCTTTTACGTGACCTCACCCGTGTGTCCTTCGCTTCTCTCAAACTGCCACCACCCATACACAATTGATCACTAATTTTCCCACACTAGTGACAGTTATCATGTCGTTAGTTCAGATAAGTACTGGTACATTTATCTAGATATAGGGAAAGAAGGCCTCCCCTAATGTTATTTCTAAGTGTTTACCTCTTCCTCCGGTGAAAACGAGTCGCTGTGTAATGCCGGTGCTTGTGTTTTAGGTTGCGAAGCCACGGTGGAGAGCATGTGCTGTAGGGAAGTCAGCCGCAGGTCGAGCAGCACGCCCCTCGATCAGCAGATCTGACGATGCCTATATCCGTTTGTGACATTTCAGACATGATCATGGTCCTCCCCAACCAGCACGCACCAGTATTTTAATTGTTTATATTAACTTTACCATTCGTTTTAGACTGAGTCATACGAAAGGCTACTTATCCCTAGACAACACCAGTTCACTGCATACAGACAGCAATACTGTAATATGGTTGGTTTATGCCTTGCCTAAAAAATATAGAATTATATTATTAGGACGTGGGTTAATGGGAAAGACATGTCTTTTCAGAAAACATTCAAGTTTGGTTAAACAACAATGAACAGAGTGTAATTTAACATATGTTCTATTTATTTGGGCACAAAGCGCATCATTTTAAAATAAATCCATATGGAAGTTTTTAAGGAAATAGCAGGTTGGAGCAAAATCAATATTTTACAGATTACGATTAGCTGATAACTCCATAAAACATTTTTACAGTATACTCAACAGTACACTTATTTGTAAACCGTTGTATCCTTCAAAAAATTTTAAAGGTTGTCCGAGTCCATTGTCTCTGAGGTCTGGCATCCACATCCATTGTATTTGATGGTGTTGGATATTGCAAAACTGAATATAATACGAAAAGTAGGCACAATTTTACAGTGTTTCCTTTTTTCCCCCACAGTGGATTGCAAGACGTCACGTTGGGGAGCAAACAGAGGAGCCTGCGTTGTATTTACCACTGGTCTGGCCTAATGTGGCTTTTGGTCTTTTAATATTAACAGTCTATGGTCTCGACCGAGTCCAGGGACTTTATTATATTTATAATAATATTGGAGGGAAAGTGAAACACAGCTTAGACGGGGATGTTGTTCGGCTTTTCACAAGTTTAGACTGCTAGCTAACGATACGCCGCCGGACGATAGCACAACAGCGTTAGCCTAGCCTGCTAGGTAAATATTACGACTGCCTTTGGTGTTGCCTATATATGCGTCCATGTTGTCAACATCATACATGTGGCATTAGTGCACCTTTTGTACCATAATTGTATTGAATGAAATAGTAAGCTTTGCTCCTACGAGATGGGTGGGTTTTTGTTACGTTACACACAAAGCTAACTGGCTATAGTTAGCCTGTACAGATGCTAGCGGATATAGCTAACGTCGCGTAGCCAGCCAGCAACTTCGGCAGTAGAGTTTTGGTAAGCTAACACGACAGTGTTGTCGCCCACAATCAACCTGCAGTGATGTTTGAAATGGAAAACGCATATCGTTTCTTTTCCCGGAGATCCTGGACATTATTTTCATTTATGACGTTACGTTAAATGAAGAGTAGCCCGAGTGTGCGCGGCCTGGAGGGACACGTCCTACCACAAGTCGGTGTGGAAGCCGAGCTACATCTGCGGCGAGCAGTCAGCAGTCAAGGGGAATAAAGTTTAGATTCTCAGTTTAAGACCAAGTCTGAGCTCCATGATTCATACAAAGCCTGGACTGGTGTGGATGTTTCAACCTCACAGACTCGGACAAGCTTTAAAAAAAACTTTTGAAGGATACAACGGTGTACAAATACGTGTACTGTTGAGTATACTGTGAAAATGTTTTATGGAGTTCTCAGCTAATCGTAATCCGTAAAATATTGATTTTGCTCCAACCTGCTCCTTCCTTAAAAACTTCCATATGGATTTATTTTAAAATGATGCGCTTTGTTCTCAAATAAAAAGAATGTTAAATTACACTCTGTTCATTGTTGTTTAACCAAACTTTAATGTTTTCTGAAAATACATGTCTTTCCTATTAACCCACATCCTAATAACAATATAATTCAATATGGTTTAGGGAAGGCATAAACCAACCATAGGGGTACACTGTAATACTGGTCACTTCTCACTTTCCTACACTACATCTGGAGTAAAGCTATATTGTCATAGAGTTGCTCAAATGCGCAGTACTAGTACCTACTGTAGCAGTGGTAACAGTAGTGGATTGGTGTTTGTATTGTTTCTAACAATGCTATTATGGGGTATCACCATATCTTATTATGTGTTCTTTAGATCAGGGGTTCCCAAAACTTTCAGCCCACGACCCCCAAAGTAACGGTGCAAGTGATTTGTATTCCCCACTATAAACGTAATGCTAAAACATTGGGGCAACACCATACTATAGGAGTATCCAAACACGAGCATATTGAAAACACAAAATAACAAAACAGCCATAACATTATTCTACAGTAATTTACTCATTACTTTAATTTGAACTTAACCTTGCCTAATGAGATGGATGTTATGTTTGGAGCACAGCAAGTCCAATCTTGGTTTATGTTGGCAGCTACTAATCATCCTCCACATCCAATTGTTGTCTGGACAACTGATTCTGTCGCTAATATTTCTTCTGTCGCAATGACCTCAGGGGTCTGGTCAAAGCAAATCAAAAGAGCTGCTCCCTTTTTATTTATTTGCTTGGTTTTATTTTAAATTTAGCCACTAGTTTTATCTTGTGTTAAAATCATGGCTAACATATGCTATTTCTAATCGTTTTAAAATTTTTATTTTATTTCTGGAAATCAACTTGCGACCCCTCTCTGGCTCGCGACCCCCCTGTGGGTCCCGACCCCCACTTTGGGAATCACTGCTTTAGATTATATAACATCAAGGGGAATGGCTATAATGGCCCATAATGATTGTCTTGATACTGTCATAAAACGTTTTTACAGCCTGTCTGTATGCAGTAAACCAATGTTGTCTAGGGATAAGTCGCCTTTCGTATGACTCAGTCTAAAACGAATGGTAAAGTTAATATAAACAATTAAAATACTGGTGCATGCTGGTTGGGAAGGACCATGATCCTGTCTGAAATGTCATACGGATATAGGCATCGTCAGATCGAGGGGCGAGCTGCTCGACCTGCGGCTCACTTCCCTACAGCACATGCTCTCCACCGTGGCTTCGCCACCTAACACACAAGCACCGGCATTACACAGCGACACGTTTTCACCGGAGGAAGAGGTAAACACTTAGAAATAACATTAGGGGATGCCTTCTATCCCTATATCTAGATAAGTGTACCAGTAGTTATCTGAACTAACGACATGATCCCTGTCACTAGATAGAAAGAAAACGTTGACGTTCCTTGGTGCTATTCACTGACAGTAAAAAGTAAAGTCATTGTATGCATTGCTGCGTTGCTAAATAAAGGAGATAAATGAAGGAGACTTCCTCACAATCTTGACAATTCCTCATTTGCCCTTTCACGTCTGGCAGGTTGGTAATTATTCGGCTGCTGGCCTTTCCACCTCTTCCATCCCAGTCAGTCACCGTAGTTCTAGTGCCAGGCTGAGACTTCGGTCCCCATTGTGACGTCATCGCCGAATTGACTTCATAAACCCGCGAACACCAAAAATGACCAAAAACTAACTTTTAACACTATTTGGAGACATTTTTAAAAATGATATACATATCTTGAGTGCTTTTTGTACCCAATAATCAACAGTGGTGGTTAACTTGCAACATGGCCTTTAACGTCATAAATGAAAATAATGTCCAGAATTTCCGGGAAAAGAAACGATATGCGTGTCTCCATTTCTAACATCACTGCAGGTTGATTGTGGGCGACAACGCTGTCGTGGTTAGCTTACCAAAACTCTACTGCCAAAGTTGGTGGCTGGCTACGCAACGTTAGCTATATCCACTAGCATACGTACAGGCTAACTATAGCCAGTTAGCTTTGTGTGTAACGTAACAAAAACCCACCCATCTTATAGGAACAAAGCTTACTATTTCAGTCAATACAGTTATGGTACAAAAGGTGCACTAACGCCACAGGTATTATGTTGACAACATGGACGCATATAGGCTACACCAAAGGCAGTTGTAATATTTACCTAGCAGGCTAGGCTAACGCTGTTGCGCTAACGTCCGGCGGCGTAGCGTTAGCTAGCTGTCTAAACTTGTGAAAGCCAAACAACATCCCCATCTAAGCTGTGTTTCACTTTCCCGCCAATATTATTAGAAACAGAATAAAGTCACCTGGACTCGGTAGAGACCATAGACTGTTAATATTAAATGACCAAAAAGCCATATTAGGCCAGACCAGTGGCAAAGACAACGCGGGCTGCTCTGTTATCTCCCCAATGTGACGTCATGCAATGCATTGTGGGGGAAAATGAAATCACTGTAAAATAGTTCCTACTTTTCGTATTATATTCAGTTTTGCGATATCCAACACCATCAAATACAATGGATAACAGTTCAAATATGTATTGCCAACAAGCAAATTGAACAAATTCGTTGCAAAATTAAACCTGCAACATGGGCTTTAACTCTTTTCTCAACTAAAGCTGTATCTACATTTTTTTTAGCCGCGTTACCACAGAGACCACACACCGTATGCCCACTTTTGGGCAGAACCCGCCCTACTTCGCATCTGATTGCCTAGAACTCGTTTCATTGGTAGGTGGAAGTTCGATGATTGGTTAAACCTAGCGCATCAAAAACAAATCCCATGTGGACTTTTTAACTTATTTATTTTTCTAAAATAGTCTTACCCTACACATCACCAGGCACGAGTACTTTAAGTTCTGCGTTAGAGTTGCGTTCCTCTCATATGATTTGTCGGTGAAATCAATTGGCTAGGTGCACAAGATGGCCACCGTTGTTATTCAAAGTTGAGTGTGTGGGCCAGTACTTCCGGTGACAACTTCCGGTGATTTGACAGCGAGAGCGGGAGACAGCGAGAGCGAGAGACAACAGCGACGGAGTTTTACCAGATCCATCCATCCATCCATCCAATCCGCTTAATAGAAGTAGTAAGGGGGAAAACTAATAACCAAATTAGTGTTTTTAAGGTTAAAGACCTAGTCCTGGGTCTTCCCCCCCCTCCTCCCAGCCCTTTCAGAGGGTGACAGCCTCAGGACTTCATTGTTGTGTGCAGTTATATACCATTTCATCACGGTACAACAAAGTCACCTTTCATCTATTTCCTGTTGACGCTGCAGTACGGGCTGAGTGGATGCAGAAGATCCGGAGGGATGACTTCAACCCAAATAAAAAAAACCCGGCTCTGTAGTCGGCATTTTAAGAAGACTGATTTTATTGTGACTGACGGGAGGTTGAGGAGGCTGAAGAAGGGAGCTGTGCCAGTTTACTTTACCTGGAATGGGTACAAACTAGTTGCGCCCAGACCGAGCGTCTTGGAACGGCGTCCGCGGGCCGAGAGTCCAGAATTGGCGCCAGACCATGACTACTGTGTAGTCCCTCAAACAGGAGCGAGGGCGAGTAATTTGGCAGACAAGAACGAAGCTCTACGTCCAGATTAGGGAGCTACAACAGCAGTTGGAAGTCCTCAAACTTCGCCAGCGTTTTGGGATAGAGCGCCTGTCTGCATCGGATGACGATGTATGCTTTTATACCAGGTTTGCGTCCTACAGGAGTTTCATTGCATTTTGGAGATTAATTGAACCTGCTGTGATCCATAAGATGGTGCGCATAACCAGCGCCAAGACAGCCTCTGCCAGCATCAGCGCAGTCCATCAACCAGCATCGGTAGGTAACAAATCTATCATGACGTGAATAGAGGCCTAATGTAACTCTAAAATCAGATACAAACTGTTTTAATTTGTTATTGCCCCTGTTGGTTTTTTGAGTTAACTACATCTAACTAAAAAGTAAAGGCAACGAGTTGATGTTGATATCATTTTCTGATTTATACTTTTTAATAACAATGTCAAGGCAACTAAACAGAGGCTTTTGTTTTATATAAACAGAAACTGAGACCCATTGATGAGTTTCTGCTGTTTCTGATGTACCTGTCAGTGGGTTTTCCTCTCAGGGACCTTGCAGAGAGGTTCAGCATTCACCGCACTACTGCAAGTCGGATCATCTCCACATAAACTCATTTCCTGTACTGCCTGCTGGGAAGCAAGCGCCTTTGGATTCCTCCAGAGATAGTGAGAGCTCACCTGCCACCTGAGTTTGCAGCTTTTCTGATACACAGGTGGTCCTTGATTGTACATATTTACAGATATTCTGCCAGACGCCGGGTCTCTGCTCCTTCAAAGTGAGGTTTTCTGCTTCATAGAAAGCTAATGAGCTATGTGCCATTCTTTGTCCCTTTATGCCGCAATGCAAACAAATGAGGATTGGGATGTTTTCAGACAGACCAGTCAATTGTCTGAAGTGCTTGTCCCAGAGGTGCATAAGGAGAGTTCCCCTCGAAAGGGAACAAACTGTTTGACAAGGACATACCACTGTCTATATGCAGGAACATTGATGAATTGTTCAGTGTGGCCTGCTTCCTGGTCAATTACCACAATGGGCCGTTGGTGAAGGCATGGGGCAACTCAAAAATGAATTAGTTTTTTTTTATTGCTAAAGAACACTGGGCACAAATGCCACATGTGCAAAACCACAAATACAATTGTTTTGTGATAACTGGAAATGCAGTTCTCTAGTTTTGTAGAGATTTGTTAAACCGAACAATGAAATCTCAACATTGAACAATTTTCACTTCAGGCTTTGTATAGATTTGTAAACATGAACACCACCATAACCACATCAGACTGTGCTTGTATAGCGGTGTTAATCTGAACAATAAAACCACAACATGCAGGCTTAATTACTGAGCCTAATGTTAGTCCAGGCTTTGTATAGATTTGTAAAGATGAACAATAAAACCAGAACAAAAACATTCATCAACTGATTGAAACAGAACTGATTAAATGAACCATCGATTTTAAAGATTAGATCAAGTAATGATAAAAAAAGAAGTAATCCTCCCTCTCCCTTATAACCCTAGCAACCTCCGCATCCTTATAAATTCTTTGTACAAGAAGGTCCTCCTTGTGCTGCAAAAATATCAACAAAAATAAATGAAACATCCTTAGCACCACTGCATTCCAGTGATAAGCAGCAGGCTATACAGTAGTGCAACACTTTTGCAGAGAGCAGTTCCAAGGAGCAAATAGTAGCTGTTCTCAAAAAGTAATTTAGGGCTGTGCAATTAATCAAAATTTAATCGTTGATTATGATTTTGGCTCCCAATGATCCCAAAAACAGAATAATCATGAAAAACAATTATTTAGTTCATTATGTTTTGCAAGTAAACTCTTATTTTCTCTTACATCTTTCCAGGAGTCAACAAGTAATTGTGTTAAACTACTGTAATTTAAATATAGACCAAAATAATCGTGATTATATTTTTTCCATAATCAAGCAGCCCTATTATTATTGATTCATTACGCTACTAGAACAACCAGAACTAATAAGCCTGTCTCACTAATCTCTTAAAATATTTCTTGGTATTATAATACAGTTAGAACAACAGTGTGAGCAAAGCGTTCAACAGGTCAGTATAGCCTAGACTGAGTGTACAAAATCAGCTCTTACCTCACACTGACTAATATACCCATCATGAACAGGCCTACTTAAACTTATTACTTAAGTAAACTTATGCTCCAAAGAACGGGAGCAGTAACATCCAGTTTCTGGGGTGTCCATGAGAGTATAGTTCAGGTTTAAGTCAAATCAACAGGCTTATGTTTTTATTGTTATTCTACATCCACATCACCAACTATAATAATAATAATAATAATAATTATAAATTTTATTTAACAGCGCCTTTCTCATCACTCAAGGTCGCTTTACAGACAAAAAAGCGAGATACAGGGAACAGAATAGTGAAAGGAGTTATAACAAAATAAAGCAAAACAAAACAAGGCAAAACAAAAATTACAGGGACAGTGTATTTACAAATAAGCAAGCTGGAACAGATGGGTTTTGAGTCTAGTTTTGAACAGGGGGAGAGAGTCGATATTGCGGAGGTCAGGTGGGAGTGAGTTCCAGAGCTGGGGAGCAGAGCGGTTGAAGGCTCTGTTCCCCATGGTGACAAGTCAAGCTGGGGGTACAGTGAGGTGGATAGAGGAGGAGGATCTGAGGGAGCGGGAGGGAACGGCAATGTGAAGGAGTTCTGATAGATATGGAGGAGCAAGGTTATGGATGGCTTTGAAAGTATAGAGAAGGATTTTAAATTGTATTCTGAATTGAACTGGAAGCCAATGGAGCTGCTGAAGGACAGGGGTTATATGATGAAAAGACGGAGTTCTGGTGATGACACGAGTTGCTGAGTTCTGAAGAAGTTGAAGTTTATGGAGGGGTTTTTGAGGAAGGCCAAAAAGAAGGGAGTTACAGTAATCAAGCCGGGAGGTGATGAGGCTGTAGATAAGGATGGAGGCAGTGTGAGTGGTAAGGGACAGACGGAGGCGGTTAATGTTGCGTAGGTGGAAGTATGCAGACCGGCAGTTATTATTTATGTGTGACTGAAAGGAGAGGGAGGAGTCGAGGATGACACCCAGACTCTTGACCTGAGGGGAAGGGGAGACCAAGGAGTTGTCAATAGGAAGAGTGAAACTATTGATTTTGGATAGGGTGGATTTGGTGGCTACAAGGAGGAGTTCGGTTTTATCACTGTTTAGTTTAAGGAAGTTTGAGGTGAACCAGTCTTTAATTTCAAGTAAGCAGTTAAGCAGCACTATAGTCACAAAGGTACCCCAGAATCTGACTTGAACTGGTTCAACACATGTCCTCCCTACTCTGAGGTCGTGTTGGAGTTGTGTCAAGGAAGTTATGCTATTATCATTATTATTATTATCAAATTATGATTAATTATGCTATACCTAGCCTGACGTTGAGATTAAGATTTTTATAATTTACCATAGTTGATTTGGCAAAGTAATGACTGGGAAATGGCAGCTTTCCACATTTCCCCGTTGAATATCTTGGTCATCATGGCAATTGAGAGCTCTAAACAATAATAACATATAAAACATTTTAAATAAGATAGTTTCCTTAATTAGTCCCACAGTAGAGCATTTTCAGTGATACTGCACCAAAAGGAAAGTGCAATGACAAACGCATCAGTAAAAATGCAATAATAAAGCTGTTAAAACCGTAGAGTATACAGACAGAAAGTTTAGAGTTAGAGTTATTGATATTATATAATGTGTACATTGATGTTGTACATTAGTAAATTGTTACATATGGTGCACTACTTGGAGCAGTGTTGATTATAAAGTCTGCAGGTAGGATGTGTGGTATCTCTCCTTCACTGCACGTTTGGGTTAAATGTAACCTAAGTACAACTTCCAAAGAGTTAAAATATTTACTGTTGATAGATGTATATAATTTAATAATAGTTTATTACCTACCCATTTCGAAATGTATGTAGGTCTTCTTTGGCTTCCTCTTTTCTGGAATTATTAGTGCCTCTTCCTCTGAGAGGCCAATTCTGCAGTGATCGTCAAGTCAGTTTTCAAACTCTTCCTTAATTAATATACAAAGGTAATTAATAATTCAAGTAAAATGTATTAGATAGAGAAAGTCTAGGAACCCTTGAACATACATTAGATAGATAGAGCAACACATAAAAATCATGAGTGGCAGTGCAATTGCCCCAAATACTTGATAGATTCGGATTACAGGTGCTTAATTTGCACCATTCAAAAAACTAATTTGACAATAACATACCTGACTCTTTTCACTTGTTGATCAGGTTTATATACACACAAACACACACACACACACGCCTCTATTATTGTGGTATGATGTCCTTTATCTGGGCATTGTCTTCTCTCACAACTCCTGCCCGCATCTTCTGATCTTCCACTATACTATCAAAAAATACTGTTCTTTTGTGAGGATGCAGTAGTTTTAGGATTGCAAACTATTGTTTTGAAATGAACACTGTGTATTCCTGACATTTTGTAGAAGATGGCGATATTCTTTGCAAGAACCACCTTTTCTAACTAACAAAACTACTTTTGGTAACAGTTTACCAAAGTTACCCTTGCTTTAAACATGATATGGAAAAGTACCAATCAAATTAATTGTGATATTGACAATTGTATTGATCTCAAAGTCAAATGTGATTCAATATGTACATCGTACGTGTTTTTAGTCCCTGTTAAAGCCGATTATGAATTGCTAACGTCAGTTTTATGAAACGTTAGTTAGGCTTATGGTCAATTTAGCTTCAACAAAAAGTTAGCTAAGTGAATGGTCAGTAACTACATTAACCTAACACTAAATTGACAGGTATTTTTTATTTTTATTTAAATAGCTAGCTAATCAACGTTAATAACATATCAGTAAAAAAAATGATGTTAACAGGACTGGTGACGATGCTCATCGGGGTGTTTTGAAGGCTAACAAATGGGAACCATCTAATTACTGATGTTTTATGGCCATTGGCACTCCGAACCCCGTTTTTACAATTAATTGTTAGCCAGATCTAGCAAATGCAGAGTGTGTCTACTATCTACAGAAACGAACCACCGTCTTACTAAACTGTTTTACATTTGGTGATAAGCAGGGTAAATTTAAAACCTTATAATCACAAAGTAAGAACGTTAGCCTGCCATTAGACGGCCCCTGAATCGCTTCACCTTTTTAAAACGTTAGTTGACAGATTAGCTAATGCTATAGCTAGCTAGCTAGCTAGCTATATGCCAAATTTACCTTACGATTTAATTTGATAACAAGTATTCAGCTTTATGTTCCCAGTTGTAGCTTCAGTTCCATTTAAGACAAACAAATAAAACTAACCGATACAAGCATGTATCATGTAAGTATGACTGAGGTGCACACTCTGTTACTGTTAGCTAGCTAGCATTAAAGTTAAAGGATATCGGGTAATGTTCAATTAAGCCTAAGGTTGGCCTGTGTAATGTTAACGTTATGGTCAGCTAGTCAGATTAGTACATTTAGCTAGAGCACGGGTATTTTAATTTTAAATAAATGTGAAAAAGGGCGGCTATTGTGATGTTAGCTACTTTAAACATGACATTAAGTCACTTACTAGCTAGCGTTAACCCATTTTGTTATTTGTCAGATGAACACCAACTTCCACACGCGTAAACGTCAAAATTTTTGTATTAACGTAAGCTACGTTAAAATGAAAGCAGTGCACTGCTTACCATGGGGGTTTACAGCATTTTACTGTAAAAGTTATAAACAGTAATGTTTCTGTGAAATCTAGAGTAAATAACTGTAGATTTCACATCCATTATTTACAGTGAGTCTATAGTTTGCACATTTAGCCTTGGCATGCTGTTAGAGCTAATGTTAGCAGAAATAAAATCATTTAACTAAGTTACACTAAAAAACAATAGACTGTTGTTGATTCATGTGTATTCTCCTAGATAATTACAGTACAGTTACATGCTAGTGTGCATAACTATGAGGGGCTCAAATGGAAATTGATGATTTTTTCTCTCTCTTTCAGAAATAGGAGTGCATAGAGCCACGATGGCATGTGTACCCACCCAACACCCCAGAAGTAAGCAACAGTAATTTGAAGGATTCAATCAGATGTGTCTGTAAATGGCGGTTTACAATAAATATGTAAATAATGTATGGAATTTTGCAGTAGCCTACAACTTTGAGGGGACCGGTGTTAAGTTCCAAACCACATCTTTTTTTTCTAATCCTAGATTAGCTAGGTGGTTTGTTGTCATTTTCAGCTCAGAAGCGTATGTACCTCCAAAACACGTCATGTTTTTATCTGTAAAACTTAAAAACGGGGACACTAGACCTAAAGCTGTTCTCATTATGGGCTGAGCCCCACCCCCAAGGTCTGATCCTAGACTCACCCCTGCTGCTACTTCATACTCCACTTCACTACACCTCAGAGGGGAATGTTTCAAGATTGAAAGTCCAAATATTTCAAGTTAGAAAATCCTAATATTTCAAGATAAAAAGTCCTAATATTTCAAGATAGACTGTCCTAATATTTCAAGATAAAAAGTCCTAATATTTCAAGATCTAACGTCCTAATATTTCAAGATAAAAAGTCCTAGTATTTCATAATGTTGTAATGTTTACTGAACTACATTTATCTGACAGCTTTTGCTTTATTGCCTCAGGCTTGTTTCTGGAACAGCGCATTGAGTATTGGATACAATAAAAACTATTGAGGAAATATTTTCCTTTGACATTGATGGGAGATCGCTGCAGTCGGCAGCAGAGAAACAAGCTACAGTGTAAGTTAATAGGATAATTGTCCAGCTTGTATTTACGTTCATTAAAGAGCTTGTTTTGCTACTGACAGACTCAGCTTAATATTCTAAGTGTCTGACAACATTATGGAAAGGATTTCTAAGGAGGTCGACCTTTCTGTTAAAGATTAAGATCCTTTTTTAAAACATAAAAGCCACCAGACTCCATGTAAATAATCAATGATTTTAGCATCGTAAAATACGGTGTTCTAAAACATCTCTGAGCTCTGAGCAGCGCTGGCTCTGGCTGTCTTGAGCCTGCGGGTGTTGGGTGTGTGACTATCGGCTACATTTGGTCAGTGTTTTCTTTCTTTCATTCCAATTTCGGGTCTGGCAGTCACAGTAAAAACCGGGGACATTTCCCGGGACAGATCCAACCGGGGACAGGTCACCAAAACCAGGGGACCGTCCCCGGTTCACCCTAGTCTACACTGAACTGTCAACGCCCATGACGGTCAACTTTCGTCGGCTAAACTCAACTGCAAGGGCTGCTAAAGCGACTGGCACATCACTGTAATTTTGTAGTTTATCATACAACTTGCTGCACATACATTTTTGTACGTTATCATAAGATCCAGTTTATAAGAATGCTTTGCACTGTGATATGAACTCAATGTTTGCAGCTGCTTGGAGGATCCCATCACACACACACACACAGATGTACATGTATTACATCAAATGTAATGCCTTATCTTAGCATGGCTCCATATTTGCCAGACGGTCCGACAGCATACCCGTTTTACTCATCACTGGCCTGAACAGCGCAGTGACGCTTTGTTTGACAGAATTGGACAGAACTGCCAAAACAACATGGAAAGCCTAGGCCTTGCTGTATCTGGGTATCCCCGCCTTTATGACCCTACAGCAGACACTTATCATGATCAAAATGTTTTGTTTGTGTAGCGTTTGTGGTTTGTGGCTGTAATTAGTACAATGGTTCCAACAATGGCTAAATGTCTAGCATTGTGATCATAAGCGGCAAAACATGATGTTACATGATATGTGTGTGTGGGACATTATTATCAGACTCCCCCAGTATAAATCCTTCAACATCAGCGGACTCGCAATGATCAGTTAAAAACGTTTTAGCACAATCAGAGTTACCATTTTCATTCTAAGCATTCACTTTATTGCCTATGTTACCCAAAATGCAACTCCGTTTATTGTTACCAAGACAACACCTGCCTATTGTTTACCTTCCTATGTTACCCAAAATGCAACTCATTCCTTGTTACCACGGCAACAGCTGTTTACAAACCTATGTTACCCATTATGCAACTTAGTTCCTTGTCACCAAGGCAACAACTGCCTTTATTGCATCATAGAATTAGAATGCAGTGATGTCAACAATCAAAGTAACACATTCTACCTTTACCAGGATCAAAAAGACTTTTGGTTGTTTATAAGAAGGTTGATTGACAAGCAATCTCTCACTGAGTACTGAGAATCTCATCACGGTTTTACTGTGCTGCGTTGATTATTATCTCTTCAACACTGACCTGGCGTCTGTATTTCTGTGCTAAACAGAGAAGTATTTTTCAGCGACAAGCTTTAAGAGACCAGAACACAAGTTGCAACCAAAACATCGTCCTTCCTCTGGAGAACAACACCATGGCCCACCGCCAGGAACCGAAAGTTATGGGTAGCAACCAGGATGAAATGAGTGTGAGCCTACAGGCCATCACCCAACAGCTGAAGACCCTGCGCCACCAAATTCACAAGTGCCAGAGACAGTTCACCGGCTGGGAAAATTTGGAGGAAATATTAGACTCAGGGAAGGCAGAGGAAAAAACTGCAAAGAAGAAATGTGAGTACCTTCTAAATGAAGTGGGGAAGCTCAGCGAAAAGGTCCAAAATTACAGCACTGTTGAGGCTTTATATAAAGAAACTAAAGCTTCAAATGAGGCGCTGGACCTGCAGCGTGAAACTCTGCAACAAACGGTTAGAGATCTCAAAAACCGGCTGAACAACTTTGATGAAGTGAAAGAACAATATGAGGCCGTGAGACAAGAGCACGAGGAGCTACAGAGTGAGATTCACAACCTGCAGAAAGAACTCCAAAATGAGACTAGTGTGGACACAATGTGTGCTGCATTAAAACGGCAGACAGAGGCAATGAGCCAGCAAAACACCGCCCTGCAAAGCCAACTCCTGGAGCTCAAGGAGAGGCATCGGCAATCCTACAGTGATGTAAAAGCCGAGAAAGAGGCGATTAGCCAGCAGAATGAGGCTTTGCGACATCAGATTCAGGAGATGCACGACAGTATCGAGAATAACAACGATTTGGAGGAAGAGATAGAGGCAGTCAAGGCATTAAATGAACACATTACCTGTGAAAACGATGCCTTGCTGCAGGAAGTCCAGGCTCTCAAAAATAAATCGGACAATTTAAACATCTGGTGTGACATGTACAAGAAAACATTGGACCACATGGACGTTTTGAAGAAAGACAACGATAATTTGAAACAGCAAATCCAAGTAGTAAATGACCAGCTCAGGATAAAACAACATTTAAAGAACAATTACGTAAAACTGGAAGCTGAAGAGAAAGTTCTGAAGGCACAAAACCGAGCCCTGGGTGAAACCCATTCTAGACTTTTTAGAAAGCTTCTGAATAAAGAAGACTGGAAGCACAAATATGAAGTCCTGAAACAACAGACAAACGACTTGATGCTCCAGAACAACAAAGCCACAGAGGAAATCCAAAATTTCAATGACAACCTCTGCATTTTGAATACCTTAGAGGCCAATCATAAAGCACTGAAGACAGAGAAAAAAGTTCTCACGAACCAGAAGAATACTCTGCAGAAAGAAGTCCAGAAGCTGGAGAAAAAGTTCTCAGAAGAAGAAGCTCTGGAGGAACGAAACAACAAGTTGAAGTCAGAGAACGAAGCAGTGAGCCAAGAAAACAGCACTCTGCAGCTTAAAGTTCAGGAGCTCGGCAACACACTCCGAGGTGAGAGCGTTTGGACCAACGCATACGATTCCCTGAAAGTGGAGAAAAACACCTTGAACCGGATGAATAAGGCCCTTCATAAAGAACTACAGAAGATTAATAAAAAGGTGGAAAATTAAAAAGCTCTGGAGGGGAAGTGTACGGCAATGAGAGTGAAGATGGAGAACAACCGCAGACAACAGGACTCCCTGAAAGAACCACTCCTCAGCTCCCAGATGTGATACTGTGGTGTCATATTTTGGTAGCATGGAGTCCCCCTGTCCCCCTATGCTGGCGAATATTCCTAAAACCTTCATTAATCCATGCAGTGATTGCATGGATTTACTCCAAGTCCCTCCAACGTCAAACACACTTTCTCATTTGGCAAATATTCCATGCAGTGATTTCATAGGTTTACTCCAAGTCCCCTGGTTCCCTCCCACACCAAAAAACTTTCCTGATGTAAAAATTTCATCAATTCCTGCAGTGATTGCATTTGTTTACACCTGGTTTTGTTGGCTATTTTATTAATAAAAATAAAAATGTAATTGAAGTTTCTGTTTTGATGTGTCTCTCCTTATCATGTACTGTCAGAGGTCGACTGGAACAGCTCAGAAACACACTTAACATTGTTTTATCCTTTCATACTTTGTGACTGTTTTCTGTTTAAGGGGTTTCGAGTCCCCAGCTGTTAAAATTTAAGTTAGTTAAATGAATACATATTAATAAGTCTAATTGCATTAATGGTATTGGGGTTTTACAATGGTCTATTTTTAAGTAGGTCAAAAAATAAAAAATAAAACCACCACTAAAGGCTGTTTTCTCAAGATGGTAGATGTCTACTTTACTTGGCACTAACATATTCCGCTATATTCAAGGTTTTTACAGAAGGGTTTGTTCATGTCATCCAAAGCTTGATTTATATAACATTTTATTTCTAAAAACATTGCCTGTGTTTGTAGTTTTTGATTTATGGAGTGATAAAAAGAGATATCCAAAATGACCTAAAAATCTTAAACATGAAACAAGAAATGGAAACCTGGCTTTATCCAATGTTCACGTTGCTCTTCTAGAAATGTCTGAATGTTAATTAGATAATACTGTTCATGTTACAGACTAAAATTTCAAAAAAACAAAAATGTATTATGCAAGTAATTAACTGGGAAAGTTTAATGGTGATATGTACTATCTTTACCCTATTCTTGTGTAGTGCCTTGCCTAGGGGAGGCTGTAAGTGCGTTTTCACACCAACAGCCTTTAGTTTCTTTGAATCAAACTAGTTTGTTTGCCCCGTTAGTCATTTGTGTTTAGCAATCTGTAATGCAGCAGAGCAGCAAACTGTAGCAGCTTGCAGTGTTTCTATCACAGAAATAGAGTGCGGGTAAGCTTGCCGTTCGTCATTTGCATCTCCGTAGTCAAACCTGCTGCCGCTAAATTTGAAGACAGAGGCCAGCAGAGCGTAGTCTTGGTGATAGGAGCAGATGTAGTAACGTCTCTTGCAAAACAATGTATAATTTAAATAAGTGAGCTTATTTGACCACTAGACCAGAACACGAGACCTTCTTCCTGTTTTTACTTTCTTGCTCCCGCCCACAGACATTTCAAACCAATAACAGGGCTCGACATTCTTGCCTGATTTGTAATGACGCACTTTTGTACGCTTTTTCTTGGCTCACCCTCTTCGAGTCAGTCCAACCAAGTACTATGGTACAGCCACTGTTACATAAGATATTATCTTGATCTGCTACCCTTACGTATTTCCTTTCTTACCACCCTTTTGCTTAGAAACACACTTTCAGTTTCCGGACCTATTACAAAGTCCTTCATTCTTCTGGAAAGTATGCATCTAAATTGCAGTTTCCATTATGCCAACCTCATTGTGGTTTTACCTGCTTTCACTTAAAATCATCAAATCAAAATCAAAGAGGCCCTTATTGTCTCCATAGACAGAGCAAGCAGACTGTAGAGACAGTGTGAAAACATCTTGATGGTGGGGCTTTTTGCTTCGATGTGAACTAGCAAACATGTTTTGGAAGGTGAGGTGGATGAACCAATCAGATCTGACGGATGTGGCGGAATGTAGGACAAGTGGTGAATCTGTTACGTGTGCTGCTACTGTTGCTTTAGTCAGTCAGAACTGCTGAGGAGGAGAAGCCGGACCAGTGAAGCACATGAAGATGAGGCTTTACTTTGTGAATGTTCTCCTGCACTGGCCTTTGTGTAAGTAACAGAGATCCACCTGTGTAATCTTTTCATGAGCGTCCACAGACAGACAGACAGACAGACAGACAGACAGACTTAAATTCTCTCTGTATATTGCAGGTGCAGCAGAAATTTCTCAGCCTGTTCCTTTCCAAACAGTGAAGCTCGGAGACTCGGCTACTATTGAATGCCACATAAAGAGTAGCGTGAACAAAAGAGTGTGGTACAAAGTCACCACAGGGATGGGACTGCAGCTTGTGGCAGCATTTGATAATTTCTATAATCGAAGTATATTTCCTGAGAAATCTCAGCGCCATTATTCAGTCAAATTTGACAAAATCAACAGCCATCTGAGCATTTCAGCAACAACATGGGAAGACGTTGGAACATACTTCTGTGGAGTCGTGCAGTTAAACGAGATTCAATTTGGATTGGGAACCTTTTTGACGCTGAAAGGTATTCATTCTCTCTCCTGACAGCACCCCGAATTCAGCTGATTGTGAAAATAAAGCTAATGATCATAGTTCTGATTTCTTTCCCAAGGTGCAAACCCGATCAGGGACTCTGGCGTCCAGCAGCGGGAGTCTGGACCCGTCCAGCCAGGAGACTCTGTGACTCTCAGCTGTTCTGTTCACACTGGCCGCTGTGCAGCAGAACACATTAGTGTCACATGGCTGAAAAGCTCTCATCCCTCTGCTCTACAAATGATCTACTACTCTGGAAATAAGAGCTGCCAGAGGACTGAGAGTGGAGAGACTAGCTGTGTGTACAAGCTTCTCCTGAGGAACCTCAGCTCTGATGATGCTGGAACCTTCTACTGTGTCCTGACATCATGTGGACAGACGCTGTTTGGAAACGGGACCAGGATTATTGTTCACAGTAAGAAAGGAACTGTCATCATACATGTAGAGTTTAAGTCCAAAGTACTTCCAATCCCTGCAAATTGTTGCAAAACCAAAACCAGCTAGAGTTGAATTGACGGGTTGATTATTCCGTAAGTCAATCAACAGAACAATAATCAGCAACTTTTTTGATAATCAATTCATTGTTGTCATTTTTCAAGCAAAAATACAAAACATCTGACACTATTTCCTGACATTCAATTCACCAAATGATTAATCCAGAAAAGAATCAGAAGATTAATCAATGATGAAAAGTGTTTTTATGGTATGGGTAAGGTTTGGGAAAAATTGGGTTTAAGAAAAATAAACTTAATTTAACTGTAATTTATGCAATTAGCCATCAGTTTTCGTAAAATTACCAGGGTAAAGCAACAAAAACACTGTTAAATCAAAATATTTGAGATTGCTTTAAAAAAAAAAACTTAAGTCTCTTGTTGCTGAATGCAATTTGTTTTTGGAATACTGCTGCTGTATTGACATGAGGTGACAGATATCCTCAATAAACCAAAACTTTTTTATGGATATTTTCCATAGGGGAATGTTTTCTGCGTGCACTTTGGGTGAACTGACCTTTTATATATTGAATACTGCAGGATATAACAGTAAGTGACCTATAGACATTGGAATGAGAATGTAAGAATGTGTTAGAATGTAACTCCAATGTCTTTTTTTTTTAATAAATGGAGAATTTTGCACTGCTTGTTACTTGTTTTTAAGCTAAGCACCCTTTATTTTCTTCTGCAGAAAGCGCTGACACCAAACTATCTGAACCGAGTCCAACTGGGATCGCTTTGATGCTGTCAAACATCATTCTGGGGATTGTGACACTCATCCTTATATGGAAACTTTGCAAGAGTCAGAGGAAAGATTCCACAGGTATTTCAAACCGTACTGATCAGCTGTATCTCTGCAGCAGAATCACAAGCACATTTGGCTACATTCTGCAGTAACTGGAATTGACTTCTTTGTTCCTTCAGAGGCAACGGATGGATCTTCTGAAGGCAATCAGGTAATTCGTCAGCTGTGTGTAACCTTTGTGTTTGATCAAGGTTTTCTCACTCCCAACGCCTGGTAGGTGGCCCTCGGAGTCAGATACCGAAGCACAACGCCTGTATAAGGCGGAGGCCCGTTCATTCCTTGTAAAAAAGGACTTTTACCCAGGAGTCCGGGGTTCTTGTCCCTACTTGTCACTTCAAAGTACATGTTTTGACCCGTACAACACAGGACTATAACCCAGGAGGCCAGGGTTCGTGTCCCATTGTTATCTTGCATTTCACTTAAACAAACATGTTTTAACCACACCCACGACCATAACTTACCTCACCTGAGTGGCTTTACCCTGCACGTCAACAAATAACGCCAAAGAGTCCAGAATCAGAGAGTTATGGCACCAGTTCCTGTCCAACACATTGAAAAATGATGCCAAAGGGGTTCTCAGAAAATTAAAAAAAATAATGCCAAGGAGTTGTCAAGAATGTCTTGGTTTCAATTGCACCATGTCTTTCAATGGCCAGTCTCAAGTGTTTTTCATTTTGTTTTTTTCCACAGACTACTGATGCAGTAACCTATGCAGCTGTGTGTTTGGCCCCTAGATGCTTCCCCACCAGACAAGCTAGAGGTGAATACTGTGGAGACTCCGTAGTATATTCTAACATCAGATACTGTCAACAGAACCAACAGTTGGGAAGACAAATCAGGGAGAATGAAGACTGAAGGGAGCCTGAAAAGCCAGACACATCATCAAGATGGTGGGTCTAGGAACTCACCATTAACAGGGCTCAATTGAAGTGGCGGGATAAACGGTTGTCTTTCAAATTCCTTCTGCACGCAATAGAATAGTGCTACAACCAACCAGAGCAGCACTAGTTGATAGATTAAACTTTTACCGTAGCCGGTCTCCAAAAATCTACCTTTTTAAAGAATGACCTCAGTGCCTAACTCCAAGTCTTCCAGAGTCGCGGCCAAAGCCGATTCGAAAGACCCCTGTTCGCCAGCAGCCATCTTCTTTGTTGTCAAGTAGCAGGGAATTCACGCGGAAACGTCGCAGATCTGCTGTCATTATGTTAAGCCCACCCACCAACTTTATACATAATGTGATTATATTTGCTGCCGCTAGAGTGCATCTAGATTTGTAGGCTAGACTGAAGGAGTAGGAATCCCTGAATGTACTGACCCATAATTCCGACAGCTATATAGAATAACAAGTAATCATATCCTGTGTGTGTGTCTGTGTTTGTGCCTTGCTGTGTTAAATGTGGACATTCACCCTCTGTCCATGGTGCTGAAATACGTACCAAAATAGTTGAAAGGCATCGTCACAGATAGTTGTATTTGTATTCTGGTGTCAAAAGAGACATCAGACTATGTAGCTGTCAAAATAATAAGCTGATTGATGGAATGGCAGCTCACCTTCATGTCATTATGTTCTTTCTACAGCTTTATATAGCATTCGACTTACCATGCTGGATTTACGGCACATGTGATTTTTTCCTAACACCCGATTGTGTTTGTGAAATCGGTCGCTCTCTCCTGTAGCCACTTCTCCTTGCTCGCGCTCTGGCTGGGCACCTGATGTAACCATGGTACCATTGTTACATCATAAATGTAAAAAATAAATGAATTTAGAGCACATTGAGTCAAGAGCAGACGTACTGCAGGGGCTCAATTTATTTTATTTTGTAGGGGGCGCTAGCAAGCCATTTTTGTGCGCCTATTCCCGAAACCCTTAAATTACGTGAAGTTTCACCAAAATTGATGCAACCGTCAGTTTTGGTGAATTTTTCAGTATGTTAAGCCCCTCAAAGTCCAAGCAGATGAATTCCAAACTATATTGCATTCTGTTGCGGTGGGTGGAACTATATGTGATTGTAATTTAAGCAAGCTGGCCCTTCAATGTAGTACAGCGTAGTGCAAACAGTAGTAGACAAAAGTTGATAGAAGGGGACAATACATGATTATGACAGCACCCCTTGCACTCTGCTCTATTACATTCCACTACTTACATCTACTACATTCTTACAAATACCATTGTTGTATGTATGGATGCACTATGTACACATGTTCATACAGGTTTTACCTTTGTCCAGCTTTGTTCTTGTTTTATGTACAGTCAAAGTAGTGAACAATCACATACCTTGTCATATTCCTTGTATGTATACATATACTTCATCTCAATAAATCTGATTCTGACTGTGACAGCTTTTTTTAAATATTAGTGCTTCACTGATTAAGTGAGGACATCACCAGGGGCGAGTTTGTGTAAAGCAAGACAAAAGTAAATACTTACTATTTGTGCCAGAAATCGAATAAACAGAATAAAGTAAGTAATAAGTTGTTAAGTCACATTGCTCGACATTACTCTAGAGTTGCAGAGCCTTTCATTCACCCACTGGAACCTTCACAAAAGACATCAAACAGAAAGAGCGGAGTTTACAACACAAAAGAATCAAACTACAGTATGTAAAAAAAAAAAAAAAAAAAAAAAAGGAGGTTCAGTTGGACACTTTGGTGTGTTCCAAAAGAAAAAAACACAATACACAGCATTGCAGGCACAGGTAGAGCATGCTCAGAAATCCCCTCTGGTCTATTTATACCCTTTTCTAACCAGAAATGTAAGCGGAGGGTGCAACCTTTAAAGTAGCCAGCTCTCTGCATTTCTGTTGTTCTGACTCCTGTGGTGAATCATGTGTGAACTAGTGAGATCAGGTTTCCGCTGCTGGAAACTTCAGTCCTATACTTGAACACAGGAAGACCGGCCTGTGGCGAGCGGGCCACAGCATGCAGGGGCTCAGATAGAAGCCAAGAGCTAACGAGAATTCAGCTGTGTGAAATGAAGGCCAAGCATCTCACAAAGAAAGGTGTGAATGGTGCAATAATGCAATATGAAGTAAAATAGCAGAGTTACTCCCCCTGAGAGTGAAGCTTTCTTCAATGCATTTCCTGCAGGAGTTCACACCCAAAAAAAAGATACATACAGTATGTGTAGCGTACGTCGTTGACTCATCTGTCAGCATATCAGTGTTTACTTACATAATCACCATGGAAGCCATTGCAAACAAGTTGGGATGAACATTATGCACTGTTATGTACATTGTTTAGTTTATCATTATATCCATTTATTTCTTCTTGGGTTATTGCTTTTGTGTCAGTTTTGATTTTTTTTTTTTTTGGAGAATTTTACATTTTCAACTATGTGCTGCCAAATCACAAAAGTGACCCTTTTCTGACCCTTTACTGGCAGGTTGGGCGGTGTTGATTGGATCTCATAACGGGTCGGGTGAGTGCAGGTGTTAAAGAACTCTGACCCGCGCATCACTAATATGTACTTATCTATGTGAACACACTTTTACGTGTCAAATTTTGTAAAACGATTGTCTATTTGTAGTTGTAAATGATCGTTATGATCGTAGCTAAAATTGGTCTCTTCCAACACCAGTGATTACTTTCTTTGTGTTTGGACCATGGAAAAAGCCACTAACTGTGGATCAAACAGCAGAAAGTCAGAGGGGTAACATTAAAAATCGGGGTAAATATTCTTGAATAACTTGAAAATTGTTCCCTCCAATGTTGTATGCCTATGTTTATGTGGCAAGTAGTTACCAATCAGCAATGATAAGCAGTTACAACAGTTAGTATTTGCCCACATGCAGTAAATAAGTCACAATATCTTTAAATGCTAGTAGACATAGGCCTCATTATACGGACACCATAGGAGATTTATGTTTCATTGATCAAGGTCAGGTTCAAGCATCATGTTGTCATTACTGTTGTTGTGGATGAGAACACCAGTGCCAATGTGGGGGCCACTGAACGTGTGTTCACTGTTTTCAAATCTGATTGGCCAATCAGACACAGCCTTCTTTGTGAAGAGTGGAGAATGTACAGAGTTCAACTCATTCCGCACAGCATTTCAAGCACGATGACGCCTCCGAAGTTTGCTTTGTATTTCACATGTCTGTTTGTGGCGAATCTGGGTAAGTTGTTTTTCAATTGCCTGTGGTTTACTTTAAACTATAACCATGTTTCCATGCATTCTGCAATACAGATCACAGCAACATACCAGAATTACATTTCAAATGAACTTGTGTATTTACTTTGTCTCATTTTCTCCTCAGCTCACATGACAACTCTAAAACTGTCTTCATTACGTTTTCACTCAGCTAATGTTGGGGAACGTGTAACTTTGACATGTGTCTGTGACAGTGATGCAATAACGATGTTTTACTGGTATAAGCAAACTCTGGGACACAAACCAAAGCTGATGTCTTCGTTCTATAGGCATAGTGATTATGGAACCTTTCAAGATGAATTCAACAACCACTCACGGTTCTCCCTGGAAAAAATAAATAATACATTTTACTTGAAGATTTCAGATCTGCAAATTTCAGACTCAGCGACTTACTTCTGCATAGGGAGCAACTTATATGACTTTGAATTTTATGAGGGCACTACAGTCAGCGTAAAAGGTTCAGGTATGAAGGTCCCAGCTACGGTCCACCAGTCAGCGTCTGAAAGCATCCAGCCAGGAGGCTCTGTGACTCTCAACTGTACAGTACACACTGGGACCTGTGATGGAGAACACAGTGTTTACTGGTTCAAGAAGTCAGAAGAATCTGACCCAGGACTCATTTACACCCATGGAGACAGGACTGATCAGTGTGAGAGGAAACCCAACACACAAACACACACCTGTGTCTACAACCTGCCGATGAAGAGTCTGAATCTTTCTCATGCTGGGACCTACTACTGTGCTGTTGCCTCATGTGGACACATTCTGTTTGGAGACGGGACCAAGCTGGACATGGAGGGTAAGTTACTTTCTTGCCAAGTTAATCTCATTTGATGAATAGCAATGAAAACTCCTATGTTTGTATTTTTTTAAGTCTTTCTTAATACAATACTCAGACATTAGGAATTACTGCTCACTGTAATCTTTATACTTATGTCTTTAGTGACCAAAAAAGCAATTCCTTAGCGCAACTCTACAGCGGGAGATAGGGGACACAATCTACAATCCTTGTTTTGTGCACATATTCCAAGATTTAGCCCGAGCCATCAAGAGGCTTCAGCATTCTGAGTTAGCCCGATCTTTGTCCTGGCATTGCATGTATAAATATTGCTGGTGTTTTGCTTCCAACATGCCTACAGTTCTCTAACAAGTATCGCTTTGCAGCAGCTCAGCATGGAAATAATTTCCTTGGAAGCCCAAAGTGGGGATTTTTTTTACTAAAAACGATTAATAGAGATAAACAATGAATTTTGTCCCTGAAGATGGATTCTTCACTGGACGTAAACCGTTAATTATGTCTTTCAATCGGCATGTTGGCATCGAGTATTCTATTTGGAACACTTTTTTTTGTCTAAGTCACACTGCTGTGCTTTTGGTCCACTATTCATTGCATCGAAATGACTGAGGAGATCTATTTGTTGCTAGCACACTAGGAGGGAAAAGAACCAATAACTTGTCAATGTACAAATCGGCATGGCAGCATTGTTTTTGAAGATATACTTGAAAAAATGCAAACTTATCCTATAGAAAACATCTAAAAGCTCTTTAATATCTCCTGCTGTCTCTCTCTACAGATAAGGGAGACTCTCCTGTCTGGGTTTATTTCTTGAGTGCAGCTTTAGCATTCACCACGATCCTGAGTGTTTTACTGGCTTTCTTAGTGTACCAGGTGAACAAAAGAAGCTGCCAAGGTACAGGCAACTGTTACTCTTTGAATATGACTGCAAGTATTGAGTGCATATTTCATTTAAATAACACGGCTTTCATTTTGTGTGTCACAACCAGAGTGTAATGTAACATTTTCAGCGACTTCTACTCCAAATATAGCGGTAAGTATCATTTTCTATCCATCCATGACACATGCAGTGTTTCACACAGTTTTCTTGGGCCGTATCTTTAATAATATTGATGAACCATTTTATATTTTGTTACCAGTTATGCCAAGACGCAGACAACCTTCATTACGCTGCTTTAAGGGATGACAGGGGCAACAGATCAAGAAGACAGAGGGACAGCACCATTACTGAATGTGTGTACTCCAGTGTAAAGCAGTAGAGCTTGACACATGTACTGTGTGCCTGTACTTTGTTTCTGTGTAGAAAGACATTTCACATTTGAATTTGTCCGAAACATGAACGCTTATGATTTCAGCAAATTCAATAAATACAAAGGCTTGACTTGCAATAAACTAAGCTCTTCCACTGAAAAAATTAAAAATAAATACTTTTCTTCTGATTGCCAGAGAGATTCATTAATTTCCACTGTCACACCACTTGTTGCACCAATTTGAAGAACTACACTCACACCTCTGCGGCGCTGCTTGGTTTAGCTACTCTGAGTTTCCAACGATTGTAAACAGCCTTGCATCTTTGACATCACATGTCCAGTGCATACAGAAGGCCAACGTTACCACAGCACATTCTTTGTAGGTTGTTGTTTTTTTTGTACATGCTGCCACAAACCCCAGAGATGTCAGAAGCTACCTGCAGGTAACAGTAAAGAGAGATGTCAGGCGATGTGCGGTTTCAGGCAGGATGTCTTTACATCAGAACGTCTCAGTTCACACATACAGAATAGACTGAGGTGTGTTTGCTCCACTAGTGCAGTGCCCCAGCCGATTGCTTGGGCTCCTGCATTGCTGTTTCCAGCTTTCTCCAGAGCCATTGTACCCTGAAATAACTCACACAAGGCCCTCGTAGCATGTCATATGCAACTCAACTACTACCAGTGGTATTACCAGAAGTACAAGAAGTATTCCAATCCTTTCCTTATGTAAAAAGTACTAATACCACACTCTAAAAAATACTTTTTTACAACTAAAAGTCCTGCATTGCAAATGTTACTTGAGTAAAAGTATCCGAGTATCATCTGGAAAACACACTTAAAGTAAAAGTTAGAGTACACAATGCAGAAAAAAACTCATTTTAGAAACTGGAAACAATCCAAACAGTTCTGTGTCTAATCAGCTAATTATTCCAACTGGACTTGCAGGCCATTATAATGTTGGGTATGATTGCACAAATTACATGTGTTTTGTGTGCAAAAATCCTAATTTGTAAAAGTAACTAGTAACTAAAGCTGGCAGGTTAATGTAGTGGAGTCAAGAGTACAACATATCTCTAGACAGTGGCATGAAAGGAAAAGACTCAAGAAAGTACTTCCACATTTGTACATGAGTACAGTATTTGAGTCAATGTACTTCTACTGCACTACTACTGACTTACTTTGTACTTCAGAGGAGAAAATTGTACTACTACGTTTATCTGTTACTGGTTACGTTGCAAACTCAAAAAATAATTACATTTACAAGTATGATGGATTATTATTTCTGAAACTATCTAGAGTTCAAAGCTTGACCTTGAACAGCTTTTAAGTAAATGTAGGTACATTGTGTTGATAATGCCACTTTTATGTATAAGTCCTGCAGGATATCGGCTCGTGCTTGTTGAGGGAAGCCAAGAAAAGTTTAGTGATAAGGTTAGTATGCTATATCCGGCAGTCAGAAACACTTTCATTATCCTCATGTGTATCCAAATCTGTAAAGAAGTCTCACAGAGACAGAACTTTCAAGTAGACTGATGATGGACAGGTGTTTTTGTTAAATACATGTAGTATGGAAAGGATGTGGTTGTATACTAACCTTCTGCCCTTCCTGTTACAGGACATATTACAAGGGGCGTGGAGAAAAGCAGCTGAATTTACCCCAGCATATCCTAATTTTTTCATTTAAATTTCTTCCTTTATGGATATGAATACAGACAGACAGACAGACAGATTACATTTAGATTTTGAGCACAGCTAAAGATGAGACTAAAATAATGCTATATTGATGACGTGAATCTTGTGTCTAGTGGAGCTTTTTTCATTGCTTTGTGACCAACCTTATTTGATTTCCCAAGCAGCCAATCAGGTGAATGTAGATGAATCTAGTGAACCAATCAGACAGCAGTCAGCAGCGTATGTCCCTGCGTGGTGAGAGTGTTGACACTGCTATAACTTTGTCATACCTGCTGTGTGAAGGATGGGGATGCAAGTTGAGAAGATGGCAGTGTGCCTTCTAAATATGTCCCTGCTCTGGTCTGTGTGTAAGTAACTCAAAATCCACCTGTTGGATCTTTTAAATGAGGATTTCCATACATCAAAGTGACTTGTTTCTTTTCTGTATCTTTCAGGTGAAACGCAGCTAAGTGACATCTCTCAGCCAGCTGCTTTCCAAGCAGTAAAGCTTGGACACACAGTCACTTTTACATGTAACATTAAAAGTGCTGCAAGAACCAGGGTGTGGTACACACTAAACACTGGGAGGAGACTTCAGCCGCTGGCATCCACGGATACTTTATATAATCTGACAATATTTAAAGACAAATCACACCGTTATGAAGTCCAAATCGGACCACATCAGCAGTCTTCTGACTATCCTGAGGACAACGTGGGAAGATGTTGGCACATACTACTGTGGAGTGATGGACTTAAGAGACATTCAGTTTGGACAAGGAACTTTTTTGATGATAACAGGTATTTATTCTCCACAGTTTGAGATTAAAAAATGTTGATAATTTTAGCTGTGGTGGACTGTATTTCAGTACATTCACTGAAGTCCTTGTACTTTACTAGAGTCCTTACTTTTCATGCCACTTTCTACTGTTACTCCACAACATTTCAGAGGGAAATAATGTATTTTTTACTCCACTTCATTCATCTGACAGCTTTAGTTACCTTATAAATTAAAACAGGAAGTTTTTCCTCACTAATGTCGCACAAAATGCTCACTCGTGGGGAATTGTTGGGTCTTTGTAAATGATAGAGTGTGGTCTAGACTTTCTGTTTTTTGAAATTAAGATTTTTGCACACAAAATACATGGAGTTTATAAAATACGGTTTTATTATAAATTAAAGTACCCAACAATGTAACGTCCTACAATCCAGCTAAAATGATTTGACCATTAAACACATCAATCAAACTGTTTGGATTGTTTCCAGTTTCTAAAATGTGAGGATTTTTCTGCATGGAGTACTTTTACCATATTATACCTTAATAATATTTTCCTGATGTCACAGGGTTTTACATCAGCAACATTTACATTAGCACTTTTACTTAAGCGTAGGATCTGAATACTTCTTCCACCACTGGCTGAATGTAAGGTCCTTTGATTTCTTCCCCAAGGTGCAAACCCGATCAGGGACTCTGGCGTCCAGCAGCGGGAGTCTGGACCCGTCCAGCCAGGAGACTCTGTGACTCTCAGCTGTTCTGTTCACACTGGCCGCTGTGCAGCAGAACACATTAGTGTCACATGGCTGAAAATCTCTCATCCCTCTGCTCTACAAATGATCTACTACTCTGGAAATAAGAGCTGCCAGAGGACTGAGAGTGGAGAGACTAGCTGTGTGTACGAGCTTCTCCTGAGGAACCTCAGCTCTGATGATGCTGGAACCTTCTACTGTGTCCTGACTTCATGTGGACAGACGCTGTTTGGAAACGGGACCAGGATTATAGTTCACAGTAAGACTGTCGGCATACATTAGGGGTGTGAATCTTTACGCGTCTCACAAATTTGGTTTCAGTTATGATAATCCTGTCAACAATTTGATCCAGTTTGAGATAAACCCCCTTTTTTATTGTACCTGCTCTTAAAAAAAAAAATGTATCAGAGTCTGAACACAGCAGACCAATCAACAAGCATCATCAGTAGGCAACAATTGATTATGGTCTGTCAATGCATCAATGCAATGATTCATTTCAACACCCCTACTATACATGTAGCGTTTTAGTACAATTCCTAGCAAATATTATGAATCAGAAACACAGAGAAAATGCTAGGTCAATATAGAACAATGCTTTAAAACCCCAGAGTCCAAAGCCAGCTAGAGCTGAAATGAAGAACAATTGATGACAGAAATCTAATAAGTCTAACAATTTTGGTAACAGACTGATTGTTTCAACCAAACATACTAAACATTTGTCACTATTTCGTGATATTTTATAGATCAAATTAATAAAAAAAATTGAAAAAATACTAAAGAAAATAATTGCCCTAAAGCCAGTGTTTTTATGTTTTCATTTACGGTGACTAGGTTCGAGAAATACTGTGATTAGAAGATGAATAAAAAATTTTTCATTTAAGAAGGTAAGATTTGTGTGCATGTTTGCAGCCATTTACAGAGGGTACAATTGAATACTGTTCCTTCTCATGTGTTTCAAAGGAGACGTTGCCTTCAACGAATCAGTTGAGCTGAGTCCAACTGTTATTGCACTCATGCTGTCAAACACCGTTCTTGGGATTGGGACACTTGTGCTTGTATGGACACTTTGCAAAAGCCACAAGAAAAATCCCATAGGTATGAACAACTTTGTATTAAATATCTGTATGTTATATTCTGCAGTAGCATTGAAAGAAGTTCTAACTTTTATTTTTGTTTTAGCTGCACCCGGATCCAGGGATGGATCTCATGAAGCAAGTCAGGTAATCCATTTGTTCAACGCATTCTCATGAACGGGTTGATATATTGTGCAAAACATACAGTGACATCCGTTAAGTTAAGCAGTCTTACAGTTAAATTTAGCCAAGAAAAGGTTACTGTTAGCTGAATACAAGGCATTGTGAGGTGACGGTTCTTGCAGGGGCCGTTGCAGTTGAGTTTAGCTGACCAAAGGTGACTATCTTGCAGCGACAACAGTTAAGTTTAGTGGGCTTTACAAACAATTGTAGCCGAGAAAAGGTTACTGTGAGACATGTACAGAGCACAGAGAGGTGATTGTCCTTTCAGCCGTCGTTGCAGTTGAGTTTAGTTGACAAAAGGTGGCAGGTAAGTGACAACTGGTCTTTATCAACAACGTTCCACTCCTTGGATTGATAAACCAGAGCACATTTCTCTCCCATCCCGGAATGCTGTTTGACCTAGCCCAGGGGTCGGCAACCCGCGGCTCCGGAGCCGCATGTGGCTCTTTGATCCCTCTGATACGGCTCAGCTTTTAAAAAATAATTAATGAATATTTAATTAAAATGTATTTTATTTTAGTTCGTACAGCAAATTAAAGACATCAATTCAGCTGTAGCCTACTCAATTGCTTGTGATGAATCTAAAGACAAAGGTGATATTGAACAAATAGCGCTGTTCTGTTCCAGTATGTAAACTCTACTGGGCCACAAGAAAAAATGATCAAGTTGATACCAGTGAAAGGCCAAACACTGGGGGGGTGGGAGGGGGGGGGGACGTCTGTGAGGCTGTCTTGAATTGTTTAAGAGCAAAAGCTGCTGCACAACAAAGTCCACCCAGAGGCGATGTGCTGAAACTCTTTACGGTATGTCTGGAGGAAGTGAAAACCATCCTGGGCAGCAAAGGGCTCACATTTCCTGAGCGGGAACAGCCAGAGTGGCTGGAAAAGCTACACTTCTTAATAGACATGACAGCGCACCTGAACACACTGAACACAGCTCTTCAGGGTAAATGACGCACAGCATTTTGGCATTCGAGCGCAAGTTGACAGTGCTAGTCCTATTTTACTAAACCGTCAACCCAACGTCTTTTTTTTGGAGTTAAAAATGTTTTGTTGCATGCAGAAATGTTATTTAATTTTCTCTGCAATCGATCATTGATTTCATAAATGTAACACAGTATAGTTTGTTTATAGCCTACATAGCACAAAGACAAAAAGAACGTTATATGCAGAGTTATTTTATTTAAAATTTCAAAAGGGTTTTGTGGCTCCCAGTGTTTTCTTTACTGTGTGAAACGGGTCCAAATGGCTCTTTAAGTGGTAAAGGTTGCCGACCCCTGACCTAGCCAGACCCTCCTCCACAGCGCTGTGAAGGGAGGTCCGGCAATGCGAGACAATGTGACTACAGTTAAGTTTAGACACCAAAACGACTAGTTAAGATTAGATGAACGATTGTGGTTTGGGTTCAAACATAAACACACGTATCCTGGGTGGAAGTCTGGGTTTCATCCCAGGACACAAAGTCCGCTCCCTGGCTTGAACGCGCTGTGTTTTATGACCCAACCGTCCACTCCGACCTCCTCTACGCAGAGAACAGCAGTCTTACCCAGCAGCAGCTACTGTGGCGCATACAGTAATACATGCATGGAATAAATACAATATACAGGAAATGATTTTCTGTAGCTATACCTATGCATGGTTCACGAGAACAGCGGTTTCTTGTTCCAATTTCAGTTGTATGCCTTTAAAGGTTCTGATGTGGTAATATACAGTATTTCTTAGTCACTGTTAAATAGCAGCTTAATGCAGTGTCAATGTCTCATCTCTCTGAGTCCAAATGCTCAGAACTAAACCCTGTCATTTCCCTGTCTTTCAGCCTGGAGATGCAGTGACATATGCAGCCGTGTGTTCTGCTCCCAGAGGCTCCTCCCGCAGAACAGCTCCAGTGGAATACAGTAGCGACGCCGTGGTTTATTCTCATGTCAAGTTCTCTCCACAGGACTGACAGAAGCGTTACAACTGGACTTGTGATCCGGCAAGGAAATATATAGAAAATGGGTATTGTATTTGGATAACAGAAATAAAATAAAATAAAACTTTTTTCCTGTGGTCATGTGATTGGTATACAACAAAATGGCTATTGTTCTTAGTTCTTCTAGTGACAATACACTGTGTCACAGCTCGCTGGGAGCCGCCCAACACAGCCCAGGAGACATTCTCGAAGTTTCAGGGAGTGAGGAGGGACAGTTAGACCCAGCGGCAGTGGGTCATCAGACTGCTAACGTTAGACCCAGCTCATTTTCTGTAACCAATGCAGCATAAAAGTATGACGGAATCAGCAAGTCAGCCACCCCATTAGTTAGTTAGCTGGCTAACGTTAGCTTGCTAACTCCTGCTTAACATTACCCTCAAACAGAAATAGTGTAGTCGTCAGTAAAAGAAGAGAACTTTCTATACATAAGTAGAGTTTGCAAATATGTCTATTTAAGAGCCGGTGCTCTCTCTGTGTCTGTATGTTGGTGGTTTCCTGCAGGATGTCCTCATTCTGTTGCAAGGAACCCGTGTAACTCCACCACTGAGACATTCAGAGGATCACAGGAACCCATGTTATGATCAAACTGTGTGTTTAGAAACAGAATTTCATTGATGTCTTTCTGTGTGGGTAAACCGCACACAGCTCAGGAGCAAAGAAATCACAGAAGTTATGTAACAAGGTAGTTAGAAAAACCCAAACAAAGGTTATGGTTTGATCAGAAAATACATTAAATGTATTCTCACTGCTTTACCAGTTGGCTTTAAAAGATCCCATGGCATAAAAATGTCACTATTTCAATTTCACGTTTTTTAACATGTATATATGCAGTCCCCCAGCCTGCCTATGGTCCCCCTGTGACTAGAAATGAGGATAGGTGTAAACCGAGCCCTGGGTATTCTGCTCTGCCTTTGAGAAAATGAAAGCTCAGATGGGCAGATCTGGAATTTTGCTCCTTATAAAAGGTCATAAGGGCCAAGTTTACCTCCTCTTTCTTAGCTTTGCCCACTTAGAGAATTTGGCCCACCCATGAGAGAGAGAGACGTCATGGCTTTCAAACAAGCAAAGTGGCAGTTGGTCAAGACCACACCCCCAGCCTCCACCTTGCCCCCCCCTCTCTTCTCCTCAATAGCTACAGACTCAGAAATGGCACATCCTAAGGAAAGCTAATTATTTATTAGTCAAAAGTAAAATTCATAAATGTCCTACATGGCTGAGCATTGTTCTTAGACATAACTCTATAAGTGCCTTATGTTGTGAATAAAGCAACTACAAAAATGCATCTGCAGTATACTGTATTTTGTGTATATGTAGTGACCTCAGTATCATTTTGCCAACCCACTCCCCCACTCTTTTAATTCTTAATACAATTAATTGTATGCCACCATTAATCATATGTTATCAATGTTAGAGGTGTACCTGGGCTCTGTTTCAGGAAGCAGGTTTAGTGAAAACTCTGAGTCTAGGCAGGGCAAGGCAAGGCAGCTTTATTTGTATAGCACATTTCAGCAACAGGGCAATTCAAAGTGCTTTACACAAAAACAGTTAAAAAATAAAAACAGATAAAACACAAGAATAAACAGTTAAAATTAAAAAATAAAAACAGATAAAACATAAGAATAAAAGTTACAGTGCAGTATAAGAAATTAACATAATTTAAAGAAATGCAGCATCAAAAAGAAAGGTCTTCAGCTTTGATTTAAAAGAACTGAGAGTAGCAGCGGATCTGCAGGTTTCTGGGAGTTTGTTCCAGATATGAGGAGCATAGAAACTGAATGCTGCTTCACCCTGTTTAGTTCTAACTCTGAGGACAGAAAGCAGACCTGTCCCAGATGACCTGAGAGGTCTGGGGGGGTCGTAGTGTAGTAGCAGATCGGAAATGTATTTTGGCCCTAAACCATTTAGTGATTTATAAACTAGCAAAAGTACTTTGAAATCAATTCTTTGAGACACAGGAAGCCAGTGTAAAGACTTCAGGACTGGAGTGATGTGATCCAGTCTCTTTGTCTTAGTGAGGACCCGAGCAGCAGCGTTCTGAATCAGCTGCAGCTGTCTGATTGATTTTTTAGTGAGACCTGTAAAAACCCCGTTACAGTAGTCAAGTCTACTGAAGATAAAAGCATGGACAAGTTTTTCCAAATCCTGTTGACACATGAGTCCTTTAACCCTTGATATATTCTTAAGGTGATAATAGGCTGACTTTGTAATTGTCTTAATGTGGCTGTTAAAACTCAGGTCAGAGTCCATGACTACACCAAGATTTCTGGCTTTGTCTGTTGTTTTCAACATTGTTGTTGTGAAGCTGAGCGCAGACTTTTAATCGTTCCTCTTTTGCTCCAAAAACAACCACCTCAGTTTTTCCTTCATTTAATTTAAGAAAGTTCTAGCACATCCAGTCATTAATTTATTAAATGCACTTAGTCAGTTTTTGTATTGGACTATAGTCCCCTGGCGATAAGGTTATGTAAATTTGTGTGTCGTCCGCATAACTATGGTAACTTATTTTGTTGTTTTCCATAATCTGGGCCAGTGGAAGCATGTAGATGTTAAACAGAAGAGGCCCCAGAATGGAGCCTTGGGGAACTCCGCACGTCATATTTGTATGCTCAGATGTATAATTACCTATTGACACAAAGTAATCCCTATTCTGTAGGTAGGATTCAAACCAGTTTAGTACTGAGCCAGAAAGGCCAACCCAGTTTTCCAATCGGTCTAGTAATATGTCATGGTCAACCGTGTCAAATGCAGCACTGAGATCAAGTAATACTAAGACTGAAATTTTGCCATTATCTGTGTTAAGGTGGATGTCATTAAAGACTTCGACAAGAGCCGTCTCAGTGCTGTGGTGTGGTCGGAAACCCAACTGAAAGGTATCAAAACTGTTGCTTAGTGACAAGAAATGGTTGAGTTGTTGAAAAACCGCTTTTTCAATGATTTTACTTAGAAACGGAAGGTTTGATATTGGCCTATAGTTGCTCATTAGTGACGTGTCTAGATTGTTCTTTTTTTAAGAGTGGCTTGATTACTGCAGTTTTCAGGGTCTGTGGAAAGATTCCTGAAAGAAGAGACGTGTTCACAATCTGTAGAAGATCAGAGGCCAAACAATTCGAAACATTTTGAAAACACCCGTTGGTAGAATATCAAGGCAACAGAAGGAGGATTTCAGATGTTGTATAATGTCCTCCAGGTTTTTATGGTTGATCGTATGAAATTCTGTCATATTGGAACTAGTTTTGTTTGAACACTGTGACAGCACATATCCTGTACTTGATATGGAGGCACTGACTGTTTGCCTAATCTTGTGAATTTTGTCTTTGAAGAAGGAGGCAAAGTCATTGCAGGCCTTGGTAGATAACAGTTCAGATGCTACTGGTACTGGAGGGTTTGTTAACCTATCGACAGTAGCAAACAAAGCACGTGCATTATTATTGTTTCTAGAGATAATATCAGAGAAGAAAGACCTCCTTGCATTCCTCAGTTCCAAATTATAAATGCGAAGTCTCTCTTTATAGGTGTTATAATGGACCAGGAGGTTTGTTTTTCGCCACCTTCGTTCAGCTTTTCGACACTCTCTTTTTTCTGTTCTCACCAGTAGGACATTTCTCCATGGAGATCTTTTCTTACCAGAGACAACTTTGACCTTAGTGGGAGCAATGGCATCAATAACATTTGTAATTTTACAATTATCTACAAGCTCAGTGACTGAGAGCCCAGAGAGGGCTGGTGTGGAAGAAAAAAGCTGAATAAATGTTTCACTAGTGTTTTCAGTGATATACCGTTTTCTGATTATCTTTGTTTGGACACTTTTGGGCACAGAGATAGTGCCGCTGAAGAAAACACAGGAATGATCAGAGAGAGCAACGTCAGTCACCACAACCTTGGAAATGTTCAGACCCTTGGAGACAATCAGGTGAAGAGTGTGTCCCTTATTGTGCGTGGGCTCTGTCACATGCTGAGTCAGTCCATAGTTCTCAAAAACACAACACAGTTCTTTGGTCCCCCTGTCCTGGGGGTTGTCGACATGAATGTTAAAATCACCCACAATGATTACACAATCAAAGTTAATGCACATTATAGACAGTAGTTCAGTGAAGTCATCAATGAAGGTTGCACAATATTTAGGTGGCCTGTAGATGTTTAGAAATATCGCTTGAGGGGAGGACCTTAACTGAAGAGCCACATATTCAAACGAAGCAAAATTTCCATAACATATTTGCGTACAGTGGAATGAGTCATTAAACAAAATGGCGACTCCACCTCCTTTCTTATTCACCCTATTCTCGCTCATAAAACTGAAGTTAGGGGGGAGCTGACTCGATGAGAACAGCATTGCTGTTATTATGGTCTAACCAGGTTTCCGTTTTAAACATAAAATCTAGATTGTGGTTAATAATAAAATCGTTGATTAAAAATGATTTTCCTGCCAAAGACCTGACGTTTAGTAAAGCTAGTGTTAGTGTGTTTTCATTTTTTGGGACAGGCTGTGGCAGACGAGGAATGGATGCTAAATTTGCTAAGTTTGCAGTTAAGTGCTTATTCGCCATTCTTTTTTTATTACCTATCACAACATAAATTGAGGAAGAAATGAATCCACAGGGCCCGGGGCTTGTCTTGGAAAGAGTCATTAGTAGGGATGAGCCGATGTACTCGGCTGAAACGAGTATCCGGTACGGATAAAGCACTTTTGCCGAGTACAAGTATTATACGAGTAATACGAGTCAATATCTGTGCTCGGATTGAATAAAAGTCCTCACCTGACCGCGCTGCGTTCTGTGATAGTCACAGCGCCCCCCTCCCCGCCTACACACACACGCTCCGCTCATTCACACACACACACACACAGAACACGGAGAACTACGCTCTCTCTCTCTCTCCCTCCCTCTCTCTCCCTCTCTCTCTCTCTCTCTCTCTCTCTCTCAGTCAATCAGGTCCGCGGGTCTGTTCTGTTAACGTTTAGGGTTTCTTTAGCTTCAGGTTTGTTTTTAACTTCGGTTTGTAGTACTTACATAGTAACCAGTAAATTTCTGGTAAACGTGGGGTTTCAGACATGCTGCTTGGTTTAAATGCGACTCCCGTTGAGTCTCTGCCGTCGGAGATATATATTTTTTTTTAACCGTCAGCTGGCTTCATTAAAGTCAATGCAGATCTGAGAAACAGCATCTGCCCCCTCTCTCTCTCTCTCTCTCTCTCTGTGTCTCTCTCTTGCTCACACACACACACACACACACACACACACACACACACACACACATACCTGGTGTGGAAATAAAAAAAGAACCAAAAACAAAAATCACACTGATCATAAAAAAAATTTAAAGTTAAAAAAAAGTTATATTGAGTATGAAAACTCTTGTTCATTACATTTTACTTCATAATTGCAACCGTTGTATTTGTTGTTGCAAAACTTGTTCTGTTTATAATTTGTTTGTTACCATGACAACACCATTGATCTGAAGCTCGATGCTGTCATGTAAGTAGTTTTCTAATCAGCAATAAATATAACAATTTCTGATCAACCCATATCAATTGCATGCTTAAAATAACATACCGGTTAAAGCCCCGGCCATTTCAAGACAACCTGACCCACTTCCGGGTTAAATCTGACCACTTCCGGGATAGGCCCCGCCCAGTCCGAGTACGGATACGGATACAGATAATTCATGTGGTAAACAGATACGGATACAGATACAGATAATGCTGTACTCGCTCATCCCTAGTCATTAGTATCACTAGTCCTGCAGCCAAGGCCCGGCACATATCAGTTAATGCTTGCTGGATTTTGCACACAAGCGTCCTTATCAGTCTGGGGGGAAGGAGTTTGCTGACATCCTGGCAGAGGTGCCTGGCGTTTTATTTTTGCCCGGGGTCGAACGATGGGGGAAGGAAGGGGTGTAAATTTGGTTCCAGCATCCACCAGCAGCTTCATCTCATTAGTGAACTCCAACATGGGGGTAGGGGAAGGAGGGGAAAGGGTGAGTGGAGACCGTGATGAATCCTCAAAGGGTTTGTGGTTGGTAAGGGGGCTTGAGGGGTGCTGGATGGGTGAAAAGGGGAGTTGAGGTTTCATGTCTCTACTCTGTGGACTCCCATGGTCAGATCTTTGCACAGGTGGGGGCTGTGGTGGATCACTGCCGCACTTTGTTATGTCTTCCTCTTGTTTTTGTTTTGTGTCCTTGACAGAAGGAGCAGATGTGCAAATTTAAAGCAAATTTCAAGGATCTCCTTTTTTCATCTACGTAATATTGCAAAAATCAGGAATATCCTGTCTAAAAATGATGCAGAAAAACTAGTCCATGCATTTGTTACTTCTAGGCTGGATTACTGCAATTCTTTATTATCAGGCTGCTCAAAAAAGTCCATAAAGACTCTTCAGCTGATCCAGAATGCTGCAGCGCGTGTTCTGACAGGAACCAAGAAAAGAGATCACATCTCTCCTGTTTTAGCTTCTCTGCATTGGCTTCCTGTAAAATCCAGAATAGAGTTTAAAATCCTTCTTCTCACCTACAAAGCTCTTTATGGTCAGGCACCATCTTATCTTAAAGAGCTCATAGTACCTTACAACCCTACAAGAGCACTACGCTCCCAGAATGCAGGATTACTTGAGGTTCCTAGAGTCTCTAAAAGTAGAATAGGAGCCAGGGCATTCAGCTATCAGGCTCCTCTCCTGTGGAACCAGGTTCCAGTCTGGGTTCGGGAGGCAGACACCGTCTCCACATTTAAGAGTAGGCTTAAGACTTTCCTTTTGATAAAGTTTATAGTTAGGGCATATATAATAATATGCCCTACCTTAACCAGGGTTTGTATCTCACCCCCCTCTCTGACCTTCCTGACTCTAACCCCCATTTTCTCCCCCCTACCCTAACCAGGGTTTGTATCCCATCCCCCACTTTGACCGTCTTGATCTTAACTCTATCTTTCTCTCCCCTACCCTAACCCGGGTCTGTATCCTTCCCCTACTTTGACCTTCCTGCCCTTAGCCCTGACCCTCATGACCTTGGCCCTGGGTGCCTCTCCCCTACCCTAGCCAGGGGAGGGTTTGGGGAGAGTTGTGGCCTGGCCAGGCTCCTCCTCTTTTACACTGTCTCTCCTGGTTATGCTGTAATAGTGGTTTTAGACAGCTGGGACTTCCTGTGACACACCTAGTTCCTCTCTCCTCTATTTTTCTATCTTTCCAATTATGTGCATCCATGTCCCAGAAATGCTTGTTACTAACCTAGCTCTGGGGAGTCATTCCCCGAGTCCTTATGTTCTTTTCCCCCAGCATGTTTCCTCGGATCAGGGAGGCTCCAGAATCGAGGTTGCAGCTGTCGCCATGGTCCCGCTACACGCTCTGCGATGCCATGTTCCTCCTGCTACACTCTGCTATGCCGACTACAAAGGACTACTAACAACTACTATTTTTTTGGGATTGTAACTGCCACTTTTCATTCTAACCCCAACCGGCCCGTCAGACACCGCCTACCAAGAGCCTGGGTCTGACCGAGGTTTCTGCCTAAAAGGAAGTTTTTCCTCGCCACTGTCGCACTGTTGCTTGCTCTGGAGGACACTGTTGGGTCCTTGTGAATTCTGGAGTGTGGTCTAGACCTACTCTATCTGTAAAGTGTCTTGAGATAACTCTTGTTGTGAATTGATACTATAAATAAATTGAAATTGAAATTGAATGTGTAACGCAGAAAGTAGAGTAGATTAGAGGTGAACAGCTTTACTCCTGACTTGTTAAGGAAAAGTCCTTCTGCTTTAAAAAGATGTCTGTGCTCCCAGAAAATGTTAAAATTGTCAATGAACTGCAGAGAATGGACGGTACATTCAGTTGAAAGCCATTTGTTTAGTGCCAACAGTCGGCTGAATCTCTCAGCTCCTCTTCTCCCTGGCGGTATAAGGCCACTGATAAACACATCTGCGTTTAGGGAGCTGACTGTCTTCAGCAGTTCCCTAAAGTCCAGTTTCTGCAATTCAGACTGTTGCTTTACAACATCATGAGCCCCTACATGCAGAATAATGTTCTTCACAGTTGGGTGTTCTGCCACGATATCTGGGATTTTTTGGGTCAAGTCAGACACTGTGTCTTTGGGAAAACAGAGTATTTTGGTGTTTTTACTGTTTTTTAAATCTTTTACAGCAGTCACCCACAATCAGGGTTTGAGGCCCAGTTGCTAGCTTTTTACTTTTTGTGTTGCTCACAGTCCTTACCCTGCTGTGTGGCAATGAGACGCAGTCCCGGTCATCAGATGGCTGTCCAGCGTCCTGCAGCAGATGAGCAAATCTGTTATCCAGTTGCACACCAGGTTGTTGGGGGGGAATTTTGTTGCTTATTTTCCCTTTTGCAGCTGTCCACGGCTGTGTCCTACTAGGTACAGGGGTTGACGAGGCGCTCTGCCTGGATGATAATGCAGGCCAGCCAGTCGTATCACAAATCTCAGGGCGCTGTACCCTGCCCGTTAGTCGTCCTACCCTTTCCCAGGAGAATGATTTAGTCTGAGGTTTCGCACCACAAGAGTTCCAGGGAGGACTACTACTTGTTGATTTGTTACCCGTTCCACAGCCCTCCTGTTTCCTTGTAGTCATGTTGGTGCTAACTAGCCGTGTGTTAGCATGCATTTGTCCATTGTTTTGGGTCCATGGTAAAGTGGTGTCATTTCCACAAGATCCGTTCACTTCCACGTTCACTTCTAAACGGTGAACCTTGGTTTCCAGAAGTGCAATCTTCTGAAGGAGTTTGTAGTAATCATCCACAGAAAAAGGAGGCATCTTGCTGCTAATTAGCTTTAGCTACAGTCACTGTAGGACAGGCTTGAGCTATTGGTAGGCCACGCTCACGCAGAAAAATGTTAAAATATGGCAATAGCCTACTATCTCTACAAAAAATGTATAGTCCAGTGATTTATAAGTATCCAAGAGCCGCTGCTCATAGTTTCTCTCAGAGGAAAAGCAAGATTATCAGCAGAAATATGCAAGCAGAGGCAGGAGCAAGAAGCAAAGCGTCTGCACTGTAAGAAGCAGGAAGCACAGTAGTCTAAGTTTCCCTAAACTTAAATCAGTCGTAAACTTAACTTTCCTTGCCGTAGCTGTAACCCTACTAGCCTCAACCGTTAGAAACCGTTGTAGCCTGTTTGCTAGCTAACGTTACATAAAAAAGATATTTCTGTTACGTTACCTGAAATGAAATGGTCACAGCATCACCAAAATCCTTTGTATGTGGGCTCCCATTGCTCGGTTTGGTTCTGTCTGCTTCTTGCAGCAATCCATTTATTTCTTCTCTCGGGATCTTTAGGAATCATATAAAATGCTTTCCCTTTATCTTTTCCACGATGGTTCTGGCATCCTGGCGCACAGCAGCTATCCACCCTGTTGAATCAAGGTGTTTATTGAAAAATGCATTAAAAAAAATACAAACAGGAGCAACTAGCTTGTAACGTAGCTAACATGCAACAACGACTCTGGCTCAGCTCCGACTCTGGCTCAGCTCCAACTGTGGCACTTGGCCCTCCACTTTCCTGCCAAAATGGCGATGTTTTGATATTGAGTGGTGCATGCTGGGATTGCGTGACGTCAACTCCAGGAACTCTATACCTTTGACACTTAGTGTTACATCCAGTGCAACACTTTGGATGCAGAAACATACTTGTAAACAGAAGAGATCCGCTCAGGTCCCCCTCCTCTGTCAGCTCTCTTGGTAGCATGAGAACTTCAGCACCACTTGGCTGTCGTACAAGCAATGTAAAGTCCCATCGTACCCAACACTGGCCGAGGTAACCCCATCGTCCCGTTGCTAACAAGGTCAAACTGTGCAATGCTTTAAACATCTTTGCTTCAGTCTGACAATCTGTGTTTTTTACAAATATAGCAGCAGCAGATTAGAATCTGTTGAAGAACTAACACGTTCTTTTCCTGCCATGTGGTTTGAAAAAGCTTCATTATGAACTTGTTCAACTTCCTTAACAGTGATACCATGAACACAGAAAGCTTACCCAAACATTTTTCCTAATATAAAGAAAAGGTTTGGCCCATAACTACACCTGAGGCCGTATTAACTGATATTGGTAAATTCATGCAAACTTACATATTTCAAAAGTTTCTCCCCAAACCTTTAGCTCCACTTAGTATACTGGGTGGGAACCAACCACATAAAAACATTTTTATATAAATAAACAACTGGGGGGGGCTAAAACTATCAATTTGAATCCCCTTCAGATTTGTTTTATAATATGTACTGTAAAAATGATTGGCTCCGAAAAAAAATGTGTGATATATTTTTGTCCCGACAAAAAAAAAGTTCAATACCTTTAGTTTAAATGACTAAAGTTGCATTTAGAAACTGTGAATGTGCTGATATTTTACATTTTAAAAAGGTGTAACCGCTGGACACAGGATGTCTCCTACTTCACTGAAAAGTCCATACAGTGGTAAAATGCATATGATCTGGCATACTGGACCATGATTAGTTTCCAGAGTAGTTGTGATGTCACAATATCCTGCTTGCACATACGTGTTTAACAGTAAACTGAAACTGGTGAGAGCAGAGAAACTTTCCTCCCTCAGCAGAGCCGCGGGAACATATTTCGAATTGGGGGTGCTGACAAATTTCCAGTGAGGTTTTCAGCCAAAATCAACCACCACACACCTAACTGCATCCATCACAATTTTTTTCACTGTATAGAGATTCAATTCATTATAAATAGCCCATCCAAGACAATAATTAGCCTACCATAGGCTACTGACCCGGAAACATCATAAAATAATAGACCGTTACCGCTACAAGAATAAAGTCCATATAATACAAGACAGGACCAACTAGGCACGGGTAACGCAGGATATAGGCACACGGCTGCGGCAATGGCACAGAATAAACACATCACTGAATTATTTTAAATCAAATGAAAGTGAAGCAAGCCAGTCAGTTCTGACACAAACATTGAAATAGAGAAATGCAGCCTTGAGTTTTTGTAGCACAGCAATAGCAAATTTAAGGCATAAAGATAATGGGCTGTATGTCAACAGTTCTTAACAGGGTCTAGTAATTGTATAACAATACGATAGGATCATTAAAATATAGGTAGGATATAGGATAATTAAATATAGATGCAATCTCATTCTGGTTTTCCAATAAGAAGGCCTTACACACATGTAAAAAAACACAATTATCTCCAATAAATGTAAACTTTCCGTTTAACTGTTACTGAACAGTTGATGCCGATGTACTGCACGGCGGCAGCATAATAATAAACCAGCATTCTTGTCATGTCCCTCAGTAAATTAATGTGAAAACTACATTTAGTATCAACAGTGAAGCTCAAACATCTACCTCAGGTGACAATAACCGGGGTGGCGGGGGGGGGGCTTAGAATTACCATATTGGCAACTTCAGTAACATACACATTGTATAACACATAATCTACAGTTTTTACTGACAGAAAGACATTTACTCAAGTGCTTCAGGCAAGGGGATTGCTGTATTTCAGAAGTTGAGTGTTTATTGCAGTAGGCAATACAATTTTTTTGGGCAATTGTGGTAGACAGAAAGCTGAGGGGACAAGTGGAACATATGTGGTTGGCAGAAGTAAAGTGATTATACGAGAATAGGGAAAATGGCGGTGTGTGCTTGCACAGTGGCTCTCTAATCTGATAAAAGAAACGCTGTGTACTTAAAGTGACAGACTTTGTTCTACATACTGTATGTGGTCAACACCCAGCTTTGTCAATTTGGGGAAATACACCTCGGCTCTGTCAACGCTGACTACTTTTCACACCTAGCAGCTTCAGAAATGTCAAAAAGTCAGGTAATGACGCAATAATGGTAGACTGACTCTTAATGTAGACTGGACAAACGACATGGCCGTGGGCTGCAGGATGGGTCAGATACATTTTCTTTACTGTGCACCTTTGTGTTTAACTGCATTCTTCAATATGCATAAATCACAACAAACGTGCATGTCTGACCATCTGAGATGCTGTAGCCCACTGTGACAGATTAGGTGACTCTTTCCACTAAAAACAAAGCTCATCAGGAAAAATAGTAACTTGTGCCATCTGAAATTATTTGAGGCATACTTTGACTGATGTTGTATCTGGTACAAATATCAGGTGGGGAAAGATTTGAGCTTCCTTGCATGAACTAATACTCCGCCCCTTAACCTCAAAAGTCCCTTTACACAGATTTAGAGTGCCATTGCTGTTGCAGAGCTACACGCACAATGAGGAGCTTCACATTAATATCAGCGTTACTTCTCTGCAGCCTCAGTAAGTACTGGGAATGAATTATTCTGAGCAGCAAATGTATTTCCAGGTCTTATCCAGTAACCCACGATTATTTTTAACACTCAATGACTTAGTATTGTACAAGTATTGTTTAGAAGTTTCTTTATTGAGGAGTAAATCTCTTTCTGTCTCTACTGTTTGTCTCAGGCTGGATCTCTGTCTCAGCTTCTGAGTCTCACACTGTGGACGTCCAGTCTGGTGGAGACGTCACTCTGATGTGCTCCAACATTTCTCTATCTTCAACTCAGACAGAATGGTTCAGACTGATCAACAGAACCAAGCCCAGCTGCATCTCCTCTATGTACGGGTCTGATGGCAAAGCCTCCTTCTGTGATGGATTAAAAAACAGATTTGAGATGAGCACCAACATCTCTACTGTCTTTCTTAAAATCAAGAGAGTGGATTTATCTGACTCTGGACTGTATTTCTGTGGAATTTACATGGACAAACATACAGTCATCACCAATGCAACATATCTAAAAGTTCAAGGTAAGAGTGTAGCCTCAGAGATCTGTTTCTCATCATATTTACAGAATATCTCACAATTATTGTCACAGTCGTATAAAAAACCGCATAAAGACAAACAAGAAACCAAATTGTCAAATTATTTCACTTTTTGTCTTTTTAAAAGGTAACAGTGAATCTGATTATGGAGTGGATTTAAAGATTGAACGTAAGGTTTTCCTTTTTCACTGTGCAAGTTTTCACAGAACCAGTCATTTAAATCGTAAGCATCTCTTCTAAAAACAGACTCTAATTCTGTCCTTTGACTTGTAGAGGAGTCTGATGGAATGACAGACATCATGAGCGTGATCCTGGGTGCTCTGACTGTTTCCCTCACTATAGTCGTCATTGTTCTGGCTGTTAAAATCAGGAAACTCCAGACAGGTACATGATGGATAAATCCAAAGCAAAGTATATGTACAATAATAATAATAAACTAATACAACTTGATGAATTTTCCTTTCAGTTGTTATTGAAGAACAGCAGCCAGAAAGAAACAAGGTGAACCCAGCATTAACTTACATAAACTGTGTGTGTGTGTGTGTGTGTGTGTGTGTGTGTGTGTGTGTGTGTGTGTGTGTGTGTGTGTGTGCGTGCATGGCTTTGAAAATGCATACAAATACATGTGAAATCATTTGCTAGACCCTGCTCATCCAGAAAAAGATAGTTTAGGTTGATTATGCAAGCATCTCATCATGACCCACAATTAGATTTCTTGTTAGGCGGCCACCTCATGGTTGAAGTAACTATCGCCAGAGCAAAGGAGGAAATAAGGTGACAAAGTATAGAAGCGAGAAATTCTGTGTCAGGACGAGGCACCCTGGGTGGGCGGATGGGTCGAACAAACACACTCCCATGTGAAACCAAAAGTTAACTGCAATGAAGTCCGTGTCCCATTCTCATTTTAGTAGTTTAAAGTGCCTTATTTTAAACCAATGCCTGATATTCTACTAACCCTAAGTATTTGCGCTCCCTATTAACTACTCCCTTTTCACAATGTTTACTATGTGTTTCAAACTGCACCTATTACAGTAAAGGCCTCATATTATGCTCATTTTAAGGTTCATAATTGTATTGAGTTCATTTTCAAAAAAACGTTTTGTTGTACTGCACATAGCTGCAGCTCAATTTTTTTTTTTGCTACAGAGTGAAGCATCTCCCTTCTGTTCCATCTTTGTTGGGAGTCTCGCATGCGCAGTAATGCATCCATAAACACTGGATAAACACTGCTAGCCAGTCAGAAGCAGAGTAGGGCGGGACCTGACAAGCAAGGTAGCTTGGTTTGAGGGTGTGCCACGCTAGGAGCTGGGCGAGCATTATTACGTTATAGCATTATTATTGCGTGTGCAAATGACGCAAAATGATGTGTGTTTGTCACGGAAGTAAAGGCTGGACTACAATAGAGATGTTTGGGGCAGTCTGTGAACAGTCCATCCCTTTGGGGTGGACTTTGGACTTTTTCTGGCACAAAAATATATATAACAAGGAAAGGGGAAAACCCAAAAATTATAATATGAGCACATGATTAAACTGCCACTGTGCGGCAATAAATAGAACAGTCCTACCTTATGTGTTGTTTTGGGAGTCTTCGCACTCCTTTTCTGTATGAGGATGTGTAGTCCGAAACAAATGAAAATGCCCCATCAGCTCAATTTGAAGGTATTTTGGCCTATGCAAGTGGCTTGGCTTTTTTGCCAAGCCAGTTGCATAGAGTTACAATCAACAAACTGTTACAAAATCAAGTCAAAACTATTTTGAAATCAAAATATAACACTCTAATGTGTATCAATTTTAGATCTGTAACCTATGTCTTATGAGTTTTAACAATCAATTTAAAGAGCCCCTGTTATGCTTTTTTGGAATTTTCCTGTTTTTTAGTGTGTTATGTAGTTTTGTGTACCTAATAGATGTATAATAATACAAGATGTATAATGTACAAAAAAAAACACATTTTACTCTAAATAGAGCTTTCTCTTACACAGACAGCAGTTTTTCTCAACTGCCTAAAATGCCTCACCCACATTCCTTGATAAGTGATGTCACAGATTGAGAATGCCAGCTCAGTTTTTCAAATGGGTTGTACCTGCCCCACCCCACCCAGCGGCTTGTTTAAATTTGGTTGACCAATCAGAACAGAGAGGGCCAGCTGACCAATTAGAGCAGACTGGGCTTTTCGGGAAGGCGGGCCAAGAGCTTAGAGAGGGTGTTTCAGAGAGAGGACCTGCAGCAATGGGCATTATGCAAAACAATGTTTTTTGACCATCAAAGCATGAAAACATATTCTAGTAGACCCCAAGAGTACAAATGTGATGCTGAAAAAGAGGATAACCGGGGCTCTTTAAATTGCACAACCCAGCTTTAGCTTGTTTGTTCTTAGCTAAACTGTGCTCAACACTCATTCTTTTGTTGAACTACCAAAACACTACAGAGTGGGTGTGATCAATGTGACTCTGAATACTCTGATTTACAGGATCTGGGCTCAGATGAACTGAACTACGCAGCTCTAAATTTCCAGGCGAAACCCAAAAGAAGCCGCAGGCCTGCATCAAAGAGAGAGATGGAGCCACATGTTGTGTATGCTGCCACCAGATAGACTCAGGAAACATCTGGAACTGCAGCTCCAAGTGAACTGACGCTTCATTATGTTAATCTGCTGATATGTTTTTATGTGTGGGAGGTGTCTACTGCCAAAAAAAAAATTTGGAAAAAATAAATCTTGTTTTACTGTCTTATGTCTCTCTCAATCTCTCAGTGTCCAGCTCTCTCATTTTGCCTGAAAGGAAAAAGAGCATGTTTAATGTGTGATGGAGGAAGAGGCAGAAAGGACACTGATGGCTGCCAGAGTTATTGTTTGACAGGAAGAGACGGCACGGTTAAAGAACACAACTGAGGTGAAGACCGTGAGGTATCTGAGGTCAAAGCTCTGTGCAAAGTAAAAAAGAAGTGAAACTAGCCTGCTTGTTTACAACATTAAACTGCTGTACAGTACTGCTACTCCCTTAAAACATGTATCTCCATCTCTGACACTGTTAAATCACCCCCCTCATCATCACCTCATCAACAAACTTACTTAACTACTTTACCTTCGTACGCTACGTCAACATTTTCATTCAAAACTGACCAGAAAGGCCTGATGCAACTGCTTCTATCAGGTTCCTGATTTTGAGAGCTGTTAACTGAAATAGTTTTACTAGAGGGCAGGGAAGTACGCTTGAATTAGTAAGTGGTTTTCTCATCATCAAGAGCACAAACAGCAGCATAAAATACTTAGAGTCCACAGTCATGTTATTTTCTCTGAGGCTGTATTTAGACTATGAAATGCTTTAAAAGGTGCCCAACCACACAAAACAGTTTTTAGAAATATGTTAGGTCTATGTGTGTTTGTGTTATGTTGTGAATATGAAAATGAACTGCTTCCTCCTCGGTCAGCTCTAGCCATATAAATAAGAGGAGAAATCAGGCCAATTACACAAGCTGGTCAGTCTGATGTCATGTAGCCTGAGCTCATTACTATTCGTGAGCTTGTCTGGGTAAATGATACTGATAGCCAGGCTCTCATTGGCTAGCTGTTAGCCAATCAGAGTCCAGCAGCTTAGCTTGTTGAACATTAATGAGAACTCGCACAAATGGAGCCGAGTCTTCCTGCAGGCTTTCTATACTACGCTAGAATGGCTGGAAACAAGGTAACAAGGCATTTATTTCCCAAAAGATGTTATAGAGGCCATGGTAGAACTTCAGACATTACCACAACGTAATGAAATACGTGTGGCAGGTTACCTTTAAGTTACTGTAAGTATGTTAGCATGCTAACATGGTCACAGTATCAATGTTAGAAGACATCACATTTCTCAGCCATCTATCCAACAGTTGCTGAGATCTCACGTAAAACCACGTATGTCAACTTCAGTGGTGCTAGAGGAAGCGTCGGGGGATCTCTAATGGTGTTTTTCCAATGCATGGTATCTACTTGACTCGCCTCGACTCGCCTTTTTTGGTTTTCCATTACGAAAAAAAGTCCCTCGTACCTGATAATAGGTACTTTTTGTAGTACTACTTCAGTCAAGGGTCCAAGCGAGCTGAGGCGATACCAAAAGGTGATGTGAAAACCTGCAGACTACTGATTGGTCGGAGTGAATCTTCTCTAATCACTGAACAAGGACCGCCGTGTTTACCGGTAAATAGTTTATCCAGCGTTTTTTTTTTTTGCTGCCGCCAGGTTCATTAGAAAATAATTTGCCTTCTGGCTGTGGCAACAAAAACAACACACCTCCGACGTTCTGTCGTTCAGTTTCCTGATATGACGATCAGCCACAGCTTGCTTCGCGCATGAGGCGGTACTAATCTGCAATGGAAAACGGACATACAGTGTATCGAGTCGTAGTAGAGACGAGGCGAGTTGAGTTGTTATGAGCAGTGGAAAACCGCTATAAGGTCATTATGCTTCATCCTCTGTGGACCATGAATATCTCTACAAAATGTCACAACACTCCATATTTCATGATATATTGTAGTCTAGACCCTAGAGGTGGCCCTTTGTCTGACTGACTGGTATTGCCATTACCCTAGTGGGAAAAACATTCCAAATTTAAATGTAGCACCAATTTTCACAAAATTTCAACAAAAATGGTAAAAAAAACCCTAGTGGTAGATGCTGCCACCAGATAGACTCAGGAAACATCTGGAACTGCAGCTCCAAGTGACACTGATGCTTCATTAAATGATTCTGCTGATGTGTTTTTGAGCGTAGATAGTGTGTGGGAGGAGTCTACTGCCAAAATGATTATTTTGAATAATATCTCTGTATTTAATATCTGATGATGGAGGAAGAGGCAGAAACAATGGCTGCCAGAGTTATTTATAGGGTGAGTGAAATGGTGTGATGGTCTGTGGAGGGAAAAGTAAGTGATGAACAGGAAGAGACAGAACAGTGTGGTCTGAGAACAACTAAGCTGTAGATCATGACGTGTCTGAGGTCAATTCTCTGTGGACAGTATGAAAGGAAGCCATGATACTAGCTTAGTGGTTAATGACAAAATGAAACTAGCTGTACATCTGCTTTTCTCACAGAACACAGACAATACTCCCTTAAAACATGTATAGCAATCTCTGACACAGTTAAATCACCCTACACATCATTACTTTACATGAACTCACTTAGTTAGTTTACCTTCATACATTACGTCAACATTTGCATTCAAAACTAAACAGAGAGGCCTGATGCAACTACTCAGCCATAGTCTACACTCTGAACTATCAGCTTCCTGATGTGGAGAGCTGTTCACTGAAATAGTTCCACCAGAGTGTAGGAACGTAAGTTGGAATAGGTATTCTCATGATCAAGAGCTAAACAGCAGCATAAAACCGAATGGGGACGTTTAACTAGACTAATATGGCGAGGTTCCATTACATGGTATCTGCTCAACTCGACTCTACTCGCGTTTTTTGGTTTTCCATTATGAAACAAAAGTCCCTGGTACCTGCCAACAGTTACTTTTTTAGTATCACCTCCGTCAAGGTTCCAAGCGAGCTGAGGCAATACTAAAAGGTGACGTGAAAACCTGCAGACTACGGATTGGTCGGAGAGAATTGTCACTAATCACTGCGTCATCACTACTAGCGAGTGAAATGCGTGTTATGGTATGTACATAATTAATGGAATGTCCACTGGACAGATTTGAGCATCAACAGGAAAACTCCATAAAGTTGGGCTTTGAACCTTTGACACAAAGATGCAGAGTGAACGAACCCTTTAACAATTTGATATTTCTTAACTTAGGTTCAGGAGCAGGGCCACGCCTAAACCACACCTCAATCACCAGACAAACCTACATCGTGCTGCACAGACAGCCTTGTGTGTCTCTGATTGCTCGCCCCCACCCTCCCTTTCCCTCCCCATCATCCATCTATCCATCTTCCCCATCACCCCTTCCTGTTCATCCCGGTGCACACCTCTCTCTATTCGGGCAAAAACTGCTTCCGAGACGGAACCCCCACTCTGAGTGTCCTCCACCCGGTCATCATACATCCTCCCAGACCAGCCATCCACAGCTATTCATCTATCTGCACATTCATAATGTTCATTAAATCTTTAACTAACACATTGATGCGACCTGGTCCATGCTAGTGAATGTGTTATCATGAGATGTTCACAAAACAAAACGTGTTGGAACTTAAACAGGTTCAAAGGCATTGCATTGGCAGGTTGGTCTGAGCAACAAGATAATCTAAAGACACCCCGCCTCTCTAAAGTCCTTTGAAAGAGCTCAGCGGTACAACCTCTTTGAAGTGAAACGTTTAAACGCAGAATGAGGACTTTCACCTTGATAACAGCTCTGCTTCTCTGCAGCCTCAGTAAGTATTGATACTCGGTTATTCTCAAGACCAAATCATCTAACAAATAACCCACCAGAATATCAACTTTCAAATCAGAACTGAATTTTTGATGTTGCATCAATACAGTAAGTGTTGCATTCTACATTCAGGGATAACTCTCTGTTTCTGCTGTTTGTCTCAGGCTGGATTTCTGTCTCAGCTTCTGAGTCTCACACTGTGGACGTCCAGTCTGGTGGAGACGTCACTCTAATGTGCTCCAACATTTCCAGCACTCCAACGACAACAGAATGGTTCAGGGTGAGCAACATAAAGAAGCCCAGCTGCATCTCCACTCTTTACCCATGTGATTGCAATGTTTCCTTCTGTGATGGATTTCAAAACAGATTTGAGATGAGCTCCAACATCTCTACTGTCTTTCTTAAAATCAAGAGAGTGGATTTATCTGACTCTGGACTGTATTTCTGTGGAATCTTCATAGACAGGCATACAGTCATTGTCAATGCAACACATCTAAAAGTTCAAGGTAAGATTGTAGATCTCCTTTTCTCATCATATTAACACTGTATCTCACATGTATTGTCACAAACTATGAAAACAGCATAAAGACGAACCAGAAATCAATCCATGTCAAATTATTTCATTTATAGGCTACTGTGTATGTTTTAAAGATAACAGTTGATCTGATGGTACATACTAAGCGTAAAGTTCTTCTTTTTCACTGTGCAAGTAACCACAGAGCTAGCCATTTCAATCTTAACCATCTCTTTTAAAAACAGACTCTACCATTAACCTAGAGGAGTCTGATGGAATGACAAACCTCATGAGTGTGATCCTGGGTGCTCTGACTGTTCTGACAGTTTTCCTCTTTATAGTCAGCATTGTTCTGACTGTTAAAATCAGTAGACCTCAGACAGGTACAGCTGATATAATATATAATTTAAATACACATGATGAATAAATCCAATGCAAGGTTTATGGTCAGTAATATTTAACTAATGATTCTTTTGTCTTTTTTCCATTGAGCTGTGATTGAAGAACAGCAGCCAGAAGGAAACCAGGTAAACCCATGTTTGTTCTCAGCTAAGCTGTGGTTAACACTCATTTTAGTTTAAACGATTCCTTTGTGAAACTACCAAGACATTTTACGGATGTTTGGCAAACTCAGCAACAGTATGTGTGTGATTTAGTGTGTGACTCTGAATACTGTGATTTACAGGATTTGGGCTCAGATGAACTGAACTACGCAGCTCTAAATTTCCAGTCACAACCCGAAAGAAGCCGCAGGCCTGCATCAGAGAGAGAGATGGAGTCACATGTTTTGTATGCTGCCAGCAGATAGACTCAGGAAACATCTGGAACTGCAGCTCCGATTGACATTGATGCTTCATTTTGTCAATCTGCTGATATGTTTTTGTGTGTGGAAGGGGTCTACTGCCAAAAAAAATAAATTTAGAATAATGTCTCTGTATGTGCAGTCTTTTGCTTCTTTCTGTCTCTCTCTGGGTCAAAGTCTTATTTTGTCTGAGAGGAAAAAGAGTGTGCTTAATGTGTGATGGAGGGAGAGGCAGAAAGGACACTGATAACTGCCAGACTTAGTTATAGGGCGAGTGAAATGGTGTGTGGAGGGAGGAGTGAGTGATGAACATCACTTGTTTGACAGGAAGAGACAGCACATTGTGGTCTGAGAACAACTGAGGTAAAGATCATGACGTGTCCGAAGTCAACACTCTGGAGAGTGAAAAGGACAGCAGTGAAACTAGCCTACTTGTTTCACACACAAAAATTAACTAGCTGTACAATTGCTCAAATTGCTCATCTCTTTACATAAACTCCCTGAACAGAGAGGCCAGATACAACTGCTTCATTTTTGTTTTTATCTACAGCTCAAATGGCTGCATAAAGGAAAATGGTGATGTTAAACTAGTCCACGGCCATGTTAGTGTCTCCATGCTAACGTGGTCACAGTATCAGTGTTAGGGGACATTACATTTCATAGCAGCCCATCCAACAGTTACTGAGATATCTCATTTAAAGCCACAAATAGTAACCTCACAGTGGTGCTAGAGGAAGAGTCAGGGGATCTCTACAGTCATTAGGCTACATCCTGTGGGGACCATGAATATCTGACAATGACATGACAATATGACAATACTAGTTGTTGAGATATTTCAGTCTGGACCCAAGAGGTGGACTGACTGACTGACTGCCCTTGCTATCACTCTAGTAGAACAAACATCCCATCCAAATTTAGCAAATGTTAACCAATAGTTTGGCAAATTGGCAAAAAGGAAATGTAAATTAATGGAATGTGACCAGGACAGATTTGAGCATAACAATGCAACAATTTTTTTGTATACATTTCCATGTGTGATTTTATATACATATAAATCTGAGTTTGTTAGATATTGACATATACAGTATTTGTCACACATAAGTTTTAATGAAATGTACACACTTTAAGTAAGCTGGAATAGGTATTCTCATGATCAAGAAGTCAAATCGCAGCATAAAGCAGAATGGGGACGTTTAACTAGACTAAAATGGCGAGGTTCCATTACATGGTATCTGCTCAACTCGCCTCTACTCGTCTTTTTTGGTTTTCCATTATGAAACAAAAGTACCTGGTATCTTCCAACAGGTACTTTTTTTTTTGTATCACCTCTGTCAAGGATCCAAGTGAGCTGAGGTGATACTAAAAGGTGACATAAAAGCCTACTGATTGGTTGTAGAGAATCGTCACTAAAGCACTGCGTCATCATTGCTAGCGACAGTGCCGTACCTGCAGTGTTTAAATAGTTTAGCCAGCTGTGGTTTTTGCCATCTCCAGCTTCTTTTGAAAGAAAATTTCTCTTCTGGCTGTGGCAACAGAATCAAAAACAACACAATTTCGACTTTCTGTCTGTGTCGTGATAGTTCCCGGCAGTTTCCTGCAGCGGCACTATGACGACCACCCCGCTTGCCTCCCACATGAGGCGTTACTAAATCTTTAATAGAAAAAGGAGGACAGGGCACCGTGGTCGAGTCGAGGCGAGCTGATGCTAGCAGTGGGTAAGCGCCAATAGTCCATCCCATTTGTACTCGGAAGTTGGATTTTCCGAGGTCAAAGTTGCAAACACGCCCCCTGACCTGGTATTTCCGAGCCAGCAACTCAGACAACCTCTCAATACCCCAAGCTCAAATCCAACATGGTTGCTCTGTGCATCAACAGTTGTGAAAGCTGTAGAAACATAAGGTTGTTAGCACTTCTGTCTTATTTGTGTCTCACTAAATCAGTTGTACACACAGTCCTGTCCAACTTCTATCTGTGGACATGTTGTTACGCATGCACCAAAAACAGTATAATACTTTGTTAACTGTTGGTATTACTGACAGTGGCTAACCTGGCTAGAGCTAACCCACAATGATAAATCTGCCTTGTAAAGTACTATTGTGCACTATAAAGAGTCCACAGCCATGTTAGTGACTCTGTGAGGCTGTATTTAGATGCTTTGAGCTATAGGTACGTTTGCAGGCTAACATGGTCACAGTATCCATGTGACATCACATTTCATAGCAACCCATCCAAGAGTGGCTGTATCTCACTTAAAACCACAAAAGTCAAACTCCTCATGAATATCTTTACAAAATATCATGGCAATAATAGTTGTTGAGATATTTCAGTCTGGGCCCAAGAGGTGGACTCAGTGACTGGCCAACTGACATTGATTCGGTGGAAAGAAAAAAAAAGTACATCCAAATGTAGCTAATATTTCCAAAACAAAATCCCAATTAATGCAAATTCCCATCCACTATTGTTAGGTACATATTATGACTTGGGTCATGGAGAGTTGGTGCTAAACGTCTCCAGTTGTGTGCCATTAAATAAATGTAGATGATGTAATTAAAAGATTGCCAATTAGTTCTCAGACAATGGAAAACAATGTGGAGAACGTGAAATATTGCATCTATTTATTTATTTCGGGTATTAATGTGGGAAACCCTACAGTCTCATTGGTCAACACATATCTGACGTTTTCATCTGCCGCTGTAGTCAAGCGTAAAAACCTTTTTGCAGTATTTCAACTTCTTTCAAGTTTCAACAATTGCTTTTTATGGAAATTGAAAAAAGGGCTTCAATAGAGATGGAGAATGGTTCAGAAATCTGAAAAAGCATGTTGGTGGTCATGAGGGTGTCTTAAATGATGGCTGTATATAACTGCAGGAGACACTGAAATGTGTAAAAAAATTCTCACATTGCATCTGACAGATATAAAATGTTAAAATAAGATGTTCCAAGAACCAAATGTTCCGGAACTTAGGTATGTGTATGTGCAAAGGCATTGCATTGGCAGGTTGCTTTGAGCCGTAAGATAAAACACAGCCCGCCTCTAAACTCCTTTATAAGAGCAGAGCGGTGCAAACTATCCTTGCAGTGACACATAAACGCACAATGCGGAGCTTCACCTTTGTAACAGATTTACTTCTCTGCAGTCTCAGTAAGTACTGACACTTGGTTATTTTCAGCACTGACATATTGTTGTTGTTGCCAGTACGTGCTGCATTATACACTCAGGGATAACTCTCTGTCTCTGCTGTTTGTTGCAGGCTGGGTCTCTGTCTCAGCTTCTGAGTCTCACACTGTGGACGTCCAGTCTGGTGGAGACGTCACTCTGATGTGCTCCAACATTTCTAAAACTCCAGCTCAGATAGAATGGTTCAGACCGATCAACAGAACCAAGCCCAGCTGTGTCTCCTCTATGTACAGGTCTGAAAGCGAAGCCTGGTTCTGTGATGGATTTCAAAACAGATTTGAGATCTCTACTGTCTTTCTTAAAATCAAGAGAGTGGATTTATCTGACTCTGGACTGTGGTTCTGTGGATTTTACAAAGACGGACATATAGTCATCGCCAATGCAACATATCTAAAAGTTCAAGGTAAGATTGTAGTTAAGCCCCAGAGATCTGTTTTTCTCATCATATCAACAGTTTCTCACATTTACTGTCAGTCGTATGAAAACAGCATAAAGACAAACCAATATGTGTCAAATGTCATTTATATTGTCTTAAAGGTGACGGTGAATCTGATTTTGGAGAGGATTTAAATACTGAAAGTAAGGTTCTCCTTTTTCATTATGTAAGTTACCAGAGAGCCAATCATTTCAAGCTCAATCATGTTTTTTTAAAAACAGACTCTAATTCTGTCCTCTGTCTTGTAGAGGAGTCTGATGGAATGACAAAGGTCAAGAATGTGATCCTGGGTGCTCTGATTGTTCTGACTGTTTTCCTCACAATAGTGGTCAATCATCTGGCTGTTAAAATCAAGAGACTTCAGACAGGTACAGCTGATATAATATATAATTTGATACACATGATGGATAAATCTAAAGTAAAGTATATGGTCAGTAATAATGAAATAATGAGACTTTTGTCCTTTTTCCATTGAGCTGTGATTGAAGAACAGCAGCCAGAAAGAAACCAGGTAAACCCAGCATTAATTTATACAAACTGTGTGATATGGTTTTAAAGATGCTCAGCCAGAAGATATCTTGTCAGGGAAGAGAACATGTAGCCTTCCTTTCAGTTAGTTGGTATAACCACTGTAAGATGCAGAAATCTGAGTTATGTTAATGAGCGATTGTCATACAATGTGTTTTATGTCTAAATGTTTTTTGAAAAATCTAGGTTTAATTTTTGTAGATTTTTCCCATTTTAAATTTAAATTGTGGAATGCAGCTGAGATTCTATTAAAAATCATGTTTGTTCTTAGCCAACCTAAAACCGCTAAAAAGAACTGTAAAAGATTTTACAGATTTTTTGCAAACTCAGCAACAGTACGTGTGTGATTCAGTGTGTGACTCTGAATATTTTGATTTACAGGATCTGGGCTCAGATGAACTGAACTACGCAGCTCTAAATTTCCAGGCGCAACCCAAAACTAGCCGCAGGCCTGCATCAGAGAGAGAGCTGGACCCACATGTTGTGTATGCTGTATGCTAGAGTCAGGAAACATCTGGAACTGCAGCACAGAGTGACCAATGCTTCATTAGGCTATATTAATCTGCTGTTGTATTTTTGTGTGTAGGTGGCAAGTGGAAGGATTCATTGGCATAAAATGAATTTGAAATGTTTCTGTTTTTACTGGCTTATTTGTCTCTCGGTCATTTGTGCATTTTTTTATTTTCTATGACAGGAAGAAGAGCATGCTTAATGTGTGATGGAGGAAGAAGCAGAAAGGACACTGAGGGCTGCCAAAGTTATTTATAGGGCAAGTGAAATGGTGTGATGGTTTGTGGAGGGAGGAGTGAGTGATAAACATCACTCGTTTGACAGGAAGAGACAGTGTGGTCTGAGAATAACTGAGGTAAAGATCATGACGTGTCTGAAGTCAACACAAAGTATAAAAGGAAGCAGTGATACTAGCTTACTTGTTTATGAGGAAAATAAACCGTTATATTTAGACATCAGCATCTGCAAAAAGGCCTGATGCAGCAGCCAGAGTACACTGCTCTCCGTGTTATACTCAACCATAACACGATAAGGTTGCTGACATGCGTGCACTGAAACAGTTTCACTAGAGTGCAAGAAAGTAAGCTGGAATAAGAAAGTCATATAGGAAATGCTTTGAGCTAGCTTGTTCAGCAAGCTAACATGGTCACAGTATCTATATTAGGGGTCATACAATTTCAATTTCTAGGTCTCTAGGTACGTTAGCATGCTAACATGGTATAGAATCAGTGTTAGGGGACATCACATTTCATAGCAACCCATCCAACAGTTGCTGAGATATCTGACTTAAAACCACCAACAGTAACCTCACAGTGGTGCTAGAAGAAGAGCCAGGGGATCTCCACAGTCATTAGGCATGACAATGACATGACAATACTAGTTCAGTCTGGACCCAAGACGTGGACTGATTGACAGACTGCCCTTGCCATCACTCACAGAAAAAAAATCCCATCTAAATGTAACAAATGTTAACCAATATTTTGGAAAATTGGCGAAAAGGAAATGTAAATTAATGGAATGTGACCAGGACAGATTTGAGCATCAACAGGAAAACTCCATAATGTTGGGTTTTGAATCGTTGACACAAAGATGCAGAGTGAATGAACCCTTTAACAACATTATTATATGGGAGACGGTCCTTGGTAGAAGATCTTGTCATATTTCATGTCATACCAGACTGTTATGGATTAGGTAAGGGTGCTTTAACGTGTATGACATACGATGTTCCAAGAACCAAACGTTTCTGATCTTAAATATGTGCAAAGGCATTGCATTGGCAGCTCTCATAAACTCCTTTATAAGAGCTCAGCGGTACGAACTCTTTGCAGTGAAACAATTAAACGCAGAATGAGGAACTTCACCTCGATAACAGCTCTACTTCTCTGCAGTCTCAGTAACTGACATTAGGTTATTCTCAGCACCAAATCATATGACAACCCGATGACGATGGTGAAGTCAAACTTTCTCATATGGAGAGAGTCTAATGGTCTGTCGGGGGGGTAGGGTGGAAGAGACTGAATAGTGATAGAATAACTGAGCGCCCTGTGGTGCCAAACAGGTTCTGTATGCGTTCCATCACAGGAAGTCTTCAGCCATGACCACAAACACCAAATGACTTGCTGTTTTCAATAACCAAGAGTAATTCTACTTTAAAAAACATTTCACATCACTGGTGCCTAGTTTCACTGTTTTTGAAGCCATGTTATAAAGTTTATTGTTATCTTGTTTTACAGTAACCCCTGGTTTTTATGCAATAAGGTTTTTCTATGCAATGAGGTTTTGTCTCACATTTGAAAAAATATTTTTCAAAGAGGGAAAGGTTATGTAGTCTGCATTAGAAATTAGATTAATTTATCACATGCATCTCTCTCTCTCAGTCTGTCTTTTTTATTATATTTGTATTCTCCATGATTACAATCTGATTAGAAGATGTAAAAAAACAAACAATTGAGGTTTGGTGGAGGAGGAGCCCGTGAAGGAAACTGATCTCTGTCAAATGTCCTTATAAAGACAGTCTGCAGGGAGGTACACTGTGTCGATTCTCTATTTGGATATACTGACTTTTTATTTTTTTTTAGTTGTCTCTATTGTACAGTATGCTGACATTGTGAATGTGTATATGAGAAATACAAAGGGGTAGCTTCCTGACCTGGCTGTGTTTGCATGCACAAACACTATGGGTAACAACAAGTGTTGTCCCCCACCTCGTTATTTTCCACTGTGGTTTTAACACTTTGTTTATCGGCTAAAGCGAAAGCCACAGGAAGACTGGCCTTCAGCTCTCTGCAATAAAACCAAAAGCAGCACAAGCTGTACTACTTTTCACACAAAAGTTGTCCAGTTTACACCCCCATTTTACTCTTTAACCTTCATACATACATATATACATATAATCTGCACTCTGCGTGCAGAATATATGCCTTGTGCAGCCTCATATCTGCACAACCAAATGACAGTGTCATTAAACTGAGAGCTAGGACCCACCCACTGGTATGTGGACAACACCCTCTATTAGGTGTTTCCCAAACAGCTGAGTCAGTAAAGAAACTCACTGGATGGTAGGGTGGGTGCAATGAGAAAATGAGCATAATATGAACACTTCAATCAGTTATAAATGACTGCATTACAGCTTCTGGCCAGCAGTGGCAGCATTGAGCACAGAGCTGCTGAGCAGCACTCCAGTTGATGAAGGAGGAAGAAATCCAGTGCCATCTTGGATGCTCTGTGCAGATTGATGGCAGAAACCTTTTGCAGTCAGCAGAGGCTTTACAACCACTTGATTTCATTTCTTCATGCCAGTCCTTCTTTAGGGAAACTTCTAATGCAACTCATGGTGAAACACATGTTTCTAGTGTTACCATCTCCTTTTTCACTAGAAGCAATGGGATTGTGGGATAATGTTCCAGTATGTACGTTAAATATGTCTCTTAACGATGAGGACTATGACACATTTTTATAAGCATGATGCTACTTAATAAGTTTCCAGTATTTGTCAACCCCTTCTGTACTCCACTCATAACTGTACACAAACAGACTAAATGACCTTTACAAGATATGTCAACATCTGATATTAGACTTGTGGAAAGCTCAAACACACAACCAGATATGAGGGCATTTACCCCTATATTCCACCGGACGCGTCTGCGCTGCGTTCTGGAGGCGCCGAGGGAAATGCTTGATATTCCACCAGTGTGGGCACCAGTGTGTGTGAAGCGGCTCTCCGCTCCACTAAAGATACGCGCCAGGTCTATTTTTACATAAGTCGTTTGGACAGCTGGGCAGGACGTGAAACAGTGAGTGTATCCAATCAATTTACCAAACCCCCACCCCCCAATATCTGTAATATCTCCTTTGACGACAAGAGATTCATCGTGGATGTTAATATCACATCACAGATCTTTTTTTAAGAACAACACCATAAAATGAGTGCCTGGAGTGGAAGCTATACTAGCTTAATAAACATGTGATTGTTCTGTAAAGTACAAAGTAGAGACAATAAAATCAATGAGTGTTTTCATGCTGGTCGCTACGTAATGGGGAGCATCAATTTCGGAAAAGATGAAGGCGGAAACGACATGCCACACGCCGGGAATTGAAAACGGAGAAAGGACCCACCACACCCCGGGACAGGAGCCCCGGGCTATGGGGGCTGCACCGGTTGGGTTTAGGAAAAGATAACAGGGAAATGACACGTTACATGCCGGGAAACGGAAACAGTGAAAGGACATGCCACACATCGGGACATGCTCCCCGGTCTCCGGGGTGACAGTCCTGTGTTGTTTGACCCATGTACCACCCCAACCAACCGCCTTACATGGATTTTCGGTATTTAATAATACGCGCTACCGTAGTCGTGCTGTGACCACCAAACATGCTTCCCATTTAAATACATTACTTTAAAAATCATCCTCACCTGCACAAAAAACCCAGAGAAAAACGTGTCATTGTACATAGATTAAATAACGTGACCATTTCACGAACAGCCATGAGACTGGGTTGGAGGACCATGAATATCTGTTACCAGATGTCATGATGATAATTCCGAAAAAATTGGCAAAAAAGGAAATTAATGGAATGTCACCAGGACGGATTTGAGCATAAACAGGAAAACTCCATAATGTTGGGTTTTGAATCGTTGACATAAAGATGCAGAGTGAATGAACCCTTTAACAACATTATTATACGGGATCCGGTCCTTGGTAGAAGATCTTGTCATATTTCATGTCATACCAGACTGTTATGGATTAGGTAAGGGTGCTTTAACGTGTATATTGCGTTATCATAAGATGTTCCAAGAACCAAACGTTTGAGTTTACATAGGTGCCAAGGCATGCATTGGCAGGTTGGTGTGTTGAAAAAAAAAAAAAAACACACCCCGCCTCTCTAAACTCATTTATAAGAGCTCAGCAGTACAATCTATCCTTGCAGTGAAACGTTGAACACACGATGAGGAACTTCACCTGGATAACAGCTCTATTTCTCTGCAGCCTCAGTAAGAACGGACACTTGGTTATTCTCAGCACCACATCATCTAACAAATAACCCACCAGAATTTCAACTTTTAAATAAGAACTGAATTAGTGTTGTTGCATTAATACAGTACATGCTGCATTATACGCTCAGGGATAACTCTCTATCTCTACTGTTTGTCTCAGGCTGGATCTCTGTCTCAGCTTCTGAGTCTCACACTGTGGACGTCCAGTCTGGTGGAGACGTCACTCTGATGTGCTCCAACATTTCTCTATCTTCAACTCAGACAGAATGGTTCAGACTGATCAACAGAACCGAGCCCAGCTGCATCTCCTCTATGTACGGGTCTGATGGCAAAGCCTCCTTCTGTGATGGATTAAAAAACAGATTTGAGATGAGCACCAACATCTCTACTGTCTTTCTTAAAATCAAGAGAGTGGATTTATCTGACTCTGGACTGTATTTCTGTGGAATTTACATGGACAAACATACAGTCATCACCAGTACAACATATCTAAAAGTTCAAGGTAAGACTGTAGTTAAGCCTCAGAGATCTGTTTCTCATCACATTTACAGAATATCTCACATGTATTGTCACAGTCGTATGAAAACAGCACAAAGACAAGTACCAATACGTGTCAAATTATTTCCCTTTTTTGTCTTTTTAAAGGTAACAGTGAATCTGACTTTGGAGTGGATTCACAGACTAAACGTAAGGTTCTCCTTTTTCCCAGTGAAAGTGTCCATTTCAATCTCAACAATCTCTTTTAAAAACATACTCCAATTCTGTCTTTTGTCTCGTAGAGGAGTCTGATGGAATTATTGTGATGCTGGCTGTTCTGATTGTTTTCTTCATGATAGTTGTCATTGTTCTGGCTGTTAAAAACAGGGAACTTCAGAAAGGTAAAGACGTATCACTTGTTGCACATTCGGTTGTGTTAAGTTTTAACAGACAAATCCACTGCAAAGTATTTGGTCAGCTAACTAATCAAGCATACGTTTTGTCATGTAGCTGCTAAAGAAGAACCGCATCCTGAAAGAAATAAGGTGAAGTATTACAGTAGTTAATAATATATGTTGGTATATTTGACTTTGGTTTAAATCATTAACAAGGGTCAGTACAGATTCTGCACTGCCTTCAAGTGTGTAAGATATGTGATACTAAATATTTTATTGATCTACAGAATGTGGGCTGTGATGATCTGAACTCTGCAGCTCTGACGTTCCTTCCAAACACAATAAGGAACAGGAGGCCTGCATCAGAGAGAGAAGTGGAGACTCAGGTTCTTTATAGCGCCAGCAGATAGACACAAGCAGCAATAGGACTTCAACGCTCAGTGGAACTAATGCTTTATCACTTTCATCTGCTACCAGAGTCAATGGCAACATTCTTTTATTAAATAAAGTTTCTATACTCATGGTCAGTTTGCATTTTCCTCCTTGGGTTTCTTTCCGTCTCTCTCTCAGCAAAATGTCTGTGTCTTTCTTATTGTGTCTGCCTCTGATCTTTATCTGAGAGGAACAACAACTTCTCTGATGTTTGATGAGGAGGAGCCACAAAGACACCAATGACGTAGTCAAACTTTCTCATATTGAGAGTCTAATGGTCTAAAGAGGAGGGGGGGGGTATGCATCTCTTCACAGGAAGAGACAGTGCACAGTGTGGTCTGAGCACACCCGACATCAAAGGGACAAGGCCACGCTAGCAAAGTATAAAAAGAAACACAATCATGTCAGCTTTTGCATTTGTACAGACTGGAGGTATAGATAATAATTATATTAATGAATAGTGATGATCCTAACTGATCCTCTTTGTATTTGTAAATCTGTGCATACAGCTCTGCTCCAGTAAAACCCATGTGTATAAAGTAAGCATAGGGGCATTAAGATTTTTTTTTTAATCTAATTTTGTGGAAAGAAAATAAATATTAAAGTAGATATGTGACTTTCTTCCACCTGTTTGGATTCAATTCTCACACGTCTCTCAATCTCTGTCTTTATTATATTTTTATTCTCCTTGATCGTAATCTGATCAGAAGATTTTTAAAAAAACATTTGAGGTTTTGTAGAGGAAACTGATCTCTGTCAAATGTCCTTATAAAGACAATCTGCAGGGAGGTACACTGTGTTGATTTTCTATTTGGATATACTGACTTTTTTTTTTTTTTAGCTTCCTGACCTGGCTGTGTTTGCATGCACAAACACTATGGGTAACAACAAGTGTTGTGCCCCCACCTCGTTATTTTCCACTGTGGTTTTAACACTTTGTGTATCAGCTAAAGCGAAAGCCACAAGAAGACTGGCCTTCAGCTCTCTGCAATAAAACCAAAAGCAGCACAAGCTGTACTACTTTTCACACAAAAGCTGTCCAATTTACATCCTCATTTTACTCTTTAACCTTCATACATCTGCACTCTGTGTGCATATAATCTGGCTCGTGCAGCCTCATACCTGCACAGCCACGTGACAGTGTCATTAAACTGAGAGCTAGGAACCATTAGGCGATTCCCAAACAGCTGAGTCAGTAAAGAAACTCACTGGATGGTAGGGTGGGTGGTATAAGCGACAGTGGTTTCTTCCTGGAAGATATGCAAATGAGACCACTGGTTTAATCAGTTATAAATGGCTGCAGTAGCCAGCAGGAAGAAGAAATCCAGTGCCATCTTGGAGTTTGTGAAGAGTTTAATGGCAGAAACCTCTGTAACTACTTGATGAGAGTCGAGTCAGACCGGCTCTGGAGCTGTGAGTTGCGCATGCTCAGATTTAAATGTTTACGGCATAATGTGTCATACTGAAATTTGTGAAATCCATAAAATGATAAACTTGTCTCATTACAAACAACATAGGATGGAAATCATTTCAAAAACTCCATTCAACTGACAGCCTTTGTTGTGTTTGATTGCCAACATGTAGCCAGCAGTGGACACACCTTGTTATGTAGGTCCATTTTTACTATATTGACATTACAGAAGTCTCTCGTTAGCATCTTGTAGGCTACTTGTCGCAAAGTGATGCATGCACGACTCAAATCTGTCACTCAGTGACAACCTTGGTCACTTTGGAGACTTTACAGCCAATTCATTTCATGTCCTGAATCAGGGCCACTTCTATGTCACATCATGGTGAAACAATGTTTGGAGTGTTACTATCTCCCTTGTCACCAGAACCAATGTGATTTTGTGATAATGATAATGTTCCGGTATTTATATAAAATATATTTGTTGCTTTCCTGTTCTTTATTGTTCCTTTCAATGTCTTCCTGTCACTTTGTCCATTGTGACAGAGTGGAGCAGTGAGTGAGGTACACATCACATGTTTGACAGGAAGAGACAGCAGCGGTGTCTTAGCACGCTTTTAAAGTTGATACTGTGTCTAAAAATATAAATAAACCACTGGCCTAGATTCTGTTGTGTAGAGAAAAAAGACAATCTGCGGCTACATGTTTTGGAAAGACGTTAACCAGCAGGCAACAAATGGCAACAGTAAAGTCTCAACCACAGGAAGACTGGTGTTCACACATAACCACACACATCAAAAGTTTTAAGATCAAGAATGATGCTACCTAATGAGTTTACAGTATTTATCAACCCCATCTGACACTGATTTAACATCTAATTACAGACTACAAACTCACATGCACAACCAGATATGAAAGCATTTACTGTGTGCATCTTAAAAGAAAAAAAGACAATGAAGCTGCATTTTGGCAATCAAAGCTACACAGTGAATGAATCGGGGTTTGCCCACTGAGTCATCTATGCAAGTCCTAGACAAAACACACACAGACACACAGAGTGTCTTAGTGCTCTTATTGGCTCCGCTCCTGCTGCTTTTTCTACCCAAAAGATCCCCCAACAATAGCTGCTACCTTCCTCCAAGCAGCAATTCTGGAGCTTCTATTTCTTGTTGCTCCGCCATCTTGGTCCATGTCTCCAGGTATCCCAGCATGCTTTGTGAAGCAAAATATTTGCTTCCCATAGACAATAGGCTCGTTCGAGATGAACTGCGCCTCGCCTGTAAAGTAGACGAAAGCAGGCAGCAGCAGCTGGGGGCGGGGACAAAAAGCTGCGGTAAAGTTGGACAGTTTCCAGCCGATTCCAGCCGCCTTCAGGCTGGACAGGAAGTGACAAAAACACTGTGGTGCGATTCTGATTTAATAAAATATAATCAGACCCAGCATGCTCTGGGTCCGCCTGGCTCTTGCAGTCGGTGAAAAGCCAACTGCGCCGCCTGCGTCTCAGAACTGCAGCCGCCTTGCTCTCGTGAGATTTCCGTTGCCCACGTGTGCATGACGTCAGAGCAAGTCAGGATCAATGTCGGACACAAATCTAACCGGCATGCAACGGGCGCCGATCGCCGGTGATCGATTCTGCGCAGACCTGGCTCATCTCGAACGAGCCTATTGGATGATGGTACTTGTCACTGATCAACCGCTGCAGTTGTAGGGTGGTATGTATGGTGGCCGACAGGGGCCAACGCAGTGCAACTTAATGAAACACATGTAAATAGACAAAATACAAGCAAATTAAGAAACCATCTTCATTAATTTGACAAAGATGCAAAGCATTTAGCAAACACCATGCAAATACACACAACACAACCAAATTCAGCAAATGCAACAAAAAAAACGCTGCGCCCAGATTACACAACGGAAGTTCTCCAGGCCTGTATTAGGGGATTTGTTTTGACCGTCTTCCATAAAGCCCCTTGATGTAGATATCTGTTGTAAATTGTTTCAATTGGTGTGAATGTTACTCTGTCAACTTATAGAAAATGACCTCAAGAATAGGACCAGACAGATGTTACTAGAGAGACGCTGAGAAACTACAGTGGACATGGAGAAAAGGTTCTTTATATGCTACTGGCTACATTTTAAATGGCTTTCTGCCAAAAGGTCTAAAACATATCTAAAACATATAGCTTATTTATTGTGACAGAGACTAGGACTCCAGGTTAATGAGATTCTGACCGAGTAGCAAGATATGAATACAAGTGGGATTTTGTGAGAAGTCTGTGTATAATCCCATCCAATTAGATTCAATTTGGTATTGATGACGCAAAATAATAACTAACTCCAGTGAAATTATTTTAAACTTAGTGAGGACTAGATTAGGACTGTATTTAAAGCTGGTTCTGGTTTCCAACTTGGCCCAGGTGTGTCTGTTAAAACACGGACGGAGACAACTCTCTAAAGAGAAAATCTCTTTTGATGCTTTATTACTATCAAGCATCAGTATAAACATGTGGGTGTGGGTAGCTCTGCTATGGCTGTTTGTGTGGTAATAAAATAAATAAATAACATAGGCTACCATACACAATGCATAGAAATCATATATGCCAGTAAATAACAATAAACCCCCTATTAATTACATTATCTTAATGAGCAAGGGCGTTCAAAAATCGCCATTACATCGAATCAACAGCCAGATGTAACCTAGCAAACAGGTGTAACCTAGGTAACAGGTGAAGAACACAAACAAGCTAACTTACTTTAAATGACCCAGAACTATAGACCAATACAACAGGCTTAAATGAACTGACAACATAAGTTATACAACTTACAGTTCTCAAAAACGCACACATATAGTAAAACTCAACTGATTAACCTCCAGACAGCTAGTTTCTTTGTCATTTCTCTCACTGTGTGGCGTGCGCGCTCGCTCGCGGTGTCAGTTACACAATAGTTAGCATACTGCTAACGTTGGATTGTAGTGTAACAAAGTTCTTTCTACCATTAATAGCCGCATTCTACAGTCAAATAAAGGCTTTTAAACCAAACACAGCTAACCCCAAATCAGCTAAGAGAGAGATAGACTGCAGCCAGGCTTAAATAAGATGGGAACACTCAGCTACTTCAGTGTCCGAACAAAATGGCACAGTTCTTTCTACTGCTCCTCAGATCTAAAATCCAGACAGCTAGCTAGTCTATCTGTCCAATCAGAGTATTCTGTTGCACAACTTAAAAGGGGCTGTGGAGGAGGGTCTGGCAATGCGGGACTATCTTGGTGCATGCAGCAATAAATTTGTGGAATACATACGAAATACAGTGTTTTATTTTTCATAGCTATGAGCGAATTGTTCATGAGAACAGCCGGGCCACTGTGGTCACAAACAGCACTGTCTGCATCTGTATCATTGATGAGCTCTGAACCAGAGGAAACTCGGCCTTCAACTCTCTGTATCATAACCACACCCAATGCTGCAAGGTAATACTTGCTCACTTAAATATCACTCATATCAAAGTGTTCACTCTGCTAAAGGCTGCACATGATTCAGATATGACAGGTTGCAGTAAAGCTACAGCAGGTGAAGACATGCATTTTAAACCTACTACGCCTTTCATGCAATAACTAATATTGGCCAAGTATGATTTAAACTGCAGTAACTGATACACTGGTTGAATCAGCTTATTTTGTGTTTACATTCAATGTGCAGGTTTTTGAGTTACTGTAGGTTTGCCACAGTTTATTAAACAATTTATTAAACGATTTTTGTCACATACAGCAAACATCTCCTCACTATCTGCTAGCTGCCTGTCCCCAGAACACTGTAAAACTGTAGACAGCCCAGGCTCCACAAACTGCAACAAAAACAAACTGTGCCCAACTCCACCACCAAAAATAAACAGTGTTCCAGCCAATAACCGACAAGGAGTTGGGTGTGGGGGGTTGGGGTGTGCAAAGGGTGGGGGAGGAGATGGAATGAGGGGGAGGGAGGGGGCGAGCTAACCTCCATTTTGTTTGACAATACTTTGACGTCAACAAGAAGTGACATCACCTAACTTCGCTTAGAGTGCCTCTAATAACATGAGCAACTCTGCACAGTTTCATTTTGTAGCTGATTATTAAAAAAAACAACTTCCAACTGGCAGTGTGTCCTGCTACACGTCCTGCGAGGCCCTGCTACGTCCTGCTGTGCCTCTACCACTGAGCCACAGCCACCCAGCCATCTAATTTAAAATGTTAAACAATAGAATCACAGCTTCTGTTTTTTCCTGCGTTAACTGGACAAGGTATATGAAACATAATCAGCAGAGAACCTTATTATTATCAACATATCAGGACACTTGATAAAAATACATACTCCAAATTCTACAGTTGGTTTATAGAGCACTGAATGGTTTAGGGCCAAAAGTACATGTCTGATCTGCTGCTACATAATGAACCACCCTATGAAGAGCTCTTGGCTGGTCTAGTTCAGCTCTGGTTTCTGTACCCAGAGTTACAACTAACCATGGGGGCGTTCACACATCTGCAACAAACTCCCACAAATCTGCAGCAACTCTCACTTCTTGTAAATCAAGACTGAAGACTTTTCTTTTTTGATAATGCCTTTTTTTAAAGTCATTATTCAATTCTTACACTGTGACTTTTAACCCGACTTCAAAAATTACCTAGGATTGTTCAAAGTGTAAAACATAATAATATATATTTAATAATATATAATAACTTTCCTTCTCTCTCCTTGCATCTATCAACTTGCAATGGTTTTTCGTGACAGCATTTATATTGTGACTGTGAGCAGCCGGATAGAAAAACTAAAGAGCTGCCCGCCCCTCTTTCCCCGTGAGACCTCTCTTACTGGAGCACAGTTCACTTCCAGACATTGAAGTGGTGCAGACATACTGTACTGTTCACACAAAGATGAAGCTCGCCCCAACAACAGCTTTGTTCTGCACCGTCAGTAAGTACACTTTAGTAAGTACAACAATTGCTAATTTTCCTTCTGTAAGGTAATCTACCAGAGTTGAAATATACAGATTAATGATTGAATGTGCATGCATAGTGTTGAATTACAAGTTGTCTGTGTTTCTGAGTTCCACACTGTGGAGGTCCAGCCTGGTGAACAAGTCACACTGATGTGCTCCAACTTCAGCAGCTGTATCAGCCACATGTCCTGGTTCAGAATGGACAGCAGACACAACATCAGCCGTATGTTTTCTGCTCTATTATTCAAGATCCAGACTGACAAACTGGTGATGGCTAACCAACCAGACATTGTGTTGATCGACAAACAGCAGTAGAAGGCAGTAGTGATAGATGTGGCAATCCCAAGCAATGGCAACATCAAGAAGAAGGAACACGAGAAGCTCGAGAAATACCAAGGGCTGAAAGAGAAGCTAGGAAAAGATGTGGAAAGTAAGAGCAACAGTGGTGCCAGTGGTAATCGGAGCACTGGGGGCTGTGACCCCCAAACTGGGAGAGTGGCTCCAGCAGATTCCAGGTAAATCAGAGGTCTCTGTCCAGAAGAGTGCAGTCCTAGGAACAGCTAAGATACTGCGCAGAACCCTCAAACTCCCAGGCCTCTGGTAGAGGACCCGAGCTTGAGGATGACTCATACCATTCTTGTGTTTGCTGTATACTAGTCAGATTCAGTTTTTCATTGCAATGATTCAAATTAAACAATACAATTTCAAATTATGTGATTCAAATTCAGTTTTTCAATGCAATTGTTCAAGTTTAGCGATTCAAATTCAAATCTTAATGATTCAAATTCAGTTTCTAGCGACACATATCTCAGCCTACATGAGTGTGACCGGTTTGACAGGAAGAGACAGCATTGTGTGGTCTGAACACATCTGAGGGGGAAATCATGAGACCTGAAATCTATGTGAGAATAAAGTCTGACATGAAGCAGTGAATAACTTTTTTCCGTCCTGTTGTTTCCCATTATGTCACTGTGGGTCTGTATCATATAATTCGAAAACGTATGCACATACGTATGTTATCTTACAAAATTAGTCGGCCACCTGCTGATCATGTGACGTGCGGTTAAGTTTAGTGGTCTTTATAGTTAAATATAGCAGACAAAAGGTTACTGGGAGCTGGGTAGGCCAGAACTTCCTCCGCAGCGCCGTGGAGGAAGGTCTGGCAATGTGAGACTAACGTGCTGCATACAGCAATGAATGTGTGTAATACATACAAATTATAGTGCTTTACTTTCCATAGCTATGTGAACAAATGGTTCATGAGAACAGCCTGGCCACTGTGGTCACAAACAGCACTGAGATCTGAACCAGAGGAAGCTCGGCCTTCAGCTCTCTGCATCATAACCACACACAACAGAGACCTCAACAAGCCAACAAAAGTACTATATATGGTGAAGATACCTTTTTAGAGACATGATCTGTGACCATTCTGTTCTAAAATACGGTGTCACTGCTCCCCTCATCACATTTATCATCACACTTAACAGACTCAGTACTCGCACAAACACACACTGCTTTATGGTGAAAAGATGCATGCTGCAAGGTGACGCTCACATATCAAAGTGTTTACTCTGCTAAAGGTGGCACATGATGCAGATATGATACGTTCCAGCCAAGCTACAGCAGGTGGAGGTTGCATCCTCTCCTCTAAGACAGGCATTTCAAATTTTAATTCAATAAAGTACATTGGCAAGGTGAGATTTAAATCGTTTTTAAATTTGTATAAGTGAACACAAAAAGCATGGCTCCTTCTGGGTAAGTCTTGATAATTAATTAATTAAATTTTAATTTGTTGATTAATCCCCAGTGGGGAAATTACAATTTACACTCTGTGTACACACTTTGTTAGTAATCACACACTGCCTGAAATACACACACATGCTCAAGACCTATACATGCACTAATGGAGTGATTTCAGAGTGAGCGGGCTGCCAGCTGAACCAGCAACCTGAGCGGTTGGGGGGGGGGGTACGGTGCCTTGCTCAAGAGCACCTGGCAGTGCCCAATAGGTGAAGTGGCACCTCTCCAGCCACCAATCCACACTACGTACTTTTTGGTCCATATGGGGGACTTGAACCAGAATATATCGTTAATACTTGATATCTGCTGCTACATAATGAACCACCCTATGAAGAGCTCTCGGCTGGTCTAGTTCAGCTTTGGTTTCTGTACCCAAATTCACAACTAACCATGGGGGCGTTCACACATCTGCACCAAACTCCCACAAATCTGCAGCAACTCTCACTTCTTGTAAATCAAGACTGAAGACTTTTCTTTTTGATAATGCCTTTTTTTAAAGTCATTGTTCAGTTCTTACACTGTGACTTTTAACCCTACTTCAAAAATTACCTAGGATTGTCCAAAGTGTAAAACATAATAATATATATTTAATAATATATAATAACTTTCCTTTCTCTCCTTGCATCTATCAACTTGCAATGGTTTTTCGTGACAGCATTTATATTGTGACTGTGAGCAGCCGGATAGACCAACTAAAGAGCTGCCCGCCCCTTTTTCCGGTGAGACCTCTCTTACTGGAGCACAGTTCACTTCCAGACATTGAAGTGGTGCAGACATACTGTACTGTTCACACAAAGATGAAGCTCGCCTCGATAACAGCTTTGTTCTGCACCGTCAGTAAGTACACGTAGTATGTACAACAATTGCTAGTGTTCCTTCTGTAAGGTAATCTACCAGAGCTGAAACTTACAGGCTATTTTATTAATGATTGAATGTGCGTGCATTGTGTTGAATTACAAGTTGTAGTGAAGGAATAACCATGTTGTTTGTTCCAGGTCTGATCTCTGTCTGTGTTTCTGAGTTCCAAACTGTGGAGGTCCAGCCTGGTGAACAAGTCACACTGATGTGCTCCAACTTCAGCAGCTGTATCAGCCACATGTCCTGGTTCAGAATGGACAGCAGACCCAACATCAGCCGTATCGCCTCTATGTTGAGCTCTGATTCAAATGCTTCATTCTACGACGGATTTAAAAATGGAAAATTTAACATGACATCCAACGCCACTACCCTCTTTCTCAACATCGACCATGTGGGTTTAGCTGACTCTGGACTGTATATCTGTGGATTTTACTCAGATGGAAAGCCAGTAATTGTTACTGCAACATATCTAAATGTTCAAGGTAAGATTGTTTTTAAACTGTGAAAAAAACAGCTTATGTGCAACAAATATGGACTGATCTCAACCCACAAGTTTCATTTAATGATCTTTCTTGTAGAAGTGTTTGATGGAATAAAGAGTCCGACCAGTGTGATCCTCCTTGGTCTGATCCTTTTCCTTGTTACAGTCGTCATTGGTCTTGTTGTCAAAATCAGCAGACTTTGCAGAGGTACTTGTGTTTTTATGTTAGTCGCAAATGCAGAACTTTGTGTTAGAACAACAATTTAGAGATGATCTGTTTCTGTCATTTAGCTCTGAAAGAGGGACAGACTCCACATTGCAGCGAGGTAATCGGCTTTCAACTACATAAAGATAATTTAAGATTCTCTGGTTCAAGTCATTTATCATTTAATGATTTTATGTTTTCTTACAAACTGACTGTAAATATATATTTTTTCAGAACCTGGGCTCTGATGCCCTGAACTATGCATCGCTCAGTTTCCATTCAAATGCAAGAAGCAGCAGAAGGCCTGAATCAGAGAACCAGCTGGAGCCAAATGTTGTGTATGCTGCCACCAGATAGACTCAAGCAACATCTGGAACTGCAGCTCAGAGTGAAACTGATGCTTTATCAAGTTAATCTGCTGTTGACTTTTGTTTGGGTGGCAGACAGGAGGCCGTGCCATCACTGTAAAAACAAAATATACACTCCTGTAATAAAGATTCTTTATACAGGCAAACATACATTTTTTTATTCTACTTTGTTTGTGTTCCATCCTAATCTGAAAACAAAAGTATGATTGGTGTCTAATGAGAGTTTATACTGAGAGTTAGATGAAGGGTGAGAGTTACACATCAGTTGTCTGACTGGAAGAGACAGCGCACTGTGGTCTGAGGTTTGTTAACGCAAAGCTTTGTGGAAATCAAATTTGAAAATGCAACAGTGAACGCTGGTGTGCCTTCTAATGCCAAGTAGACCAAATAAGAAGCAGGTGTGTCAAATACATAAATGCATCAATGTCAAAACTGAATCCTTTGAACAAAACAATACGTCAAAGACCTCACAGCTGTATGTTTATGATCTTGATTTCAAAATAAAACCTTTTCCCCTTTAGATATGGTTTTCCTTTTACTTCTAACCTTCTAACCTTAAAAACCAACGTAAAACTCCAATAACATTAATGCAAATGCGTTATTATAATTCATTTAACTAATTTAAACTCCAAAACCCCCAAACAGAAAACCGTCACTAAGTATGAAGATGATGACAACAATACTACAACAACTGTTTGTTATTATTAATAATAAAAACATTTATTAATGAATAGTCAAATTGAAAAGATAGATTATTGGAGGTAACCGGATCACCCGGAGTAAACCCATGCAATCACTGCATGGATTAATGAAGGTTTTAGGAATATTCGCCAGCATAGGGGGACTCCATGCTACCAAAATATGACACCACAGTATCACATCTGGGAGCTGAGGAGTGGTTCTTTGAGGGGGTCCTGTTGTCTGCGGTTGTTTTCCATCTTCACCCTCATTGCAGTACACTTCCCGTCCAGAGCTTTTTTGTTGTCCACTTTTCTATTAATCTTCTGTAGTTCTTTATGAAGGGCCTTATTCATCCGGTTCAAGGTGTTTTTCTCCACTTTCAGGGAATCATATGCGTTGGTCCAAACGCTCTCACCTCGGAGTGTGTTGCCGAGCTCCTGAACTTTAAGCTGCAGAGCGCTGTTTTCTTGGCTCACTGCTTCGTTCTCTGACTTCAACTTGTTGTTTCGTTCCTCCAGAGTTTCTTCGTTGGAGAACTTTTTCTCCAGCTTCTGGAGTTCTTTCTGCAGAGTGTTCTTCTGGTTCGTGAGAACTATTTTTTCTACCTTCAGTGCTTTATAGTTCACCTTAAAGGTATTCAAAACTCTGAGGTTGTTATTAAAATTTTGGATTTCCTCAGTGGCTTTGTTGTTCTGGAGCATCAAGTCGTCTGTCTGTTGTTTCAGGAGTTCATATTTGTGCTTCCAGTCTTCTTCATTCAGAAGCTTTTTAAAAACATCAGAATGGGTTTTACCCAGGGCTCGGTGTTGTGCCTGCAGAACTTTCTCTTCAGCCTCGAGTTCTACGTAATTGTCCCTACATTTTCTTTTATTCCTGAGCTGGTCGTTTACGACTTGGATTTTCTGTTTCAAATTATTGTTGTCTTTCTTCAAAACGTCCATGTGGACCAATGTTTCCTTGTATATGTCATGCCAGATGTTTAAATTGTCCGATTTATTTTTGAGAGACTGGAATTCCTGCAGCAAGGCATTGTTTTCACAACTCATGTGTTTATTTAATGCCTTGACTGCCTCTATCTCTTCCTCCAAATCGTTGTCATTCTCGATACTGTCGTGCATCTCCTGAATCTGATGTCGCAAAGCCTCATTCTGCTGGCTAATCGCCTCTTTCTCGGCTTTTGCATCGTTGTAGGATTGCCGATGCCTCTCCTTGAGCTCCAGGAGTTGGCTTTGCAGGGCGGTGTTTTGCTGGCTCATTGCCTCTGTCTGCCGTTTTAATGCAGCACACATTGTGTCCACACTAGTCTCATTTTGGAGTTCTTTCTGCAGGTTGTGAATCTCACTCTGTAGTTCCTCGTGCTCTTGTCTCACGGCCTCATATTGTTCTTTCACTTCATCAAAGTTGTTCAGCCGGTTTTTGAGATCTCTAACCGTTTGTTGCAGAGTTTGACGATGCAGGTCCAGCGCCTCATTTGAAGCTTTTGTTTCTTTATATAAAGCCTCAACAGTGCTGTAATTGTGGACCTTTTCGCTGAGCTTCCTCACTTCTTTTAGAAGGTAGTCACATTTTTTCTTTGAAGCTTTTTCCTCCACATTTTCACAGTTGTGAATTTGGTGGCGCAGGGTCTTCAGCTGTTGGGTGATGGCCTGAAGGCTCACACTCATTTCATCCTGGTTGCTACCCATTACTGTCGGTTCCTGGCGGTGGGCCATGGTGTTGTTCTCCAGAGGAAGGACGATGTTTTGGTTGCAACTTGTGTTCTGGTCTCTTAAAGTTTGTTGCTGAAAAATACTTCTCTGTTTAGCACAGAAATACCGACACCAGGTGTATTGTCAATGTTGAAGAGATAATAATCAACGCAGCACAGTAAAACCGTGATGAGATTCTCAGTACTCAGTGAGAAATCGCTTGTCAATCAACCTTCTTATAAATAACCAAAAGTCTTTTTGATCCTGATAAAGGTAGAATGTGTTACTTTGATTGTTGACATCACTGCATTCTAATTCTATGATGCAATAAAGGCAGTTGTTGCCTTGGTGACAAGGAACTAAGTTGCATAATGGGTAACATAGGTCTGTAAACAGCTGTTGCCTTGGTAACAATGAACTGAGTTGCATTACGGATAACAGGCAAGAAAATAATACATTATCTCTGGCTGTGCTGAATCAATTGTCTTTTTTTTCTAACGTTAAAGGAGTTAAGCCCAGTTCAGACCAAATATTGGTCAAAACCAAGTCGAACCAAGTCAAAACCGATTTAGAACGTCGCAGGAAATGTTGCTGCGGTCTGAACCGGCCTGTTTCAGCTGGACTCAAACCATCTGATGGCTTTGCTGAGACTTAACAGGTCGAGACTCCAAAGGCTGGTTTTAGAACGTAAGGCACGTCACCTGTTTCAACAGCCAATAGAGAAGTCAGCTGGTAAATTAAGCTACAAATTATAACAACCCGTAATACATTTTATTTTTATGTCATAAAATGTCAGCTGGTAGAAGAGGCAGAGTTTTAGACAGAGGCTATGGACCGCCCACGAGCACGGTATATGGTCAAGAATGACTGAAGCGAGAACCATGCCCAGCAAATAAAGTATGAATTACAGAAAGTAAGCAAGTATTTTCAAGTTTCAACTGGTCTCATCGAGAATCTTAGGTCTGGACTGAGCTTTATGGGACTCTGATAACAATGTCAGACTACTTGAAAGGCAGAATTCCTCCGGGCAGTAAAGGGCCTTTTTCACTTGATCGTGAACAAATTTTGCTTGTGAGGACTTTATTGGTCTTTAAGGGCAAATTTCGCACCTACAGTTCAATTGTTCTGGTCCGAATTAGCGGATGTGTTTTCCCTACTGTTCACAGAGCAAGAAACAAATAATGCATTACTGAAAGCTACATGGGGACACTCTCTGCTCTTGGCTAACGTTAATAATTACATTAACAATGTCTCACTTCCCTGCTAGCAAGAGAAAAGTCTAGAGTGATGAGCTTATAAATAACTTCACATCAACCTTCTGCTATTAAATTTAAAAAATAACAAACTTAATACATCTTAATGTAGAGAATTAACTCACTCCATTGGGGATCCTGTTCCTCATGAGCAGCTGGTCACTTACTGAAAATTGATCAAAAATGCATTTTGGTAAGCAGAAGGTTTATAGTATTGACTATGAAACAACTGTGATGATCCAGTAGCATTATCTGTGTTACCTTTTGCTGATTTTGACAGCCGGACCAATGATGATGGTAATGTAACAACCCCATTTTTCCACCAATATACGCCGTCATCTATCATGTCACATCATGTTTTGTCGCTCATGATCACAATACTACACATTTGCCATTGTTGGGACCATTTTACTAATTACGGGAACCAAGCTACACAAACTAAACATTTTGTGTGTCTGTTGTAGGGTCATAAAGGCGGGGACACCCAGATACAGCAAGGCCTAGGCTTTCCATGTTGTTTTGGCAGTTCTGTCCAATTCTGTCAAACAAAGCGTTACTGCGCTGTTCAAGCCAGTGATGAGTAAAACAGGTATGTTGTCAGACAGTCTGGAAAATATGGAGCCATGCTAAGATAAGGCATTATGTTTGATTGGTGTGTGTGATCTGTTTGTGATGGGATCCTCCAAGCAGCTGCAAACACAGTTGCATTGAGTACATATAACATTGCAACACATGCTCATGAATGAATTAGTTTGATATCGTACGAAAACTGGTGCACAACATTTTGCATGCTAAACTACAAGAGAAGGTGACTGCTGGCTGGCCATATGAATTGCGACAATAGTTAAGTTTAGCGGTCTTCACGGTTGAATTTAGCCGAGAAAAGGTTACAGGGAGATGGGTACCGTCACCATGAGGTGCCGGTCATTTCAGACGCTGTTACAGTTAAGTTTAGCCGATGGAAAGGGACCATCATGGTCAACCACAGTGAAGTTTAGACACCTAACTGTCTAATTAGGTTAGAAAAAAGACTGTTTTGTTTGGATTAAAACACTGGTCCACTTATGTAGTAATCTTGGGACACAAACACACATTTTCTGGATGTTTTTTCTTTGGGAATGCAATCTCCACCATCCTGTTTGAAAGCACTGTGTTTTATAACCCAACTGTTCACCCAGACCCCGATCCCTATGCGAACCAGAGTGCTCTCATAAAGCAGCAGTCACTGTGGAGCATAGAGCAAGAAATACATGGTACACATACAAATTACAGCGCATTACATTTTTGTAGGGATACTGTATGTGCGAAGGGTTCCCGAGAAAAGCCTGCACAGTGAAGATGCTGCAGCTCTGCTGTGATCGATCTATACTGTATGTCTTCAACATGCACAGCGTGTAGCAACATGAACCCTTCATAGGAGGCTGAGCAGCATCTTTTCACAAGGTTTTGAAAGTGAGATATTTCTCATGCTTATACCTGCATGCATTTGTGTTCACACTACTTGTGTTGAGAGAGTGGTGTTCTGAGAGATTCACATTCTTCTGCTCTCAGATGAAAACACAAGACAGTTAAAAGTATGACACACAACAACAAAAAATAAAGAAGGCCATCACAAATCAGCGTGAACAAGATTATTGTACATTTTGTACTCACAATGACAATGGAACACCAATCAAACAGACTAAAACACGGTACAACAGGTGCTTCCTGAGTCTATCTGGTGGCTGAATAAATAGTCTCCACTTCTGTCTCTGGTGACAGCTGGTGGTTTCTTTCTGCTTTTGGGAGAAAAGTCACTGCTGCATAGTTCACATCATCTGAGCCCAGCCTCTGTGAATACAAATATGTCCAGTCACTAATCTCAACATGACATTATAACTGACATCTTGGAAGTGTTTGCAGCACCTGCTGAAATACATTTACAAATCAAATGGAATACACTTCACCTCTGTCTGTTGTAGATCCTCTTCCTCAACGTGAGCTTAGTGACAGAAACAATATTGCCAATATTAGTTGAATTTTACTGATGTTTTTGTTCTATTTCATAGCATTTGAGAACATTATTAAAAAAGTTTTAAAACAGTATTGCGACTAAACATTTACAGTCTGTACACATCTTAACAAAATAATGAATACTTTCATTTTTTTAACTAAAACCTTTGGCCTAATTTCATAAAAAATTAGGTTTATTAACCATGAATTCAAAAAGTCTGTGTAAAATGAGTGGTAATAAGTGGGAAAAAAGTTGAAGTTGGAAAAAAGGTAATACATTGCAATATATCACAGAATATTGCAATATGTTCAAAATCACAATATCATATCGTAATATTATTGCATTGTGAGGCCTCTGGTGATTCAAACCCCCTAAAACAAATGGCAAGTTTTTTTTTCCGGGGAAGACAAGAACAAGTTGCACGGTCAGCAGTAAAACAACACAAGGGATAATTACCTTTCTGAAGCTTTTTGATTTTAACAGCCTGAGAAATGATGATCATAGTGAGGAAAGCAGTCAGAGTGCTCAGGATCCCACTCAGCAGCTTTGTTATTCCATCAAACACAGCTACAAGAAAAAGAAAACATTAAATTAGACTTTGTACATTTAACCTAAATAAATAAGTCTATAGTTCCACATTACCTAAAAGAAACGTCGATAGTATTCCATCAATAGGCCACATCAATCAAAACAGACAGAGCAAACTTTACAATACTCTTACCTTGAACCTCTAAATAGGTTGCATCGACCACAACCGGGTTTTTTCCTATTTTAAATCCACAGAAATACAGTCCGGAGTCGGATGAATTCACTTGTTTGATTTTAAGAAAAACAGCAGACATGTTGGATCTCATTTCAAATTTTCCATTTTGAAATCCATCACAGAATATAGCGGGCTCAGGAGAATCAAACATGGAGGAGACACAGCGGGGTTGGGATCTCTTGACCACTCTGAACCAATATATCTGAGAGGGAGCACTGGAAAAGTTGGAGCACAGCAGAGTGACGTCTTCCCCAGACTGAGCCTCCACAGTGTGAGACTCAGAACCTGAGACAGAGATCCAGCCTAAAACAAACAAAATTATTCATCATTCAGTGCCTTTATATGATTTAATGCAGTCAATGCTGGGGAGTAATTCAATGGCAGTACTTACTGAGGCAGCGGAGAAGTAAAACTGTCATCAAGGTGAAGTTCCTCATTGTGCGAATGATCTTGGAACTGCAATGGTACTTTACACTGAGCTCCACCCCCACCACCCACACACACACACACACACACACACACGCGCACACAAGCCATACTGACATGTGCTATTTGAGAATGTCACATCTTAGGATAGGAATGAGTAGTGTGTCGAGTTTGAAGGCTTACACATCATGTTGTTAGTCCACTTAGTAATACTTTTTTTTAAAAATGGTATTTCAGGTACTTTTAAAAACCTTGTGCGTTATGGAGCTAGATTTGTTTCTTTACATGCGAGAAAATAAATGATCTGAAAGAAAAAAATGTTTGAGAGATAAAGTTATCACACTGATAGCAAAAAAGCATTTTATGAGAGAAAAAAAATATTTAAGAGAAGGTTTTCATACCAATAGCAAAAAATAATAATATTTGAGACTAAAAAAAAGTTTAAATATAAATTTGAAATTTTTAAAATTCTTTCTGAAAAAAAAAAATCTCTCTCAAAATACTTTTTTAAACTCTCAAATATATTTTTTTGCTATCAGTGTGAAAAAAAAAATTCTCTCAGAAGAAATGTGTTTCTCTCAAAATGTTTTTTTCTTCCATCAGTGGGGCTCAGCCAGCGTGGAAACATTGGTAGAAAGCTCCGCTGCCGACCTTGACCTGATTTGATCGGAGCTCCGGCGGGACACGGAGAGCTCCACTGCCGGGAGCAGTGGCACATCCCCGGCCATGACTAGAGCTTGTTTTGATGATGTTGCACCCACATTTTGCATCCCTGCCAAAAATTGCACCCGCTTGGGCAGCAACAATAATTTCTGTTGAATAATGCATCTCTTAACCCTCATTGCAGCCAAGAATTGCATCCAGGTAGCAAGGAAATGATAATAAAAATATGATGTCTCTAAAACATTCTTAAATTATCATCATTGATGAACATGACAAAGAAATGTATATAGCCTAGCTTTTAAACAGTATTTGCTTTGCCTTATAAAATATAAAATCTAATATATAAAATCATTATTTTTCCTTTGTGGATGCAAGTCTCGGCTGGGATGCAAAACTCGTTATACCCACTGATGATGGTCCGTCTGCAGCTGCAGGACCTGGAACTCTCCATTGCTTAAGCACTATTAGGAAAACAGGGACCAGTTTTTCAGAATACTACACAAAATTAGCACAACACCTCAGACCCTTTGCAAAATGAAACACTCTTGCAAAAACTATACACTAATTCGTAAAACATATATTTTGTTACTATATGAAACACACATTTCACAGTCACACACTGCTGTTGCTAACCTAAAACACTTTTAGCAATTCTACTTCTCAGTGATAGAGTACTGTAAATGAAGTACACAGAGAAAGTGAAAATATACAATTAGTTTACCAAACACTACACAAGACTAATGCTGCAGATATTGCCAAAAATATAATTAATTTCTGTCCATATACCCAAATCAGTCAACATTCCAACATAGATAATTACATCAAAACATCTCCTAGTTTTAATGCTACTACAGTAGTGTGTATAACACAGTTAGCTCAGCAAACAACAGACAAACGTAAAATACATCCAATACAGGCTACAATTACAGTAAAAAGTAATGATCTGAAAAAACAGTAAGAAATTACTCGACGTTTTTAAAGTGCTCAAACCTGATTGGTGTGCAATCAAGTGTTTGCGCACCTGATGGCTGTGTTTCACAGATCGGCTTGTAGGTGTGGTCATTTGACAGTCAATGCTTTGGAATTGCAAGGAAGTGACATCATGATATACTTCTGTGTCTAATGTATTAAAGTGTGTTTATCATTTTGCAAAACGTGTGAGGCTGAAACACATTCTCACATCTGGGCCAACGTTTTGCTCTTTGAGGGTAAGGTTTTGAAAATTGTGTAATACTTTTGATTTCAGTGTGAAAGCAATTGACAAAAACTGTAAATGATAAATTAAACCAAACATGATTAGTCTTTATGTGGTTAAAAGCTGATTACTTCGCTGCAATGTGGAGTCTGTCCCTCTTTCAGAGCTAAATGACAGAAACAGATCATCTCTAAATTGCAGACACAAAGTTTTGCATTTACTACTTACATTAAAACACAAGTACTTGTATGAAATATTATAGCCAGACCAATGACGACTGGAACGAGGAAAAGAATCAGACCAAGGAGGATTACACTGGTAAGGCTCTTTATTCCATCAAACACTTCTACAAGAAAGATCAATGAATATAAATTGTGGGTTGAGATCAGTCCATATTTGACAGTGAAAAATATAAAAAAAGTGCACAATCAAAGAAGAATCTTACCTTGAACCTTTAAATATGTTGCAGTAACAATTACTGGCTTTCCAATTTTAAGCACACAGAAAGAGTCCAGAGTCAGCTAAACCCACATGGTCGATGTTGAGAAAGAGGGTAGTGGTGTTGGATGTTATGCTAAATTTTCCATTTTGAAATCCAGGGTAGAATGAAGCATTGAATCAGAACTCCACATAGAGGCGATACGGCTGATATTGGGTCTGCTGTCCATTCTGAACCAGGACATGTGGCCGATACAGCTGCTGAAGTTGGAGCACATCAGTGTGACTTGTTCACCAGACTGGACCTCCACAGTGTGGAACTCAGAAACACAGACAGAGATCAGACCTGGAACAAACAACATGCTTATTCCCTCACTTCAACACACTACATGCACATTGAACTCAAAAAAGTGGTAGGAGATACTTACAGAGTAAAGCTGTTACCAAGGCGATGTGTACAGGAGACTGCAGCAGCTGCAGACTGCAGCAGACTGAACTGTGGGGTTTCTTTTGCCTATCCAGCTGCTCAGACTTACCACATAGATGCTTTCAGAAAACTGGCGGTCAAAGACACAGCTGTTCTTACTAAAAGCTAATTTATTCATCCGACTGATGTTGACACATTACTATGCAATGGCTGGGTCATTTCACATTGAGATGTGAGAAAAACCACCGTGTCACATTATATACCTCTTAACCTGGCCGTCAAATTTGTGTGATCTACATTACACGCACCAACACTCTGAGCATGTGTATTAATAATTTCCCACATACAATGCACATTGCATTGTGTGAGAGGGGCTAGCCCCACTCTGACACATTCAGGCTGCCGTAGTATATCGCGAACGTGGAAGAGAACGCAGTCTGAAACAGTAAGGCAGGGGCAGAATGTGAAATATAAATCCTACCACAAATTATATGCAATTTAGGAAGATGTTACATTCATAGAAGCTAATAAAAAAAGCAAAACTTACTTACAAACCTTACTCTAATGTTACCTTTTACATAAATCAAACGCGCATGGGGGGGAACATACAGTGCCTTGCGAAAGTATTCGGCCCACTTGAACTTTTCAACCTTTTGACAAATTTCAAGGTTCAAACATAAAGATAGAAATTTTTATTTTTTGTGAAGAATCACCAACAAGTGGGACACAATTGTGAAGTGGAACGAAATCTATTGGATATTTTAAACTTTTTTAGCAAATAAAAAACTGAAAAGTGGTGCGTGCAAAATTATTCGGCCCCTTTACTTTCAGTGCAGCAAACTCACTCCAGAAGTTCAGCGAGGATCTCTGAATGATCCAATGTTGTCCTAAATGACTGATGGTGATAAATAGAATCCACCTGTGTGTGATCAAGTCTCTGTATAAATGCACCTGCTCTGTGATAGTCTCAGGGTTCTGTTGAAAGCGCAGAGAGCATCATGAAGACCAAGGAACACACCAGGCAGGTCCGTAATACTGTTGTGGAGAAGTTTAAAGCTGGATTTGGATAGAAAATGATTTCCCAAGCTTTAAACATCCCAAGGAGCACTGTGCAAGCGATCATTTTGAAATGGAAGGAGTATCAGACCACTGCAAATCTACCAAGACCTGGCCGTCCCTCTAAACTTTCAGCTCAGACAAGGAGAAGACTGATCAGAGATGCAGCCAAGAGGCCCATGATCACTCTGGATGAACTGCAGAGAACCACAGCTGAGGTGGGAGAGTCTGTCCATAGGACAACAATCAGTCGTACACTGCACAAATCTGGCCTTTATGGAAGAGTGGCAAGAAGAAAGCCATTTCTTAAAGGTATCCATAAAAAGTCTTGTCTAAAGTTTGCCACAAGCCACCTGAGAGACACACCAAACATGTGGAAGAAGGTGCTCTGGTCAGATGAAACCAAAATCGAACTTTTTGGCCACAATGCAAAACGATATGTTTGGCGTAAAAGCAACACAGCTCATCACCCTCAACACACCATCCCCACTGTCAAATTATGGTGGTGGCAGCATCATGGTTTGGGCCTGCTTTTCTTCAGCAGGGACAGGGAAGATGGTTAAAATTGAGGGGGAAGATGGATGCAGCCAAATACAGGACCATTCTGGATGAAAACCTGTTGGAGTCTGCAAAAGACCTGAAACTGGGACGGAGATTTATCTTCCAACAAGACAATGATCCCAAACATACAGCAAAATCCACAAAGGAATGGTTCACAAATAAACATATCCAGGTGTTAGAATGGCCAAGTCAAAGTCCAGACCTGAATCCAATCGAGAATCTGTGGAAAGAGCTGAAAACTGCTGTTCACAAACGCTCTCCATCCAACCTCACTGAGTTCGAGCTGTTTTGCAAGGAAGAATGGGCAAGAATGTCAGTCTCTCGATGTGCAAAACTGATAGAGACATACCCCAAGCGACTTGCAGCTGTAATCGCAGCAAAAGGTGGCTCTACAAAGTATTAACGCAAGGGGGCCCAATAATTTTGCACGCACCACTTTTCAGTTTTTTATTTGCTAAAAAAAGTTTAAAATATCCAATAGATTTCGTTCCACTTCACAATTGTGTCCCACTTGTTGGTGATTCTTCACAAAAAATAAAATTTTTATATCTTTATGTTTGAAGCCTGAAATGTGTCAAAAGGTTGAAAAGTTAAAGGGGCCGAATACTTTCGCAAGGCACTGTACTTGGGCCAGACTGTGCTCCTGCTGCGTACTTCTGTAGGTTATGACTTAGATGCTCCCGGGATGAAGTAACTAATTCCTCTCTCTATTAGATATGATGCAGGTCAAAATAAGACCATTTAATGAAACTTATTACTGTTACTGCATGGTAGAGTGGTTGAATCAGTGTCATGTCAACGTCCAAAAAGTCATGTCCGGGAAAACAGACAAACAGAGGTCAGTGTACTATGACAAATAACAGTACTATAGAAAGAATAAAACAAATCGCCATTGTTGCATACTTCATTATGAAAGCTGTTGATTAGGATCCTGTTTAAAGGAGCTACTTTCTGAATTTAACCAGATGATGGAGGAATAAAAGTTTCAACGATTACTATATGCATGTATGTATGTACAGTATGTACTGTTTGTATGTATGTATGTATGTATGTATGTATGTATGTACTGTATGTATGTCTGTATGGAGGAATGCATGCATGCATGTGTATGTATGTATGTATGTATGTACTGTATGTTTTGTCTTTGTTAATACCAATTGTCTTAACACAAAATTCTCAAAATGCTAATGAAGCATAATGACAGTCATGAGCATTAAAAAAGACTCCCTAATGTTCCTTATTATGGTGTCATGTCAGTCTTGTGCACACCCAACGCAATGAAGTGTTGCCAAAAACAGTGAAAAAAGACCTCTGAATGTTCTCTAGCTCTGATTGGTTGTTTTATTGATTGATTGCTCTTTGTTCAAATCAGGTGCAGCTCTAATAATTGTTGAGAGTGTTAGGTCAGGTAGACTCTTTCAGTTACTACAGTCATGGGATTATTTACAACATGTAATTGACGTTTTTCATTAACATGCAGGCAGCTGCATTGAGAGGACTGAGTAGTAGTCTCACATGTATCAAACATGTGAAAGCTTTCATATGAGGATGTGAGAGTCACACTGCTTCAGGCGTCTTTTCATAAGTTTGATAGATGCTCAAGATAATGCAGCAGCGTTCAAGTCTGTCTGAAGTGTAAAGGTACAGATACAGATAACTCCCTGATAGCCTTCCGTTTGTAACCACGGTTCAAACTGCAACAATGGGCATGGGCAAAAAACTCTAGCAATCTTTTTAAAATACAGAGAGTGAGATGATACACATGAGTAAAAAGCACTTTGAAAAAAATCATGTTTGCTAAAATATTGTTAATTAAGAGTGTTAGGACAGGCACAGTAGGCCTATGCAGTTTGCAAGCAGAGAGAAACTTACATTGGATAGTTTGGCTTTGAGTCTTTAGCCTGATTTTGTGGTCATATAAGAGACAAAAAATGTTCAAAAGTAAACTGTAAAACTGAATTGCCGCTGTATCTGTTTTTTTATTTCCCAAAAACTAGTATAGACACACAGCTATTAAGTCAGCAATAACAATGTCTAATGATTAATATGGTAAATCATCCGTTGTACTCTAAACAGCTTTTATTGTTGCTCCTGAGTCTATCTAGTAGAAGCATACACAACATTGGACTCCACTTCTCTTTTCTTTCTTGTTTTTGGATGGAAAGCCACAGCTGCGTAGTTCAACTCTTCAGAGGCCCGATTCTGTCAAAGAGAATATTCACACTAAATTATCTAAAGAAATAATGACTTGACATCATGGACGATTTTAAACGTCCATGATGGCTTTGATTTTTTAATCAATTTGGGTGCTTCAAGTGAGAGTTTGTGAACTTGTCTCTTAGTGACAGATAAGAAATTGCAAGTCCAAAGGGCTTGAAACAGGTTTTAATAGCATGTGTCACCTGTAACCCAGTCAAGGAAAGGGTTAATATAAATATAGTGTTAGGATTAAGGCCAATCGGATGAGGTTGTGCCAGATCCTGGCTGAGTCTCTATCTAATCTGTCAGAGGGAGAGTGTGGTTGTGAAGTTTAATGCCAGTAGTCCCCAGAGAAGAAGTCGGTTATTTCGTGGCTCAGATTAGAACCCAAATTGAAACGTAAGCCACTGAAATTGTTGAATGTTAGAACATTGTGTCAAATTGGTCGTTGTTACTGTGACTTAATAAAGTGTCAGGTTTAGTTCCATCATAGTGTCAAAAAACGTTAGCTGACGTTGTTGTTCTGTAGCTAGCTCAGAGATTATCGGTGTATCCGTGTCACATTCTCATTAGAGGCTGAGCTCCCCTAAAGGTCTGATATTAGAATAACCCCTGCTTAACATTATTTTAAATGATAAAACAAAGACAGATAAATGATAAAAGTTGATTCACCTCAGGCTGTTGTGGATTCTGTTCTTCATTGGCAGCTGAATGAAAGAGACAAAACATCCAATCAGGTCACTGACAATCATTATTGATCGTTACTCTGCTCTTATTCTGATTTGGCAAACATTTTTCTTTCAACATATTCACACAATTTTAGAGAAGTAGTGAAGAAAAGAAAATAGAACACAAGATAGAAAGAGTAACTTTCAGGAAGTACTTTTCTGAAGTTTCCAGATTATAACAACCAGACTGATGATGATCATTAAGAGGAGAACAGTCAGAACTCCCAGGACCAAACTCATTAGATTTACTGTTCCATCAGACTCTGATGAAAGAAAGAGAATACAATAACTGTTTTCCATTTACTTGCTCAGGGACTGTAAGATCATTCAATTGACAAAAGTTAAGTAAGTCATATATCATCACACTGCTATCACTAGCAGTGAATCTGGACAACTAAAGAAATGTGAAAGAGAATCTTACTTTCAGACTTTCTGTCAGCGTCATCATGAGAATCATCGCTGCCTTTTAACAAAATGAAGATACTTTAATACTCTTAGTTTTATTTTTAAAATTTGTATCACTCTTGAAAATATTGAAATAGCTATGAGTTCTTTTAGGCCAATTATTTAATAAGCAAATACAGAAAGAATAACAGATTTTATAACAATCTTACCATCAACATTTAAATGTATTGCGCTGAAAGTGTAAAATCCTCTGTCGGAATATCCACAGAAATACAGTCCAGAGTCAGATACATCCACTTTCTTAATTCTGAGGGACGTAACAGATGTGTTGGAACTCATGTAGAATCTTCCATTTTCATATCCATTGCAGTAACGAATTCTGCTTTTAGAGCTGACCGTACTGGAGATACAGCTGGCCTTGGTTCTGTTGAACACTCTGAACCAGAGTGTTGGAGCGTCTGTGCTGGACGGCTTAGAGCATGTGAGTGTGACTTCTCCACCCGGCCGACCCCCCACAGTCTCAGTGAGAGACTCAGAACCTGAGACAGAGATCCAACCTGAAACAAACAGCAGAGACAGAAAGGACTTACTTGTTATAGGGAGGTAAACAATACCTCTTAATAAATATAATAATGAGCAAAACGTTTTAATGCTGGAAGTTGAGAGAAAAGTGTTGTCAGCACTTACTGATGCTGCAGATAATTAAAGCTGTTATCAGGCTCGGGTTCATCGTGGTGCGTATGATCACAGCTCTGTGATGTCTGACTGTGCTCCAGGAAGGCTGCTCTCAACTTAAGAGGGGGAGTCTTTTGTTCTTGCTTATGTAGTTCTTATAGGTAAAGTTGTCGATTCACGTGACCTAGTAGGGTGGAGACAGAATGGACAGCGCAGGCAAAAGAGAGAAAGAGAAAAAGTCAAGGCGGAGAGAAAGAGACAAGCTAGAGCTGAGAGAGAGAGCATTAAAAGATACAAAAGCCCTGGAGGTTAAGTGTAGCTAAAACACTAAAAAAGAAATGGTAGCAAGGCCGACCACAGCATGTCATACCACCCTTCCTGTGCTAATAGAGCTTTATGATGATCAACACAAGTCCAGTCAAGAAATACCATATATACATATATATATATATATATATATATATGTACAGTGAGGAAAATAAGTATTTGAACACCCTGCTATTTTGCAAGTTTTCCCACTTAGAAATCATGGAGGGGTCTGAAATTGTCATCGTAGGTGCATGTCCACTTTTGAGAGACATAATCTAAAAAAAAAAATCCAGAAATCAAGATGTATGATTTTTTTTACTATTTATTTGTATGATATAGCTGCAAATAAGTAATTGAACACCTGTCTATCAGCTACAATTCTGACCCTCAAAGACCTGTTAGTCTGCCTTCAAAATGTCCACCTCCACTCCATTTATTATCCTAAATTAGATGCACCTGTTTGAGGTCGTTAACTGCATAAAGACACCTGTCCACCGCATACAATCAGTAAGAATCCAACTACTAACATGGCCAAGACCAAAGAGATGTCCACAGACACTAGAGACAAAATTGTACACCTCCACAAGGCTGGAAAGGGCTATGGGGAAATTGCAGCTTGGTGAAAAGAGGTCCACTGTTGGAGCAATCTTTAGAAAATGGAAGAAGCTCGGACTGGGGCTCCATGCAAGATCTCACCTCGTGGGGTCTCAATGATCCTAAGAAAGGTGAGAAATCAGCCCAGAACTACACTGGAGGAGCTGGTCAATGACCTGAAAAGAGCTGGGACCACCGTTTCCAAGGTTACTGTTGATAATACACTAAGACGTCATGGTTTGAAATCATGCATGGCACAGAAGGTTCCCCTGCTTAAACCAGCACATGTCAAGGCCCGTCTTAAGTTTGCCAATGACCATTTGGATGATCCAGAGGAGTCATGGGAGAAAGTCATATGGTCAGATGAGACCAAAATAGAACTTTTTGGTCATAATTCCACTAACCGTGTTTGGAGGAAGAAGAAAGATGAGTACCATCCCAAGAACACCATCCCTATTGTGAAGCATGGGGGTGGTAGCATCATGTTTTGGGGGTGTTTTTCTGCACATGGGACAGGGCGACTGCGCTGTATTAAGGAGAGGATGACCGGGGCCATGTATTGTGAGATTTTGAGGAACAACCTCCTTCCCTCAGTTAGAGCATTGAAGATGGGTCGAGGCTGGGTTTTCCAACATGACAATGACCCGAAGCACACAGCCAGGATAAACAAGGAATGGCTCTGTAAGAAGCATATCAAGGTTCTGGCGTGGTCTAGCCAGTCTCCAGACCTAAACCTAATAGAGAATCTTTGGAGGGAGCTCAAACTCCGTGTTTCTCAGCGACAGCCCAGAAACCTGACTGATCTAGAGAAGATCTGTGTGGAGGAGTGGGCCAAAATCCCTTCTGCAGTGTGGGCAGCATGGTGAAGAACTACTGGAAACGTTTGACCTCTGTAATTACAAACAAAGGCTACTGTACCAAATATTAACATTGATTTTCTCAGGTGTTCAAATACTTATTTGCAGCTGTATCATACAAATAAATAGTTAAAAAATCATACATTGTGATTTCTGAAATTTTTTTTTTAGATTATGTCTCTCACAGTGGACATGCACCTACGATGAATATTTCAGACACCTCCATGATTTCTACGTGGGAGAACTTGCAAAATAGCAGGGTGTTCAAATACTTATTTTCCTCACTGTATATATATATAGATGATGCATGTCATCCCCCTCTCTCTACTCCCTTTTTTCAGCTATTGGTGGTGAATCTGGTGGGTAAATGAGCAGCAGAGGTCAGCTAACTAGACCTACTCTGTACCTGAAACATGAGTAGTCTACGACCCACAATGTGTGTGTGTGTGTGTGTGTGTGTGTGTGTGTGTGTGTGTGTGTGTGTGTGTGTGTGTGTGTGTGGACCAGGTTTTACTACATTTGTGGGGACCAAAAACTGGGAATACAGTAATACAGTATACTTATGGGGTCCTGACAGCTTTGTGGGGACAAAATGCTGGTCCCCACAACGTTAAAGGGCTGTTTGAGGAATAAGACTTGGTTTTAGGATCAGGGTTAGAATTAAGTTATGGTTAGGGTAAGGGGTAGGGTTAGGCATTTAGGTTTGATGGTTAAGGTTACGGTAAGGGGCTAGGGAATGCATTATGTCATTGACAGGTCCCCACAAAGATAGTGAGACACACTTGTGTGTGTGTGTGTGTGTGTGTTTGCCTGTGTTCGTGCATGCGTGTGCAGAGGTCCAGGCTAAGCAACTTCTGATATAAGTTTAATTTAGCTAGTCCGACTCCGGGGACAGAGGCCCTTCCAGAGCAGGCACAGGTGATTCAGTGGGCGACCCACAATGCTGCCCGGTGTACTGGACTAGAGCTGCACCTCATGCCCCTTAAATTGCATTCCCCAACTCCTTAGTCTACTGTATATCAATGACGTTCCACTTCCAGAGGAATGCTCTGTTGCTGTTGGAAAATCCACTGCATTTCACTCCTTTCAACCGGATGTCTGGTACCTTCCATTTTGTTTGTTTTGGCGTTCTGACCCCCGGTGGATTTTTTGAGGACTATGGTTAACTGCTCCTCAGATTTCTGCAGGGTAAATCCAGACTAGCTAGACTATCTGTCCAATCTGAGTTTTCTGTTGCAAGATTAAAACACCTTTTGAACATACACGTTCCAACTAAACAAGTTTTTTTACGAGGCTATTTGCAGAGGAACGTGGCTTTCCCGGTGCTTAGCCCCACCCAAGAGGATTGTGGTTTTTTTAAAGAAATGCCAACAAACCAGAGCTTGTTTTTCTCCCATCACTGTTGTGTGGACTAGCCAGACCCTCCCCCTCAGCGCTGTGAAGGAAGGTCTGGCAATGCAAGACTACCGACTCCAGGAGTCGGTAGTCTTGCATTGCCAGACTTCCATGCGTCCTAGTCCCTCCCACTGAGAAGGCACTGGAGAGATGAAAGTAAATCATGTGAGGAGAGCGGCAACAACCAAATGTGCTTTAGAGGGACAAGACGTCCTGTCCTCTGAAGAGTCACATGAATTTGTCAGCTGGGTGGAGTTAGCATCTCCTTCACCCTCACGGTTTCCAGAAAAGCTGCTCTCGTGTTTCCTCAGCTATAGCTCCTCAATGGTCCCTCCTCGACGCTCGCTCCTCCGTCCTTGGGATAGAAATAAGAGCTTTGAGACAGCCTTCACCAAGGAGGGACAGAACAACTTCCGGTTCAGCTGAGGACCGAGGAGCTATCAAATAACTGACATGGGATGTTCCTATAGTGTTGTCATCTGCTACAATGTGTGCTCTGGCTGCTTGGTGAACCTAAGTGTGTCATTTCTATATTATTAAATATGATGCATGTTTTATCACAGACACTTTAAAAATGTGTCTGCATCTGAATCTTAAATTTTACTTAATGAGGTTTTTTAACATTGCCTGCCTATGGTACAGCCTACCTATGGCCCCCCCAGTGGCTAGAAGAGTAGATAGATTAGACATTCAAAGAGCACAATGTCATGGGATCTTTAACATTTTCTCGTTTTGCAAGTGAAGAACTACCTTTTTTCTATACATTATCCTTTTGCAGACTTAAAAGGGTTAAATATACATATGCTGCTCATGTTTATTCTGTACAAGATGTTAGTATTCATGACAGCAGAATTCAAAAATGTCTTTTAATTAAATAAAAATGTAAGTATCTAATGGAATAGCTGTGCTCCAGTAGGGCTGCTGTCAACGTAAAGAGGTGGGGCTTTACGTTGACATCCTGTTGATCAAACTGACCACATTAATGCTTTCAGGAAAACACGTGTTGGTGCAGAACGTTAGTGTCAAGTTATTCTTAAGAACATGTTATTGTGTAAGTTGCTATGATGTAAAAATGACTTGTCCAAACCTATATTGTCTAATCCCCTCATTAAAAGTAAAAGATACAGACATTTTACATACAGATAGCCTTTATCATAAAAATATCCTAACATTGTCAAACAGCTCTGAGGTTGTCAGTAAATTTAAAGCCAACAACAGTCCTCTGCTGAAAAACAATGTTAGTTTTTAGAAACCTTTAACCTAACAGGCCTCATGCTTTTCACCCCCGACCACACTGTACTGTCTCTTCCTGTCACACAAACCTCTCTCACACCTCCACCCAACCCTCACCGTCAGACACTCTGGACTGTCTTGTTCTCCATCAAACACACATATTTGACTAAATCCACTTTGACTGACAGAAAGTAAATGTTGAGATGTAAAGATGTGAATGAGCATTAGATCTTTATTGGTAAAATTGAAATGTTTGAGCCATATAGAAGCTCCAAAAGCAGATGTAGTCGAGACACAGCATCAGTTCCAGTTGCCTCCTGAGTCTTATCTGGTGGCAGCATAAATAACACTTGGCTCCAGCTCTTTTCTCTTTCCTTTTCCTTTTAGATAGGTCACTGATGCGTAGTTCAGGTCATCAGAGTCCACATTCTGTGAAAAGAGTATTTGCAGTCTTAATGTGTTGACTTGGCATGATTTGAATTCTCACAATAGGCCCACAGATACTGGCTGTTTTTAAAGGCCATTACCAATATTGAGATTTGGCCAATACTCGTTTCTATGTATAAAAATACACCAGTATTTCAGGAACTAGCCAATATTAGCTGATAGAATATAGTTCTGGCTACTTGTCGGTGGGGCTTTATCAAACAATATATAAAAGTTAAAACGTTAAATTGGATTTACCTCACTTTGCTCTGGATTCGGATCTACGTCATCAGCTATGTGAGAGAGAAAAATACATCTGGTCAGTTCATTGACCGGCATCTGCATTTTTCCAGCAGAATGATACAATGTTATGTTTTATATTTATATATATATATATATATATATATATATATATATATATATATATATATATATATCTAGCTCTGAAAAAGTACCTGTTTGAAGTTTCCTGATTTTAACAACCAAACCAATGATGATCATTAGGAGGAGAACAGTCAGAGCTCCCAGGATCCCACTCATCAGCTTTGCTGTTCCGTCAGACTCTGCTATAATAAAGATCATCAAGTTAGACTGGAGACCTGACTATATGAAATGGACCAAACTGAATTTAACTGTTTTATCTTTACACATTTGATTATCTGCACAATGAAAGAAATCTTTAGGAGAATCTTACTTTTACACTTGTTTTCTACGTCATCATGTGACTCATCGCTGCCTAAAAAAATGAAGGTAAATGAGTCTCTTATTTGGAATTATTTACTATTTACTTATTAACTATTTTGCAATGTGAGCAGAAGAACTGAGGAATGGCTACCAAAAGACACAAAAGACTTACGGTTTAACTTACCTTCAACATTTAAATGTGTCACACTGAAAAGTAGACTCCCACTGGTGTAAAATCCACAGAAATACAGTCCAGAGTCAGATACATCCACTTGTTTGATTCGGAGAAAGAGAGTGGAGCTGTTGGTACTCATGTTGAAGTTTCCATTTTTAAATCCCTCACAGTATTTAACTGTGTCAGTATTGATCATGACAGACACACAGCCGACTTTGGATGCGTTTACCAGTCTGAACCAGAATGTCACAGGTCCAGAGAATTTGGACATGTTAGCGCACATCAGAGTGACGTTTCCACCAGACTGGACCTCCAGAGTGTGAGACTCAGAAGCTGAGACAGAGATCCAGCCTGAGACAAACAGCAGAGACAGAAAAGAATTTACTTTCTATTAAACAAAAAGGGACACAAACAATTCCTTTCATTAAACTTTTAAATAAGTGAATACCAGTAGATTAAAACCTTGCTGGTTAAAGTAAGCAAAAAAAGTGTAAATGTAGTTGAGCGTAATCCAGTGCCAGTACTCACTACAGCTGCAGAGAAGTAAAGCTGTTATCAAGGTGAAGTTGTTCATGGTGCGTGTGACTGAAACTATGCTGCGTCGCTAACTGAACTGTGCTCCAGTAGGGCTGCTGTCAACGTAAAGAGGTGGGGCTTTACTTTTAGTTGGCCATCCTGTTGATCAAACTGACCACATTAATGCTTTCAGGAAAACACGTGTTGGTGCAGAAAGTTAGTGTCAAGTTATTCTTCAGAACATGTTGTTTGACAATACTTTTAAGTTGCTATGATGTAAAAATGACTCGTCCAAACCTTTATTGTCTAATCCCCTCATTAAAAGTAAAAGATACAGACATTCTGTTAGCCTTTATCATAAAAATAACCTAAAGTTGCCAAACAGCTCCGAGGTTGTCAGTAAATTTAAAGCCAACGCTACATTTTATTAACTGTCCTCTGCTGAAAAACAGCGTGAAAGCTGCAAATGTTTACATAATAGTCAACGTGCTTATGGTGAGACTTATGTGTAGTTGCACATCAAACCTAAAGGGGACACCTACTGCTTAACAACATCTTATCAAATATTGTAACACATGCAACATGCAGATGTTGTTATTGATATTCACACTTTATTTTCTTTTAAGTTGACTATAGCTTTAGACAGTTGTGTAGAAGCAGTAATCATTTACCTGCATGTAGGGCTGTAGCGGTTTTGTATTCATACCAAACCATCACAGTCCGGGGGACACGGTGTAGGGGGCACAGTCTAGGGGACATGGTCTGGTGGACGTGGCAGGTCATGGTCCGGGGGTCCTGGTCATGGACGGGGGTCATGGCCATGGTCGGGGGTCACGGTGCTGGGGTCATGGTTGGGGGTCATGGTCGGGGGGTCACAGTCCGGGGGACACGGCAGGTCACGGTCCGGGGGTCACAGTCCGGGAGACACGGCAGGTCACGGTCCGGGGTGACGGTTCAGGGGTCATGGTCGGGGTCACGGTGTTGGGGACACGGTCTGGGGGACATGGCAGGTCACGGTCTGGGGGTCACGGTCTGGGGGTCACAGTCCGGGGGTCACGGTCCAGTGCATGCAGCCGCAACAGTTCACAAGCCCAAAAATGTCTAAAAAACATAGCAACACGTTTATTTGAACAGAAACGGTGGTGCATTGAACACACTGTTGAATACGCCTTTTTTTTGTTGGAACAACGGGCATGCAGGTGTCAAGACATATTCATAAAAACTGTAGCAATCTTTTTAAAATACAGTGATGTTTTGTACAAATCTAATACACACCTCTGGAGGCAAGAGTGTACCATTTCTTTTCAAATTGTTATTTTTTAGAAACCTTTAACCTAACAGGCCTCATGCTTTTCACCCCCGACCACACTGTACTGTCTCTTCCTGTCACACAAACCTCTCTCACACCTCCACCCAACCCTCACCGTCAGACACTCTGGACTGTCTTGTCCTTCATCAAAAGCACATATTTGACTAAATCCACTCTGACTGACAGAAAGTAAATGTTGAGATGTAAAGATGTGAATGAGCATTAGATCTTTATTGGTAAAATTGAAATGTTTGAGCCATATAGAAGCTCCAAAAGCAGATGTAGTCGAGACACAGCATCAGTTCCAGTTGCCTCCTGAGTCTTATCTGGTGGCAGCATAAATAACACTTGGCTCCAGCTCTTTTCTCTTTCCTTTTGCTTTTCCAAATGTCACTGATGCGTAGTTCAGGTCATCAGAGTCCACATTCTGTGGAAAGAGTATTTGCAGTCTTAATGCATACACTGTAGCCGAGGCTGCCGTACAAAGGGCCACCTGCTCATCAGATACACATTCACACACCGATGGCCACTGACCTTCCGATTGGTAGGCATAGCATAACAGTACACACGATTTTGAGATTGAACATGCCCCAGGTGTACAAAGGAAACATACTGGGCAGGGCTACGGGGACACATAAGGTACACACAGTGCAAGCCCAGAAAACTCAATCACAATGAATGAAACATGAAATCCTAAACTCCTCAAGAGTCACAGACATCCTCACAGTCTTAAACACAGTCAGTTAAACAAAAGGTCAGGCATCAATCAGTACGTTCTTTGTATGGTATCTTTGGTTTAGATTTTTACAGCAATTTTTCAAGATTTTTTTTAACAACCAGAACTTATGGAAATAGAAATGAAAGGCTGCAACCCCACACGTGTATTTATTGTTGTTGTATGAACTGTTATGCCATCCATTACAAATATCATACAATCATCCTCCAAGGTCCAGCTCCAACATAACAAGTTTTGGTGAAGGACTGATTCACTGTGTACTTCTCAGATACCCAAAATGCAACTTTATTGTCTTTTTTCTTCTGAGATGCACAAAGTAAATGCTCTCATACCTGGTTGTACACGTGTGAGTATTTTCCACAGGTCTGAAACTCATTAGGTAGCATCATTCTTGATCTTATAAAAACTGTTAGGCTACCTGTGAACAAAACATAGAGCCGCAGATTGTCTTTTTTTTTCGTTATGACAGATGCTAAGCCACTGGTTAGTTTTTCTTTTAATGCAAATTTCTCACTTTAAAAGTGTCATTTTTTCCTCAGCTGTGCTAGGACACCACTTCTGTCTCTTCCTGTCAAGTGACAGGAAGACTTTGAAAGAAACAATAAAGAAACAATAGGAATTTATCATTAACAGAAGGATGTAAGTTTCATATAAATACTGTCATATTATTTCATAATCCTATTGCTCATAGTAACAAGAGAGATGGCAACACTTCAAAGATGTGTTTCACTATAACTTGCATAAGAATTGGTCCTGATACAGGACTGGCATAAAGAAATTAAATTAAGTGATTGTAAAGTGACAAAAAAACACATTCTCTGCTTACTGAGAAAGGTTTCGGTTTCTGCCATCAAAGTCTTTACATGTACATGTAAAATCCAAGATGGCACTGGATTTCTTCCTCTTTCACCTGCCGGCGTGCTGCTCAGCAGCTCTGTGCTCAATGCTGCTACTGCTGGCCAGAAGGTGTACTGTAGTCATTTATAACTGATTAAAACTGTGGTCTCATTTACAAATTTTTCTCCTTTAACACATTTGCTGAGCCCCTGAATGATTGAAATGTATGGGTGAGGTGAATATCCAGGAATGTGATGCAGCATGTGGTGTGACGGTCCTGGATCGGGGCTGCTTTTGAAGTTGTCCTCTTGTCTAGTCTTTCTAGTTGAATCTTTCAGAGTCCATGTTCTGCAATTAAGAGTCAGACAATATTCACATATATGAGCTTAACACAAGCAATACAATTATTGTCTTACACACTATAAAACATATAAAAAATAACTAAGTCTTCAATTCAATTTTCTAATTCAATTTTTTTATAGTCCATCAATTCATAACAAGAGTTATCTCAAGACACTTTACAAGGACCCAACAGTTCTAGTAGTTTCCTCCAGAGCAAGCAACAGCATACATTAGCAAGGAAAAACTCCCCTTTGGGAAGAAACCTCGACAGACCCAGGCTCTGGCGGTATTGGACACGGTTACTAAAAGTGGCAATAACAGTCCCTAAAAAATAAATCAAATAAATCAAAATAATAGTAGTTTGTAGTAGTTCTTTGTAGTAGTTCATGGCATAGCAAGGCACTGTGCAGCATTACAAGGCACAAATCTTAATTAACAGTAAAGTTTAATTAACAGATAAGTGACAGAAACAATCAGTCAGGTACTTATAAAGGCTGCAGTAAATACATTATGATTGATGAAGGAATTTTAATTTAACTGATATTAATAAGAGGAAGTGCTAAAGCAGTATGAAAAAAAGAAGGCAGCCCTCAAACCGCACCTGTCTGAAATCGAGTAATTGTGACAACAAGGCCAATGATGAGCTTAGTGAGAACAACAGTCACAGCGGCCAGGATCACACTCATCAGGTGTACTATTTCAACAGGCTCTTCTACAAGAAAGAGGATTCAATTAGATTCTCTTGCACAATGATTGAGTATTTTGACAGTACGCCATCGCAATCCCACTTCATTGAGATATGAAACAGTGCTAAAACACTCTTACCTTGAACATCTAAATATGTTGCACCAATAATAACCGGGTTTTTTATTATTTTAAATCCACAGAAATACAGTCCGGGAGTCGGATGAATTCACTTGTTTGATTTTGAGAAAAACAGCAGACATGTTGGATCTCATTTCAAATTTTCCATTTTGAAATCCATCACAGAATATAGCGGGCTCAGGAGACTTGAACATGAAGGAGACACAGCGGGGTTGGGATCTCTTGACCACTCTGAACCAATATATCTGAGAGGGAGCACTGGAAAAGTTGGAGCACAGCAGAGTGACGTCTTCCCCCAGGCTGAGCCTCCACAGTGTGACACTCAGAAACTGAGACAAAGATCCAGCCTGAAACACAACGGACAGATTGAGTTCTCAGGTGATAATGCAACAAACACATAACAATTGTAGTAGCAACTGAAATCAGTTTTGCTGGGTGCTATTGAACTTCATACAAGTTAGCCATTAGAATAATTGAATGGGAGTACTTACTGAGGCTGCAGAGAAGCGAAGCTGTAACTACAGTGAAGCTCATCATTGTGCATAAGATTGTTTTACTGCAATGAATCGCTGAGCTCCAGGAACTAGACTTAAAGAGGGAAGGTGGGAGGAGGGTTTTTCTTGTTTTATCTTGCCAATCACCAACCACACAATACAGCGCAGCGACATTGTGTGCATGTGGCTGATGCTGAGGTGTACTTTGGTATTTTAGTACTCATTGCACCGTGCATGGTGCAAATGTAGGTATCTACTAATATAGACCCTTTGCAAACATGTGACCACGACCACGTGCCGACGCCATGACGGACGGCAGAATCAATAGAAGCACAAGCTAAACTGTTTCATTAGTTTCAATCAGTTTCAAATAAATAACACTAAATAAACTGTAATAATAATTCTATCTTCTTCTTTATGGCTTCTTCTACTGAACAACAAGTGGTCGTGCCATTACCGGTCGAGGTAGGGCATGTGGTAGGTGCTCACAAAGAGCGGTATTTGAAGAAGTTGGAGATGGCAGGATTGAATACCAACCCTTACCTTCTTCCTCCCTCCGATTTCAGTCTGCCTGACACAATCTATAACACTATGTGGTAAATGGGGTATCTTAATACACTGGTGCTGATCTCAAAGCTTTTAAAAGTCTGGATGCTTTACCAGCTCTTTGTAGCTGGCTGGGTTACAGGTACACAACGCTATGCAGATTGATATGTTAACAGGAACAGCTGGGTAGCACGGCAGCTAGCTGGTGAGGATACTTTTATTATTTATTATTTATCAGTCATTTAAAACAGAAAGGCAACACATACTGTACATATGCTTGTGTTGGTGAGGATTACTCTGATTGTGTATGTGAGAACACAAACACGTACGTGTTTAGCTTGCCATCCATCATCATCATCTTTCAAATCAAACATACACATTCCACCAAAACAAGTTCCTCCCTGAGGCTGTTTTGCAGAGACACTGTTGCTCCTCGTCCAGCACGATTGTGATTGGTTTAAAGACATGCCAATAAGCTATTCTTTTCCCATCCTGAAATGCTGTGTGGACTAGCTCCTCAGTACGGTGGAGGAAGGTCTGGCAATGCAAGACTAGGCTACAACTGAATATTAAATTACTACAAACAGCTCTCTGCTCCTCAAATCAAATCCACTCTCTGCTGAGCTGTACTGCACATTTGTACGCATCTCAGTTTAATGACACTGTCATCTGGCTGTGCAGGTATGAGGCTGCACGAGGCATATTATCTGCACGTAGGGTGTAGATGTATGAAAGTAAAGAGTAAAATGAGTGTGAGAAAATAGGACAGTGTCATCTGTAAAGAAGGTGACAGTTTGGAGATATACAGATTATAAGATTCGAACTGATTGCATTTCCTTAACAAAACTATGGTTACTTTTGAAGAAAAAGCAGTAAAGCTTTCGTGTGAAAGAAGTACAGCTTTTGTTGCTTGTGGCTTTTTTGCAGAGAGCTGAAGGCCAGTCTTCCTGTGGTTGTAAGTGTTATTACCACAGTCAAAAATAATGCAGAGGAGCATAACACTTGTTGTGAACATGTGCATGCAAACACAACCAGAGCAAAAAGCCAATTCTTTGTTTGTTTCATATACACTGTACAATAGAGACAAATAAAAAATAAAAAGTCAATATATCCTAACAGAGGAAAATACGGTGTACCTCCCTGCAGACTTTACCTACAAGGACATTTGACAAGGATCAGTTTCCTTCAACGGCTCCTCCTCCACCAAGCCTCAAATATCTTTAGTTTTTTCATTTCAGATTACAATCAAGGACACACACACACACACAAAAAGACAGCAACTGAGAAAAAGATGCATGTGAAAATTGAATCTGAACAGTATAAAGAAAATTTTAAAATTTAAAATTTAAAATTTAATATTTAGTTGAACATTGAATATGTTTTCTAAATTAGATTTAAAAAAAAAAAATATCTTAATGCCTTAATGCCATGCTTAATGGTTTATACACTGGGTATTTACTGGAGCAGAGCTGAATGCACATATGTACAAATACAAAGAGAGGATCTTCATGTTTTTTAAAGTAGAATTACTCTTGGTTATTGAAACCAGTGAGTCATTTGGTGTTTGTGGTCATGGCTGAAGACTTCCTGTGATGGAACGCATACAGAACCTGTTTGACACCTCAGGGTGCTTTATTTAATAAAAGAATGTTTGATTTAAAAGCGCTTTTGCACACCTCTTTTTTTTTTGCAGGTGCAGGTTACTAGCAAAATTTGTTAAAGAAGTCCCACACACTGACCATTATGCCTTGCAAAATACTTTATTTCACAATGTTTTGGTCACACAGACCTTCCTCAGGTGATTTTACCTGAAATTCACCTGAGGAAGGTCTGTGTGACCGAAACGTTATGAAATAAAGTATTTGCAAGGCGTAAAAGACAATAAAAGAATGTTGCCATGGACTCTGGTAGCAGATGAATATGATAAAGCATTAGTTCCACTGAGGGTTGCAGTCCTATTGCTGCTTGTGTCTATCTGCTGGCGTTATAAAGAACCTGAACCTCCACTTCTCTCTCTGATGCAGGCCTCCTGTTCCTTATTGTGTTTGGAAGGAACGTCAGAGCTGCAGAGTTCCGATCATCACTGCCCACATTCTGTAGATCAATATTCATGTCTAGGCTACTATCACTGCTTCCTTCCTTTTAGACTTTCCACAGAGTGTTGACTTCAGACACGTCATGATCTTTATCTCAGTTGCCCTCAGACCACACTGTGCTGTCTCTTCCTGTCAAACGAGTGATGTTCATCACTCAGTCCTCCCTTCACACACCATTTCACTCGCCCTATAACTAAGTCTGGCAACAATCAGTGTCCTTTATTTCTCTTCCTCCATCACACATTAAACATGCTCTTTAGACAAAATAAGAAAGACGCACACTTTGACCCAGAGAGAGACAGAAAGAAACAAAAGACAGTAAATACAGAGACACTATTCTAAATTTAATTTTTGGCAGTAGACACCTCCCACACATAAAAACACATAAGGAGATTAACATAATGAAGCGTCGGTTCACTCGGAGCTGCAGTTCCAGATGTTTCCTGAGTTTATCTGGTGGCAGAATACACAACATGTGGCTCCATCTCTCTCTTTGATGCAGGTCTGCGGCTTCTTTTGGGTTGCGCCTGGAAATTTAGAGCTGCGTAGTTCAGTTCATCTGAGCCCAGATCCTGTAAATCAAAATATTCAGAGTCACAGTGATCACACCCACTCTGTAGCTGAGTTTGTCAAAAATCTGTGAAATTGGTGAATTGGAATCTAGCATAGCTAATAAAAACTGTTTAATGATTGAGACACAAGCCACATTGTATGACAAACATGTATTAAAATAACTAAGATTACCTCATCTTACAGAGGTTATATATTTATTTATTTTCTAACTAGCAGGAAGGCTACATGTGCTCTTTTCCTGACAAGATATCTTCTGGCTGAGCATCTTTAAAACCATAACACACAGTTTATATAAGTTAATGCTGGGTTCACCTGGTTTCTTTCTGGCTGCTGTTCTTCAATCACAGCTCAATGGAAAAAGGACAAAAGCCTCATTAGTTCATTATTACTGACCATATACTTTACTTTGGATTTATCCATCATGTGTATCAAATTATATATTATATCAGCTGTACCTGTCTGGAGTTTCCTGATTTTAACTACCAGAACAATGATGACTATAGTGAGGGAAACGCTCAGAGCACCCATGATTACATTCATGACATCTGTCATTCCATCAGACGCGCCTACAAGTCAAAGGACAGAATTAGAGTCTGTTTTTAAAGACATGGTTGAGATTTAATTGACTCACACAGTGTAAAAAGAGAACCTTACTTTTAGGCCACTATACATTCAGATTCACCTTCAAGACATATAGAAGTGACATCATTTGACATATATTTGTTTCTTATTTGTCTTCATGATGTTTTTATACTACTTTGAAAACAAATGTGAGAAACTGTAAATATGATGAGAAACACAGATCTATGAGGATTAACTACAATCTTACCTTGAACTTTTAGATATATTGCATTGGCAAGGACTGTATGTTTGTTTTGGTTAAATCCACAGAAATACAGTCCAGAGTCAGAGGAGTTCACTCCCTCGATTGTAAGAAAGACAGTAGAGATGTTGGAGCTCATCTCAAATCTGTTTTTAAATCCATCACAGAAGGAGGCTTCGCCATCAGACCCGTACATAGAGGAGATGCAGCTGGGCTTGGTTCTGTTGATCAGTCTGAACCATTCTGTCTGAGTTGGAGATAGAGAAATGTTGGAGCACATCAGAGTGACGTTTTCACCAGACTGGACGTCCACAGTGTGAGACTCAGAAGCTGAGACAGAGATCCAGCCTGAGACAGACAGCAGAGACAGAAAGAGAGTTTTCCATGAGTGTTTAACGCATCACTTACTGTATAAATGATATTAAAACAACAATAATTCAGTTCTTATTTTAAAGTTGAAATTCTGGTTGATTTGGTGCTGAGAATCAGTATCAGTACTTACTGAGGCTCCAGAGAAGTAGGGCTGTTATCAAGGTGAAGTTCCTCATTCTGCGTTTAATCATTTCACTGCGAGGATAGATTGTACCGCTGAGCTCTTATAAAGGAGTTTAGAGAGGCGGGGTGTCTTTAGATTATTATCTTGCCGCTCACAGCAACGTTCCAATGCAATGCCTTTGCATTTTAGTTTAGTTTAGTTTATTGGTTTACATACATACAGTACAAATACTACAAATTAATATACACATAATCAATAAAAGATGTGATGAAGGGATGCGAAACAAACCTCAGAGGGGCTTAATCTGGGCACTCTCCAATGCATACTTCATTTAAAATAGAATATAAATTAAAATACTGATAAGAGAAGAGAAGAGAAAAAATAGCCTAGACTAAAATTTCACACAATATCAAATCAACAGAATAAATATGAAAGGTAATATAATACTAGGAGTTACATGGGTTGTGTACAAGACATCCCATAGGGATATCATTGCATGGACAAAAAACAAACCGCTTTCTTAAATTGGTTAAAGTGTTAGCTTTGAAAAATGGCTATGGAAAAAGTGTTCCATATCACTGATCTTCTGTAATTTAAATAACCTGAAGTTGAGATGGTCGACAGATAGGAGGCCTGAGTTTGTAATTCATTTGAGTGGAATTGTTTTTTTTATTTTAAGTTTTGAGTTTTTGGGGGGATTTTCCCTTTATTGACAGTGGATAGACATGAAAGAGGGAGAGAGAGATGGGGGGATGACAAGCAGCAAATGGCCGCAGGTTGGATACGAACCCTGGCCGCTGCAGACCTCAGCCTACATGGGGAGAACGCACTTACTAGCTGAGCTAGAGTCCACCCCCCGAGTTGCATTATTATGAAGGTGGTATAACACTAAATAAAATTTGTTTGGGTGCCTGGGTAGCTCACCTGGTAGAATGTGCGCCCATATATAGAGGTCTACTCCTCGACGCAGCGGCTGTGGGTTTGACTATGACCTGTGGCCCTTTGCTGCGTGTCAGCACTTTAAATGACTTTGTTTTTTTATTGCAAAACAACAGTGGGCACAACTGGAGCTACATGTGCAAAACTCAAACTACAATCTGCACCAGCAACAGTCACCTGAACTAAACAGTTCACATCAGCTGTAAAACTCATCCCAAGCAACTCTTCACACACACGTCTCAAAACAGGCTGAGTGCAGCCAAACACTATGAACAATCCTCACCGAGATAACACACACTGTCAGTCATAACACACTGAGAGTATAAACACTAGCATCAAACACCAATACAGAAAATACTAACTTTCTCATCTTTACAGTTTGAACCATTTGAGTGACTTCCCACTACTTAATAGTTTCTCTAAAGAAAAAAAATAATTTCATGATATAACAATTTTCACGTAAGAAGAACAATGAAAATCAGCAGTTGGCTTCAATTTAGTATTTTGTCTCTAGTAATTTATGGAATTACTGAAACTAAAGGTACATAACAGTAACAATTGTAAGAATAGTGTGACTGATCCTGCCTCTCTTCAGCATCGTGCAGCTGGAATTCTTCTTCCTCACATTGGATGTCTGCATCATCTCTAAATACTAATGAATGTGGTGTTTCCATTGCTTTCACCTCCATTACTTTCTGAAAAACAGTAAGAATGCAGTTTTACTATGGTAAAGTGGTATCTTTGTTCTTTTACCAGTTTCTCTCAAACGGTAGAGTGTATAAATAATTTGTAATTCTTATTTGGTGTTTGTATACAAAAAAAGGCTTTCTGAGCTTTCTTTCTATATAATTACTGTATATGTTCATTAACTAGCCTAAAACAAGACACCTGCTTAGGCTTTCAGCTGAAATTCAGCAGTGTTTGATAGGCACCAGACTGAAATCTATTTCTCTTTTGAATGTGTGGTTACAGTTTTTTCCTATTGCTAACACACAATTTTGCAAACTAGTCTGGTTTTATCAAAATACGTAACACATTTCACAAAACCACACACCCAAACTGCAAAATACCTCATATATCCTTCAAAATGAAGCACTGCAACCGAAACTACACATAGCTTTATCAAAATCAAACTTTTGCATGGAATGGCACACACTTCATTAATATTACCAGATTTTTGCCTAACCAACTTCCCACCGTTGGGCATAATGAAAAGCACCCCCATCTTTAGTATGCTTTGCCATAATACTAAAATATGTATCAGATTGTTCACATGCACAGAAATATTTGCAGCTACGCATAAATGCTGTTAAAACATTATTTTATGTTTCACTACAGTAAACAAGTCAGTGCAACAAATGCACAGCAGGTATATTTACATGGGACTGAACAAAAATATTCTTACAAAAAACAGTAAACTGAAAAAGAAAGTTTCAGAAAAAATATATCACAGTAAAAAAAAGAGGCAAGAAAAATAATTAGGCAGCATCTTTGCCGCACAGCCGGGTCTGGCCACAACGCCTCGTCAACATTACAGGCAATATCTTCCCCTGCCAGACATTGAGGCAGGGGAAGATATTGGACACTGTGGGCTTCAGAAATAGTGAGTATGGTGGGAGGTATTGCACGAGAAATGTTAGGTGGTCAGCAAACCAGTTTTGGACTGCGGCTGCACGATGAAAGCTCACGTTGTCCCATACTACAACGTACCGGTTTCGTTGATGGTCTGCATCATTCATACGCTCTGGTGGTATGAGAATGATGTGAAGTCTGTCCAGTAATGTGAGAATATGGGCTGTGTTGTATGGTCCAAGGGTGGCATGATGATGGAGGACACCATGCATACTGGAGGTGACAGTGCACATTGTGATGTTCCTACCACGTTGGCTGGGAACATCTATAATGGCTCTGTGGCCAATGACGTTTCTCCCCCTTCTTCTGGTCTTTGCTAGGTTGAACCCAGCCTCATCTATAAAGATGAACTCATGTGGGATTGCATGAGCATCCATTTCCAATACTCCCTGAAAACAAATACCAAAAATCTGTCAATTTGGTGTTATCCAGTATACTGGGAAACAATGTTGCGTGTAGTGTACTTACATCCACATATGCTTGTCTGATCTCTTTGTTTCCTTGAGAGTTTCTCTCAAACGGCACCTTATAAAGTTGTTTCATTCCGATTTGGTTTCGCTTGAGAATTCGAAGCCAATGTGGACAGACTGACTTGTTGAATGTTGTTGAATAAGGTGTTGTCTTGGATGATGTGGCTTTGAATTTCATGTAATCTGATTTCATTATGTTCCAAAACCAAGTTTACAATACCAGCTTCCTGTACCCCGGGTGAACATTTGGCATTGAATGGCAGTTTTTGAAATGGCAAACATGTGACTTTATGTCAGAATGTTGCATTTTGAAATGCAAAATGTGTGCAAAGCAGAAAATGTGTTTAGACTTTTGGAGACTTGAGAGGAAATTTTGCTATCTGTGTGTCAGTTTAAATAATTGTGCTGTGCATGTAATTTTAGTGTTTTAGAAAATGGAAAAAACTGTAACAGTTTTGAGTTGTGTTAGCATTTGAACAAAGTGCTGTAAATCCACAGTATTGGGCATGGTGTGGTTAAAGTCATGGGCTAAGTGTGTAGAGTTTAGAAAACGGTGTTCAAGCAATGAAAAACGAACTAGAGTTTGGTCCACATGAACTGCTGCTGTGCAGACTGGAGTTAGAGTTTTGCACATGTGACTCCAGTTGTGCCCCTCGTCGTATAGCAATCGAAAAAAAACTGTAATCTGCAATGACTTAATGGCCCACAACTGGCGAATTTTGCAGCACCAACTCTCCATGAACCAACCAATATTCACATAGGAGAGGGGAATGTTCATTTATTAACATTTTGCTTTTATTTGACCAATTTTCAGGAAATGTGGTTAATAAGTGTGCCACATTTCCATTCATGTGGATGGAAACTTGACCAGGGGATGCTTGCTGTGCAGGTATGAGGCTGCACATGGTATATTTGTTTTTGTGTGAAAGTAGTGCCGCTGTTGATGCTTGTGGTTTTAATGTAGAGAGCTGAAGGCCAGCCTTCCTGTGGCTGTATGTGTTATTACCACAGTGCATGAGCATGTGCATGCAAACACAGCCAAAGCAAAAAGCCATTTATTTATGTACCATACTTCCAGTTTGTACAAATACAGAAGCTGATGTGATTTTGTCAAAACCAAGCAGATCACTTTGCACGGTTTCTTTATACTTTGCCTTGTCACTTTGATGTAAGTTGTGCTCAGACCGACTGTGCTGTCTCTTCCTGTGAAGAGATGCAAGAGATGCACCCCCCCCCCCCAAGCCTGCGGTCTGTTCTGTATTACAGTTTTTTTCAATTGCTTAAGCACTATTTGGAAAGCAGGGACCGTTTATTTTTTCAAAACACTACATCCAATTAGCACAACCACACACCCAATTAGCAGAACACCTCAGACCCTTTGCAAAATGAAACACTCTAATTTATAAAAAAGAGACTTTGTTACCATGTGAAACACACACATTTCATTTGACTTAATCATGTTTGAAGTTACACAGCAGTTACACACTGCTGGGGCTAACCTACAACACAGCAATACAACAATTCTACTTCTCAGTGATTAGAGAACTGTAAATGAAGTACACAGAGAAATGCAAATACACAATAAGTTCACCAAACACTACACAAGACCAATGCTGCAGACTGAGGAAAAGATCATTTATTTGTCTCCAAATTTGTTTAATTTGAACCTGATGTCTTTTCAGGATGCGTTCCAGTGTTGACAGAAAGACCTGATGGACATTATTGAAAATGGCCTGGTTACCGTTATAATAATGTTGCCTTGGATTTCTCTCTCTCTCTCTCACTCTCTCTCTCGTTCCCTCCTTATCATTTTTGACCCTCAATCTTCTGTAGAAAATAATACATGTAACCTACTGTAAAATTTAACAGGAAGGGGTATTGAAAGTGTTGATATGGTGCATACAATAAGCAGCTGATTACTCTAACTGTAGACAGATTGTCTTTTACCTGTTTCCTTGTCAAAATGTCCTTATGACAGATGCCGCTGTATATATGCTAAGATTGGGCTGAACTCTTAGTCCAGCCTCCCTCAGTGTCAATCCATGGTTCACAATGGAAATGTCATTTGATGAATTTGGTCCTCTTCTTCTTTGAGCACATTCTCCGGCTTCAGGTCTTCTTCTACCTCCACCTCGGCCTCTACCTCTGGGCCTCCACCTCTTCCTCTACCTCCTTCTCGTATTCCCACCTCACACTCATTATTCTACTTCTGACTCCTTCTATTTTGGTTGAAGACAGGTGAACTTACCTGCTGCATTTTATATAGTGCTTAAACCTGATTGGTGTGTCTAAAATGAATGTGTTTGCGCACCTGGTGTCTGCGTTTAACCAATTGGTTCATGGGTGTGTTCATTTGAAAGCCTTCGCTTTGAAATTGCAAAGAAATGACATCATGATAAATCTCTGTGTAAAATGCATACAAGTGTGTTTAGTGTTTTGCAAATCACTGTGTGTATGTCTTGTAAAAAGTGTGATGCTGACATTGTGCTTATAGTGGTGCACATCTGGGCCAATGTTTTGCTCCTTGAGTATAAAGTTTTGATAATTGTGGGGAAGTTATAATTTTTGTGTGTAAGCAATTGGAAAAAAAACTGTAATGGTATAACTGTTCTATAAGGAATTTAAACAAGTTCATAATGAAGCTTTATGAAACCACATGGCAGGAAAAGAATGTGTTAGTTCTTCAGAAGCAGCAGCCGCTGCTGCAGATTCTAATCTGCGGCTGCTATATTCATAAAACACACAGTGTGACTGTCATACTGAAGTTTCGGATGTTTTATATCGTGTTCTACTGAGGCAGGCAGATGTTTAAAGCATTCTACACTTTGACCTTCTTATAGCAACCAATCAAATGTAACTTCATTTTTAACCTGGTGTCCTTAAACTTGTTAAGCGTCCTCCATGTTAACAAGTATGTAAGTAGGATGATGAACCCTTGTTTCTCCATGCAAAGGAAGAAACCGATCTCTGACGTCCACTTCTCAGATTGGGCTACGTACTTCTGAGGAAGTTCACACTCCAGCCTCGAGGAAGTGTCAAAGGTGTCTTTTTCACTGGCTTTAACTTCCGATGAAATGCAGATGTTGCCCCAGTGTTCATTTGCTTATCATTTCAACAAGGAAATATGCACCAGAGATTATATAACAATGGATATATTCATGCATATACACTCTCTAATCAACACCCTGCAATTTGAGTTCATTTGAAATTGAGTTTTTCAGTTTTCATAAATGCTCACAGAAAAATAACAGGATTTATAAAACTAAGCTAATATTAAATGCAAATGAATTGTCAGATTTTAAAGCTATAGCAAGTTGTTTCTGCCGCCCTCATGAGGAATTCTAAGTAATGACAACAAAACTGTTGTTGCATCCACATAACACAAGCCTTCCGTGATTATGCACGTGTCAGTGGAGGTCATTATCTTGAGGAGCCGATAGTCTTAATCAGCTTTGTAGCAACACATTCGGTAATGGCTTAAATTTAACAGACGCACTAAAGCTTTAAGGCACAAAGCAAAGGAAAATGATATTTTGAAACCACTTCAATTTATTTTCAAATGCTATAAGATTGAATAACACACCCCGAAATGAATGAAAGTAGAGATCTGTACTTGCCAAAGAGCGTTGTGTGGAATCAATCATGTTATTTTGTGTAGCTAAAAAGAACACTGATATGGAAAAACGGGTCAATTTGACCCGAGGACAACATGAGGGTTAACTGCACCGTACACACTGGGGCCTGTGATGGGGAACAGGGTCTTGTTCATGGGTGTCCTGTTTGCAGAAGATGAACCCTGAGCTCAGCTGATGCTGGGACCTACTGCTGCGCTATGCCCTCCTGTTGGCAACTGCTGTTCGGGAAAGAAATCAAGCTGCTTGCCGAAGGTGACGTGGAGGACCACGTGGCACAGATAGGAATCTTAGTCTGGATCTCCATCATCAGAACTGGGGCTATCGTCTTCTTTGTAACTATATTTCTTTTGATTTAGAGCCTGTGAACTCTTTAATGTTCAAAACGCTCACTTTAGCTCAGAATCTCTTAGTTACACCTGGACCCTTTTTTACTTTGTTTTTGTGTCTAAGTGACTGATGGGAACTATAATCTTTGAGATTTGTCCAGTATGAAGCAAGATCACTGCAGTCGGAAGTCAGCGAAGTTTGCCCACCTTCAATTTAGGTCCACAAAAGTGCTCGTTTTGCCACTGACAGGCTCAGATTAATATTCTAAGTGTCTGACCACAATCTGGAAATAATTTCTAAGGAGGTCGACCTTTCTGTGAAACAGTAAGATCCTTTTAACATAGCAAAATTTCATTCGCTAAAGCCATCAGGCTCCATGTAAATAAACAGTCATTTAATCATTGTAAAATACAGTTACAGACACAAAATAAAACTATGAAAGGCTGTTTTGTTCCGCTTGCCACTTTTTTACAGTCACAGCTTTAGGTTTTAATTTAAATAAACACATAGTTTGCATGTAAAAATATGCTGGCTCTATACACGCTCTACTAAAAAAAGTTCTATGTCTTTCTAAAATGTTGTTAGACTCTTCAGAAAAGTGGTAAAAGCTGCACTTTTAGTGGATGAAATTGATGATGCACATTTGCCCTACAGGGTTACATTACAACCCGGTAATACTGGACCAATTTTAAATTTTGTTGTTTGGAAAATTAGTATGTAACATTGGAAAATTAGTATGTAAGTATGTTATCATAAAAAGAAGTCTGTTGGATATACATCATTTTGTTGTTTGCCAGCATTACACTTTCTTCAAAAAAAAATAAACTTTGACCAAGCTATTGTTTGTGGAGATGTAATTAAAGCCTGGTAAAGCAGTGAGAATACTTTGAATGTATTGCTTGATCAACCCATAACCTTTGTTTGGGTTTTTCTAACCACATCGCTACATCACTTCTGTGATTTCTTTGCTCATGAACTGTGTGCGGTTTACCCACACAAAAAGACAACAGGTTCCTGTGATCCCCTGAATGTCTCAGTGGTGGAGTTACATGGGTTCCTTGCAACAGAATGAGGACATCCTGCAGGAAACCACCAACATACAGACACAGAGAGAGCACCGGCTCTTAAATAGACACATGAGCATACTACCTATGTATAGAAAGTTCTCTTCTTTTACAGAGACTACACGACTTCTATTAAAAAACAGACTCTGAAAGGCTGGGCCTGTTTTCTGTGATGAGGCTTTACTAAAAATGTGTTCCCTTGTTTAATTTAGTGGCTGCATGCAACATTTTTGTCACTACTGCTAAATATATGAAGAAGAAGGGTTTGTTTAAGCCTTTGCGGGATTGTAGTTCTCGTAACAATCCTACAAAAAGTTGTAGTTCTTCTTTACTATTCTATTTAACCAACGACTATGTTTAAAAGCAGTCTGGATTCTTCTTCACGCCCTCATTTTCTTCCTTTTGATGCCTCTTTTACTTGTTTGTTGGACTGGACTACATGCTGAGATAATTATTATTGTCAAACTACTGTGATTCATAGCAACAAGAGTTCATTCTGCAAATATTTTATAAAATCACGTGTTTTTATTCCACATAAAACCACAACTTTTTACCCCCTTAGCATATCGCCTCCTTTTTCTAGAGGGGTGAGGAACAGGGGATGTTTTAGGAAGAGAAAGTGGTATACGTAAGCTGAATTTGTGTATTTTCCTTTCCTTGAGTTGGAAATTTAAATTAGGTGGATAACAAAGACTATTGTTGACTGCTCCTTAGACCTCTGCTGGGTAAATTGAGACAGCTAGCAAGACTATCTGTCTAACCTGAGTTTTCTCTTGCACGACTATTTTGCAGCGGCTCTGTGCGGAGCTTAGCACCGCCCATGATGATTCTGATTGGTTTAAAGAAATGCCATGAAACAAGACCATGCTTATCTCCCATCCCCAAATGCTATACAGTCAGACCCTCCATCAATGCGCTTTGGAGGAGGGTCTGGCAAAGCGAGACTAATACAAGGCATACAACCCATTGTCAAACAAAACTAATTTCACAAATATGCTAAAATGCTGCCTGAACTAATTATACCTTTTTTTTTTTTAATTCTGAACTTCATTACAGAAAATGAGCTGAAGAAAGTTGTCACTAGCAATAACAATTTATTTTCTAATGCTCTGACAAGAATAAGTGAACAAGAGAATGTTTTAAAATTGTAACTCATTTAAAGGCTAGCTGGTTAGCAAGCTAATTTGCTAATTCCACTATTGTTTGTCCAACCCACTTTCATTTAGCGGCTGCCTATAGTTAGCATGCTAATTACACAATCCCTGACCCAAACAAGACTACTTCATCCAGACAATTGTCTTGGGTCACAGCACAGCGCTGGCCACCTACCAGCTGGTGTGCTCATTTTAGTAGCAACTAAACAGCATAGCATGATGTGGTTTCAGCGAGGTAAATTTGTTACGATCAAGAAGTGGCTAAACAGGCCGTTAGCAAGCTAGCTAACGTTAGTTGAAAAGTTGTTACTTCCAGACACTAATTACAAAGGCATCTTACGAATATGTATTGTTGTATATTAAAACATAAAATCCAATCATTTCCTAAAGTAATTGAATTCCAGTAGAATCCATGGAGTGTAAGTTGATTGTGTTCAAAACAGTCATGTTTAAAATAATGTGTTAAATGTTGCTTAACCTTATAACATTGCAGTACACATTAGCTAGTTACTAGATGTAAATACCAGGAAATAAAAGCTGAAATTCTGAACTCTTGTCTCATATTCATATTTTGATCTTAAACCCAAATGTCTTTAGTGAACAACAAAAACAAAGGAATTTGCCTTGCCGTTCCAATACTTTGATGATTGTCGTGATCACATCTACAGTATCTGTAGATTAAGAAGAATGAAACTTAAATTACAAAAATGGAGAATAAACAGGTAACTAAAATCTGAAGGGCTCAATATGTAATATGTTAGGATGTGAATGTATTTACATAAAAGTATAGATTTTCTATGGAAAATACAAAATAAAAAATGCTTAGCAGATAACAAGGTGTCAGAAAAAGTATTGTCCTAGTTTTGGCACTGGATCTCACACACAACTGTACTAACATTGATAGTTCAGTGGCATCTTGTAAATCTGTTTCAGAGTGAGTTACTAAACTCATACATAATAAATGTATTAAAACACTATTTGTTAGGGGAGGTAAGACCAGAGGCCCCACAATACAATATCAAGATATTTATGTTACGATCGGATATTATTGTAATTTTGAACATATTGCAATTATTACTTTTCCAACTTCTCCCGAATTCAAATTATGTGCCCAAAACGGAAACTTTGTCAACGTTTTTTATCTAAAAAGATACATTTCTCTGTTTGTTCACTTCTCTTCAATTTCATTGCTGCAAAATGGGGATTGTCAAGCAGACAAACACACACATAACAGATCGATCCTTGGAGTCTGTTGCCATGAAAAATATTGCAATTTAAATAGCAGCACATAAGTGAACAGGGACTCCATGATACAGTTGGAAATATTTTATTCATGCAGGTCAGCTTTCAAAACAGCAATACAATACAAAGTACTGTAAATATTTCATGTTCATCAAAATTGTGTAAAAGAAGTTTGCTTTAATTTCTTTGTATGATTAATTGACTTCATGTGTTATATGGGTTAAAAAAGCTAGGTATTCTGGAAGCTTCTCTTAATTTCCAATTACAAAAAAAAAAACATTTTTCAACTAGTCATCACAACCTGCTGGATTACCATAGTCCAAATTCAATTCGCTGGCATTGCCTAACCTGTCAACTATACACACTGCTTACTTTACAGCAAACTTACTGATTTAAAGAGTAGATTTACAGATGAATGGATCTGTGTACAATGAGTGAAAAACGGCTAGCAAATACTCTAGGGGTCCGTTTCAGGAAGCAGGTTTAATGAAGCTCATTTTAGCACGGTTTAACTGCATGAATAAAAGACATGTTGGTTTATTAACCATGTTAGGCAGACTATACTTCTTTTTCTCAAAACACGGCATTTCCCTTTTGTCGACAATCCTGTTGATGAAGAAGCTTGCACGAAGTTAAACGTACATCGGGAGATGGTATTAATGCCTCGACTACAGATGTATTTTCATTTTCAGATAACTACCTTTTTGATCAGTATTGTTTTTCTTCCCAGTCTATCAGTTATGTAGCCTACATAATCTTATCCGTCCCCATATCTTATCCCCAACGTCACCCACTTTACATCCCAGCTGATTCTATGTTTCATTACTTTTTTTTTTTGCAAACGGCAGTTTTCTTTACATTGTTTATGCAGCGAATATTAAAAGACATTGTAGCCAAGTGTCGTCAGAAGAGTGTTTCTCGCTCTAAAATGCTTTTGTAGAGTTGCCTGGACACAAACCATTAAGAGACATAAAAAAAAAATAAGTGATGTAAATCATAATTCTGTTAGTGGTACCACAACCACAGAATGGGATTAGTAGTAACTTCCTTTTTCGCTCGAAATTAATACACTATTGGAGCTTACGCATTGACTCACGCAGCAATTTTCTCCCACACCAATACTATTTTACTGCAGTTGCGTAGATGCATTTTAACTAAATACATGTTCAAACTCGCTGTATGTGCGCATGACTGTTTTCTGCCTGTCACTGCTCGATGAGAGTTGAGAATGCTCAGATTGAATCGTTTACGGCATAACGTGTCATACTGAAATTTGTAATGTCCATAAAATAAACTTCATTACAAACAGAAGGTGGAAATCATTTCAAAATCCTTTTAGCTATCTATGATTGTTTACTAAGCTCAAAACACCATTCAACTGACAAGCTTTGTGTTTGATACTAACTTGTAGCCAGCAGTGAAATAACTTTGTTATGTAGGTCCATTTTTACTGTACTGACATTACAGAAGTCTCGTCGGCATCATGCAAAATAACGCACGCTTTACTCAAATCTGCACTCTTCAGGCAGTGAGACCGCCTACCAGTTTGTGGTTGTTACCATGGTGAATTGTAGCATTATGGCTCCATTCATGCTGACTTTATTTTATTTATTAACTCTGAGTAAACCTACTCAAGAGTTGATTGAACCAACTCAAATCCCTGTTCTGAAACTCCGTTTCCCATCTCAGGTTAAATCAACTGAAAGTTCAGGGTTAGACTCCAAGTTTGTTAAACCTCCTTCATGAAACGGACCCCAGGGCTACAAACCTCTGTAGTTAATAGTAAACTAACATTTACCTAGAGAAGTTCAATGTGAGCATGTGCTGTCTGCAGTACTTTCTACTTCAGTAGTCCTTAAAGCCCTTGACTTACCTGTTGACTCTGAAGGTCTCCAGCAGCCTTTGACGTCATCTTCCCCCAGATTCAAGGTAAACTAGTCTCACCTATGAGCTCAGCTGGTGGGAGTATGGCTGGAGTGTGTTACACCCTTCTTCACTTATGCTCAAATGTGAACATGTTCCAAATTTTGGCTCTGAAAGGGACAAGCTAAAAATGGTACGCTGAAGAATTATGACCAGAGATATTTAATCAGCGTGACGACTTGAACTAGTTTGTTACACGTGACTTCATTAATTAAACGGATAATCATTAAATATGGAACATGCTTAATTTTTCGAAGATTTAAGTGGTTACACAGATGGTGTTTTAGCGCGGGTCATGATTTTGGGCACATGTGAACAACATTACTGCACAAATCCGTTTATTAAAAACAAGTTCGACAGTGGACAGGTACATGTGAACGCTTTGCGGTGACCGTCCTATTAACAGTTACTTTCTACATGTGTTAAACCCATACGTCTTAGTTTAACTTTTCACAGCACCGCCACATTGAGGTTTGGTTTGCGATGGGAATGCGTAACATGATGGAACCAACGTGCATATTAGATTTTATACTAAACATGATTCAGTTCAGTTAAATCTACAGTCACAAGTATCGCCTAGAGACTACTGAAATTCTTCAGCTTTCTAAAGGTCACACACACAACATCAGAATACTAATTTTGTTCAACGTAAAAGTACAAATAAAAAAAAAAAAAAACGCCTAATTCAGACGTCAAGCATAAAAAAAAATATACTACAGCACAATGACAAACTAAAACAATCAGGGGGTGAGGGAAAAACGAGTAAAAGCTTTCCCAAAATAAAAACAAAAACAGACGAGGACGTCGGCAATTCAGTTCCTCCTGTGAGCGCCGCAGGTGAACGTAACGCGCTCAGCCACTGACAGGAAGAGGATAGTGTCACGTGCATCAGGAGGCGGCGAGCGGCGACGCAGTCGGACGACGATCCTGAAAAAAGAGCAAATGACACAAATGAACTGTCTGCAACTGCTGACACAAAGCACGTTGTTCCATCTTAATTGTGTACATGTGGAGTTCTGTATCTCGAGTGGTTCTTCACTATCCCAGACCGAATGGTCTTGTTTGTCGCATTACTCCTCACATGGAAAACTAATATTAGCTGAAATCCAAGTTTGTGCAAAGGCGTGCATTACCAACAAATTTACAACTTGTTGAATGGCACTTTGTACGCACGCAAACCTTGTTTTTCCCCCCACAAGATCTGTGGCGTACAGGATAAGTCACAAGCTGCCTCTGCCTTTAAAAGGGACGCATTTCAAATAAAGATATGAACACCAGTCTACCTCAGATCTATTCTCACCTTCACATGCCAGGGCCTTGCTTAATAAGCGTAGCGTGCAGGCGGTGGCGGAGGCAGCCGTTCTGCGTAGGGGTCCCTGGCGCGTGGAACTCCGTATGCCGGGACCCGGGAAACCGGGGAGAGTCGAGAGCGCTCGTAGGAGTAGCCATTACTGGCAGGGGGCATAGGCGCGCTAGGCGCTCTCCGGAGGGGACTGCGATCTCGTGCATAGTACGAGGACGGAGGAGGTGGGAGAGGACGACGCTCATAGGGATCAAGCGACGAGGTCATAAGACGGTCTCGGACGACGGCTGAGGGGGAGGGGGAGGAGGAGGGGCGCCAGCACGTTGATCCTCATAGGCCATGCCATACGGACGGGCTCTGTACTTCTCATAGTAATCTACCACGCCGTATCTCTCCCTTTCACCCTCATAGGGTCGTTCAGGATAAACGGATCGTCGGGGGGAGGGGGTGGCAGCGGAGGAGCAGGGTAACCTGGGGGTAAATGGCTGAGGCGGCCTCTCATGTAGCTGGGTGGAGGGGGGAGGTCGTGCCTCTCTCCCGGGTAACGAGGGGGCCAATAGCCACCCCTGTCTGGGGGAGGAGGGGGGTAGTCATCCCGTTCGTCATGTCTGGGACGGCTCTTAGAAATCTGAACATGGATGCGTTTGCCTAAACACAAAGACACAAAAGGGGAGAAAAAAGTTAAATAATTTGGTGTAACTAAAAACATGTCAAAAGCCACATTTTTACTTGTTTTACATAATAGTCCTTCCATACCTTGAAATTCAGAGTTGTCCAGTCCTTTAATGGCATCCATGGCCTCTTCAGAGTTAGACATGTGTACAAAAGCAAAATTCTTGACGACAGCACACTCCGTGACTGAGCCATACTCTTCAAAAAGAGCTCGGAGCTCGTCGTCAGCTCCCTTTTCTACATTAGCTACATGCAGTTTGACTGCGCCCTGGTTCTTCCCGTGGCTGGCCTCCACGTTGATTGGTGTGCCGTGAAGCTTGTACAGGTGCAGATTCTTAATGGCTTTGGTGGCATCCTTGCGGTCATCCATGTGGACAAAGGCGTAGTTCTTGATAATGGCACATTCTGTGACAGTGCCGTACTCAGTAAAGAGTGCCTTGATTTCCTCCTGGTCTGCTTCTCGAGGCAGATTTCCCACAAATATCTTCACCATTGTTACGGATCTATTTCAGAGCAAATGAGAGAAAAGGGAATGCGTATGACATAAGATGAGACAAAACAAAAACACCTAGTTAAAATGAACACCGTTTATTCTTAGTCATTTGGAAAAAAACAAGTATGCCTAAATCATTTTCTATGGTACTAGCTATCTGCTCCCAGTGAGCCCGTTCACTGCAAAATGGCTGGCGTCAGTCTAAAGGACGCAGCAAGTCAACTAGCTAGCTTTAAGGGACTCTTTTTTACACCAGTTACCTTTACGTGGCTTATTTCAATATCAAAACGTTTCTATGATTATTTTTGCTATAACGCACTGAGGATTATTACCTATATTTAAACAATTTCTGGTACTGGTTTTGCAAAGTGGCTAGTGCTAGCTAGCTGTTAGCTACGGTTAGCTTCAGCCACACAAAGCCCCGCTGTCCATATTACTGAAAACGTAAAGCAGCGAGCTGGCTAACAGCCATTTAAACCTCAACTAATAAAGGTAGTAAACATTTCATGAGTATTAAATGCTGATAAACTTTAAATATGAAGACACCGGCGTGTACATTTTTGTTACCTTTTTTGTTTGTTTTTTTACCAGGCGTCCCCTACAAAGTACTCAAAACCTTCTTGAAAGCTGTTCTTTAGCCGAATGGCGGATTGCTGACTTCCGTTTGCTTTTTTCTCGCCTGCCTTTTCTTCTTCTGTCTATCATCGGTTATTTAGTCGCGGATCACAGCCACACCGCCACCCACTGTCCAGGAGGGTTATATATGGATAAATGCCATTTCATTTAAACGGTTTACGGTTTTCCAAATCTAAATCCAAATCAGGCGAGTCACATTAATGTGAGACTAATTCAAACAGATCATTACAGTCACGTACAACACAACATACACAGAACAACTAACATCCAATATTACATCATGATCAAATACACAGCATTCAGGGGTACAGCCACAGTCTCAATAGGCTTAGGTGGACAGGCTGGTAGGCAGAGAAAAAAGAAAAGGAAACAAACCTTAATAAATCTTCATATAGAACCAGAGTTCTTATTATTTTTTGAGTATAGGGCCTACTTAATTGAATAAATGCAATTTCTAAACTCAGTCATAAAACCAGAAAAGAATGGGTTAGAACCACTGAATGTGCTCCTATGGATGTGGTATTTAGCATATAAATAAAATATCTATAATGAAGTGTCTACCGTTCATATTCAGCTTCAAAGTCAAACATACCAAAGAAAATATCCTTAAAGCAAAATGAAAAATCTGGGTTTTAATACTATGTGAATGAATTTTAGGAACTCTGAGCAGAATGTTACTGTATGGGGACAACTCCAGAAAAGATGTGACACGTTTTCATCAGTGCTATTACAAAACAAGCAGTCAGACTCAATATCCTGTTTGTTTGTATCTTTTAAGGAAGGATTTTGCCGGGTAAAACCTGTGTAGTAGTAAAAAACTTTATTTAGTAACAAGGTATTTGAATGACCACACTTTCTTCCAAGGAATATTCTCTACTATACCATTTCAGTATGGAATAACATAGGGAATAGTAACAATGTCAGTCTGGAATAAAGCTCTAATTTTTTCCCATTAATCCTGTGATTTTCTACTGAGAAACACAGAACCACCCACAGTAGTATCAGTGAATTTGATTAGCTTTGATTAGAAGTGAAATAATCTAAATCAGACCAAAATTTCAATAAAGCTCCACATTGAATGAAAAAATGCGTCCACAAAACGAACAGGAGCTATTAACATCCATATATTTAGATATTACAGAATTTACTGGATAGATTTTGTGTCAATTTATTTGTAAATATTTATGAATTTATTTTACTTAGTTAGAAATACAAAATGTAGGTTATTAGGTAAAAAGCCACGTGTGTTTCCATTTTATATCTTCCAAATGTGAATTCCACTAAGACTTTCCTCTTTGAATCATTTTGTTTTTACTTTGCAAAATGTGACGGATAAATGTGTTATTACCTCCACTCATGCATCTATCCATGCGCACTCGGTTCATGAACGTATCATGGATGTATTAAGGGAACATCAGCGATACTATCCGTGTACCACTAGAGGGAGCACGCGGACTACCAGTGGTACTTGTACCACAGTTTGAGAACCAATGGGAGCCGTAGCTACTACGTCATGTTGTTTTGACCGGGCTTGGCTGAAATCCCCTTCCATATATGTCCTGAGGGGCCTTAAATTAAGGGTTAGGATCATGTGGAAAACCCTATCCCTAAAAATGGGATTCAGGCTGAATCTCATTTCTTGTACTTGAAAGCAGGGAGTAGAAAGAAAACAAGTTGGAATGACCAGTCGATCCTCTTGTTATCTTTCTGAGCAGCTGCACCGTTATAAATCAGCTCTTGCTTAGAATACTCTACATTTGATCTAGATTTTCTGTAGACGGAGTAAAAACATCTGGGCCTATATATATTTCTTCAAATTAAAAACGAGTCTGGTAATAATAACCCAGTCTCGTATTTATTCATCAATTCGGCCACTTTTCACTTTTTAATCCATGTAGTTACCTGCCACTAAAGTTATGCAAGTTAGTTAGTTTTATGAGAAATAGTGACAGTAACTATAGTAACTGTCACTATTTCTCGTCATCCACCGTCCTGGGTTAATGTGTAGCCTAACACTTCATTTTATAGCAGGGCTTGGTTTCTTATTATTATGGTGGGTATGCTACCAAGATCAATCTTCAGGCCGAAATCAAATCAACGGCAGATTGGGCTGGGTTTACCCCTACTGTTAATATGGACTAATATTAATATACAGTCTATGGGTTTACCCAGTCTAGGTATATGCTGCTGGGTCTGGGCATGGGTCTATGGCATGGATGTATATAAAGTCAGGGGGAATTTGAAACCATGCAGAGAGCGACTTCCTTTCTGTTTCAAGTTGCATCAGCAGGGACTTTTCGTGGCTCTAATGCTACGTTCAGGCGCTCATTTCAAAAATTGTATGTTAGAGAACAGCAATCCATTTGATAAGGGAACTAAACAAATAAACATTGGTAGGCCTACAAAAATAAAAAAAAAAAAAAAGTTACAAGAACGTAAGAAAACGAAATATGCTTATTACGATTTTCCCAGCAGCAGTCTGAACCCCAAGTATGTTCAGCTTAGAATGATACAAAACAGAGAAATCAGCAAATAATCCTATTTCAGGAGCATTAAACTGAATGAATTGTTGCCATTTAGCTTGATAAAAGACGATTCATTCATAAGCAAAATTGAAGTTGATGAATTAACTGTTAATTAGCTAAACAATTAATAGTTTCAGCACTAATGGAGCCATGACATGGCATTTGGCATTTAATTTTTTTTTTGTTATTCTTCATCAAAAATATGTGTAAATTCAGAATGGTCCACTGAACTTGTATTTGTGTGTTAATGGCAACTTGACTAGACTGACAAATTGCTACTAACATTCGTATCCCCCCCCCACACACACACACACACACACACACACACACACACACACACACACATGTTGGACAGAATGTCCATGTTCACCTCATGTAAACAAAATGAAATTAAAATCCCACAGAGCCTACAGAGATTTCCCTTCACCACAGCTCAACCTCATCCACAATTCGCAGCCATAGTTCTTTCCCGGATTGGACTTGAAAGCAGCATTCCCTGGGTCTTGTGACGAAACTCCAGAGCAGAAAGAAAACAAGTTGGAAAGACCGGTCGATCCTATTGTTATCTTTCTGAGCAGCAGCGCCGTTACTAAGTCAGCTCGTGCTTACAATACATTTGATCTAGCTTTACTGTATCCGGGCCTAGATATTTCTTCAAATTAAAAACGTCAACATTCAGGTAAGTCACATACACATATTAATGTATTTAACTTTACTCTTGCCTTGACTGCTGAACCACCTAATACGTTTTCTTCTTTCCCAACAGCCTTTCATCACTGAAAGTCAATAGATTAATCTAGCTCTTTCATCAGGAGCTTTTATTTGATTTTTTTTCATGATGAATGTGTCCCAGACAATGGAGACAGAGGAGGACCTCCTGACCCGTCTCCACATCAAACTGTACCACCCTCAGAGCTGTAAGGGCCTTTTCGGGCTGCTTCCTCTGGGGAACAACAGCAAACACTCAGCAGATGAGCCTCTCAGGCTGGGACGTGACACCAGGCCTGCACCTTCTCCCTGCTCGACAGCCGGGTGTCCCGCAAGCAGCTGGCCCTCCATGCCTACCGCACAGCCCAGAGCCCAGACCTGCTCTTCACCATCCAGAACCTGAGCCAGAGGGGACGGCTGTCAGTGAACAGTTCTGCGCTGGACTACCTGGAAAGGATGGATCTCCCGGACAAGGCCCTGATCCGGTTCGGAGAGTATGAGATACTGATCACCCGTCAGTCTGGCGAGGCCAAGGGGAGCTTCGAGGTGGAGTTTGAGGTGCTGGCAGTGCCTCCGTCCAGAGAGACGTGCATGTGGGTGCCTAGTATGACCCCTGTCATGGAAACAGGCTCAAGTGGGATGAATAGGCCTAGTCTTCCAGGTGATCTCAGAGTAGGCCTCCTTGGCCCCCTTGAGACCGATGAGACTCTCATGTATAATTCCTGATGGGACTTTGTTATTGACTTGTATTTGATAAACTACAAATGACTGTGTAGGTGTTACATTAGAGTTAAAGCAGACTAGTACTGGATTCCTCCTTGTAATGTGAAATCATAGTATTATTATTTATGTATTATTTTTCACCATGCTACTCTATTACTCCATGTAAGTTACAAAGCTCTGATCTTATTATAATAACAGCTACTTATAAAAAAATAACTTTTTTCTACATTTTCAACTTGAGCACATTAAAGTGTCTTTTTTGTTAAATACTGTTTCATCAGCCATGTTATCATCTTCACCTTCAGAAACAGGTTTGTCCATATTTGCTTGAGATAAAGTCGCTTCATCTTTCAGTGTGAGCTCAGTCTACCGTGATAGACAAAACAAAAATACACAATGTGTACGCCTCTCTTGGCATCAAATTCTTGGAAAGTTGTGCGCTTTCTGTTTCACTCTGTGGTGGAAGATGTAAGTATTCTACTTACAGCTAGTATGCTTTAAACTACAATAACATAAGTATTTAAATACAATTTTGACAGGCTTTATGCTACTTGTATGCCACTTTCTACTTCAACTCCCCTATTTTTAAGAGGGAAATATTGTATGTTTTACTCCACTACATTTACTTAACAGCTAAAGTTACTAGTTACTTTGCAGATATAGATCAATAATACAAAAATATGAATCTTAAGTATAAAAAATATATACAAACTAATCATTTATAATTGTTTTATGCATTACGCTACCCAGCAGTATACAAAGTAAAAAGAAAGCAAATCAAATAAAGACCTGAATAAAGAGTCTGAAAATGGGCCAATCTGCATTAGGAGTACTTTTTGTATGTATTTTTTTTTTTATGCTAGTACTTTTGTACTTCAGAGTTTGAATGCAGGACTTTTACTAAAGTATGTAAACACTGTAGTATTGCTACTTTTACTTAAGTTAAAGATGCGAATACTTCTTCTACCAGTGATTACGAGTTAAAGTTCTACATCCAAAACTTCACTTACGAACAGGATCAGAAAAATACATTTGTAATGCATGTGCCCTGTTATATTAGTGTATAATATATAAGGTAGGATTGTCATAAAAACAACAGGTCAATCACCTGGTAGAGTGAGCGCCCTTATAGTCATCCTCCCCCACCCCCTCCTCTATAAATAAAGGCCTAAAATGCCCAAGGAATAATAATAGGTTTCAATCTGAAATGTAATGGAATATAGTTACATAAAATGGAAACACTTCAAAGACCTTAACATTGTACTTCAATAAATGTACTTTACTTTCCACCACTAATATCAGAGCAGGTGTGGAGCCATACTGATTTTCTACTCAGCATGACATGATCAGAAAAAAAAAAAAAAGTACTTAACTACTACAAAGAAGCTGGCGGTATGAAGATACAACACTATTGTTTTTAATAAATCTAAGACCAGTCGGTTTGGTGAATCCTAATCTTATTATATTGAATGTGTAAGCAGGAAATGCAATGTGAAATCTTGATCTAGTCATTAAAGCGGAACCGCAGTTGTTAACTGGCTTCAGGAAGTACCAAACCCATAAAAGTTTGCAACAGCGTGATCTTTGTGATGCAGACGGCACCAGCTCCGGTCATCAACACTGTGATGACACCCTAAACAACACTCATGATTTCCGTAAGCCGAGTCAGACAAGAAGGGAGTGAACTTAAAGAAAAGCCCATTTAAACTCAGCGGCTTCAGTGAGCAAACAAAACTTCCAAAAGGGGAACAGAGAACATGACACTTCTCACTCTTTGGCAGATCTGGGGAGGAGTTCCTTTCAATTTTCTCACCTCAAAAAACAGAATGGTGTTAGCCACTGCTGAACAAGCATGTCTGCTATTTTTTAGCTGAAAAGAGGACATTGTCTAATCTTATTAATCAAGTGGCTGCTTGAAGGACATTCACTGTTTTTGTAGACATAACAGCTGAATTTTAGTAAAAACTGGATTTTGTAGTACCACATTGTCTCTCTTTTGTAAATCCTGTCTTGGGGTTAGCTCATGCACTCATATAGAAGTGGTCACGCCCCCCCCTTCATGTTTTCAGCTGCCAGCTATATACTGTATGTATAAATATATATAGGTCTGAAATGGCCCAAAAAATATAAACAGTAAAGTGTCTTTACATAACGCATAGAAGATTGTATGATTAAGACAAGATAGCTAAGACATTGATTCAGACTTTGAGAAAGAAAAAAAAATTGTTTATTTACTCAGGTTTAAACTTTTTAAACTGAAACAAAATACAGAAATATATATCCATATAAAAAAAAACTTGTTATAAAACATTTTTATCAAAAAGTGCTACAAACATCTGTATGCTATATTGCATTATAATTGCAAATATATTAGGCCTACATAATGCAATGGTTTCAAGAGCTTATTTCAGACCATATGGACAGTACCAAAGTTAGGTGGAGAGGGGTGGTCAGACCACTGGATCCTTTAGGGATCCCTTTTCTATCATTGAGTAAACAGATAACCCATGACTAAGTGACATTTTCTCGATATTTCAACTTACATTCAATGCAAAATAATAACACAGAACTGAACTAAACTGTTGATTTAACCCAAATAGTAAGCACAATAACTGCAGAACATTTGTGTATAACAAGTAATTCCAATGAACTTTCCCAATATTTTAAGGAATTTACAATACAATTCTGTCTGCATTTAATAGGGTTGTTTTCTTTTCTTTAAGACAAATTCCATGTTTTCTTCTCCCGACACATGGCCATTGTTTTAGTAGCTCTTTGTTTTAACTGCATTCTTCTCTAATGCAGGACGAAGCTGTTTAGCAGAGAGGGAAGGCTCTGTGAATATTGATTCTGATCCTGTTATACCTAAAATAATCCAAACTTCTAAACAAATGATTTCATTTAGTTTTTACAGAAATTAATGACACCTGTGTGTGTGTGTGTGTGTATGTTGTTTTTTTAAAAGGTGGTCTTACACCCCTTAAAATCAAGGCCTCACAAGCCCCTGTTAAGCTGTGGCAAGACCTAGGACCCCCTATGTTGGGGCGCAGTAGGTTAGAAGTCCCCTGTGGCCGGGACTGATGGGGGTCTTTGTCATGTTTGAGGCTTTATCGAGGGTACAACAGTGCAAGTTTTTCCCCCGATGACTGGACATTCCCTCTAGGTCACCCATCAATCCACCTGTGGAAACAGATGACACTTCACTCAAAGCTCACAAAATAGATTCTGAGATCTGTTAGACTTCATAGTGAACTCCCACTGCTCTACCTTTGACTACAGGGCCATCTGATCCCTCTTGTATTGTTCAGAGACCACAAACTCCTTTGAATTCATTTTAAAGACCCTTTACAGCTGGCAGGGCAGAGACATGCCTGTAGACAAAGAAACAGGGTCAGCAATCCCATTCATCACAACACTATCATATCTTTATTACCTCATTTCTCGGCTAATGTATTAACGTAAAAATGAAAACGTTTTATTTTCCTTTGTGCTCACTTGAACATTTTGGCAAGATGCACAACTGGTGTGTATTAATTACAAATGTCAAGGCTTCCAACAACTTTAAAGACAGATTTTTCCTAATGTATGAGAACACTGCAGTATGAATAAAATAACACAAGAGGGAGACATAAGACTATTAATTGCAAGTAGCAATGTAAGCAGCATAGTGCAGTAAAATTTTAACGATACGTACCTCTCTTCTACAGGATGCTGCACACCTTCCCTCCGGGGGATGACTTACCATGAGCTGGCATCTCCAGCATTGACACTAACACCTACAAAGAGCACACATACTAAGAATACCAAGACTGCATGCAATTGGTGGTACTTACATTTATAAAACCATTGAAAGTAAAGACAGTAATGGAAACTGACTAATGTGTAGTGTGAACTCAATGACAGGGAAATGAAGAATGCAAATTGAGACTTAAGAACAAATGTCGCAAGACAAACGTGGGCCTCAGTTAAATTATTGTTCTAATTCTAGGACCACCACTAATTAAATCGACACAAGGTAGGCAATGGACAACGGTTACTGAGGAAAGCAGCAGATGTGTGTGTCAGGGAGTCGTTTTTTTTTGTTTGTTTTTTTTAAAAGCGTCATTCCTGGATTTGGCCAGCCACAGATTTCATTAGCTGAATCAAAAATGTACTTTGAAGTGCACACTTGTTTTTACATTGACAATGATTCAAGAAAGTAGTCAATTTAACCCTCGTAAGGGAACAGCGGCTCCAAAATTATTTCCTCACTTTGCATCGCTCGCTCACTTGAACCATCACAAATTTGATGGAAAATAGATCGGGTGTCGCAAACAAAAGACCTAATGTCTCACGTGTTCCCCAGCATTTTCACAGGAATTGAACAGGGCTGACGAAACATCACCTACCGTGTGTCAAGCAGATAACTAGGGTGTGAAGAATGGCGTGTTTAGAGTGAAACGCCTGAGTAATACTAGGTCAGGTCTGGTGAATGGCGTCAGCCTGCCGAGTCGCTACAAGGCCTACCCCCACGAGGAATAATTTGACAGTTAAAAGCGAGTTTTTGGTTTGATTTGTTTATTAAAAAGCCTTTAAATGAAAAGCAACTTGTAAAAGTAAATAAAATCATACATAATGATGCTATTGATTCTATTTTCGCAAGAAAAGATAAAGTTTAAAAAGAACAAAACCACCCTGGAACTTTTGATTTGCCTAACATGTTACGCAAATGGGACAACCTGCCACACCATGTATTTTATAACTAGTTTTGATCAACCAACCTTAGTGTGAGCACAGTAATGCCATTTACAAAGAGTCTTGTTTCATTTAACTGACTTCCCTTGTTATAAAATGTCACAGTTTGCCAGAGGCTGTATTAATTTAGAAAGATTGAAGAGCAGGAGATTTGGGCCATAACCACTACTGTGTCACACTGAAATAGACTAAGCACCTAAGCCAGCATCCTATTCTGCAAAACATTTTGAAGGATTTGAACAGTAACACAAGAAGAGGAACAGAAAAAGGCATAAACAGCTCAGAAGAATACGTGAACTGTAGACATGGAATCATGTTTTTAAGTACGGGGCTCCAGTAAGTCTCAGGCAAACGCAACGCAATCCACCATAGACGAGGGGGATGTATAGCGCCACGTACATCAGCAGACGACGACGATCTTGTCATATTCTAAACCTGGAAAGAGAGCACACGACATGTCAAGGAGCGTGTTTTACTCAGGATACGCGCAAGACTGATCTTTGCAGCAATATTTTAGGATTCTATCAGCCTTGCTAGGTTGTTGTATAGTGATCTCTTGGCTGGACTAGATCTGCAGGTATTGAGAGCTCTGGCTGATGGTGATGGTTTAAAGCGTGATTCTACCTCAACTTACGGATTGAGCTCTCAAATACATTTCCGTACATTTTTACTTTAAGATTTTAATCAATCATGCCTACCTCCTATCAATTTGATGTAACATGTCATAAGCCATCCACTCTCTGTTCTCACCTTGAATTACACTTGTGTGTCTAATAGGGTGCATATCGTGGTGGTGGCGGCGGCCCTCTCTCTCTGAGAAGGAGTCCCTCGGGCGAGGAGCTCCGTACATCGGAGGAGCGTACATTGGAGCCCTGGACAGCGGGGACAGCCGGGACCGCTCGTAGGAGTACCCGTTACCAGCTGACGGAGCGGGAGGAGGCGGGGCTCGTCTGATGGGGCTTCGATCCCTGGCCATGTAGGACGGAGGAGGTGGGGGAGGGAGCGGACGGCGGTCGTATGGGTCAGGGGGACCCATGCCAAGACGTTCTCTAACCAGTGCAGAGGGGGGAGGAGGAGGAGGGGGGTCACTGGAACGCCTGCCATCGTAGCCTGCCATGCTGTAAGGACGGGCTCTGTATTTCTCATAGAAATCGACCATCCCGTAGGCGTCACGCTCGCCATAGCCACGGTCGGGATACAATGCCCGTCTCGGGGAAGGGGGGGGCGGAGGCGGAGGTGCATAAGCGGACATGCGCTCTCTGTAAGGATGCTCGGGCCTCTCCCCAGGGAAGCGGGGAGGATAATAGCCTCCTCTGCCTGGCGGAGGATGTGGATACTCCTCCTCCTCCCTGGGTCTGCTTTTTGATATCTGAACATGTATGCGTTTTCCTGAGAGAGAGAAAATCATTGTCCCTCAAATCTAAAAAAGGCAGAATACAACCGACACCTCAAAAATTCCCAAACCTTTAAAATTCGTAGTAGAAAATCAAATGGACTTACCTTGAAACTCAGTGTTATCCAGGCCCTTTATGGCATCCATGGCTTCATCAGAACTGTCCATGTGTACAAAGGCGAAGTTCTTCACAATGGCGCACTCTCTGACTGTGCCATACTCTTCAAACAGGGCGCGGAGCTCATCATCGAAGCCCTTTTCTACGTTGGCGATGTGGAGCTTCACAGGGTGCTGGTCTTTCCCTCTGCTGGGCTCCACATTGATTGGTCTGCCATTCAGCTTATGGAGATGGAGCTCACGGATGGCTTTGGTGGCAGACTTGCGGTCTTCCATATGGACAAAAGCATAGTTTTTGTACTTAGCACATTCTGTCACGGTGCCATATTGGGTAAAGAGAGCTTCAATGTCCTCCTTCTCAGTGTGCTGAGACAGGTTTCCAATGAAGATCTTGACCATTGTTGCTCCAGTGTACTCTAAACAAGGGGTAGAGACATGGTGAGACATCATTTAGTATCAGAAAGTAACCCCTGAGAGAGCAAATAGTGAATCCATAACGTCATTATCAGGAATTAGACGGCTTGTAATCGAGACGACATTAGGCAGATGCTAGAATGTAGACAACATGGGCGTACTGCGCAGGCGTCAACACAGACGGTTATTTGAACCCTGGTTTAATGCCTTTTTATTTATATAGCACACTTCATTACACAGAAACTCAAGTGCTAAAACAGCAAAGAACACTAGAACAACGCAAACAGAAATAAGATTGCAGCATAATCTGTTTCTATGCGGCGTTGTACTGAATAAATATGATGCAAAATGCAGCAATAACAATTGTTAAAAAAACTACCGTAATTATACACGAAGAAGTGATTAAACTTATAGCTAAGTCTTAACTTAACATTTACCCTTAATAGCTAGCTAGCTAGCTAGCTGCTAAATATTAGTGTTGGCGCTTGCGCAGTAACGTTATGCCGGCGGTGGCTCGAATCCAGCGTCCCGGTCGAGGTGCGTTTCGGAACCGAATATGCCCTGGCCTAAACCACGGAGCGCGCGCAAATTATTTTAAGAGGAGGGAAACACTATTCGACTGGCTAAACACCAACACAACACCTAGCTAACGTTACGTCAAGTACGTTCGGTATCAACATTCTAGCTTCTAGCTACCCGACAGAGCTTAACAATTACCACACCTATCAACAAGTGGAATGCGTATCTTCGTCCTATTATTAACCTTCGCGCTAACTTTTGTTATCAGTCTAAACGCTGCACGACTTCAAATTCATGTTATTTAAAAACAAAACAAAAGTCAAAGAAGTTTTCACTTCCTGGTCAGAGTGCTGCTAGCAAGGACAAGGCCGAGCCAGGCTCGTTTCATTTGAATGGAGCAAGCTAAGATTATAGTTAGCTTCTACGTTAGCTATGTTGCCTCATGTGTAACAAAACCAAATACAATTCAGTTCAACCATTAATATTGTTATTGTTTGCAGGTACGTTGATACTCGTGTAAAACTAAAGTGATATAAAAACAACAGAAACTAACAGAGAGAAATATAACATAAAAAGAAAGCTTACTCACAGCTTGCGAACGGCGCCACAACGAAATCGAAACTCCTCAGATTCGATTCAATGGCTACCGTCTAAGGGCGGGATAAAAGTGCTCAAGTATGAAACTGATTGGTGGATAGTTGTGTCATTCAAAAAGTACGGACTGTGATTGGTTAAAGCTATGGAGAAAGGCTTTACCCGGAAAAGGTTTTTCATTCATGAGATGGCCTGACTGTTTTGTAAAAAGTTTGTTTTACACTTTCCCAAACTTTAAAATGGAATAACGAAGTTTGTGTAAAATAAATGTATTATTTCTTTTATTGCGTATGACTTTTTCTTCTGTTATTCATTTTCACATGTAGGCCCATTTATCTTTCGTCAAATGTATTCATCTATCATTGGCTATATAATTAATACAAAGTTCGTGGTTGAAGGACATGAATGATGTTGATGAAATAAATAATGAAAAGTGTGTTAAATGATGTCCGTGTGAATTATAATCCCCACGTAAGAATAATTAAATACTATAATTGCGTGGATTTTGGTTGAGGCGATATGAATAACAGAAGGTGAGTTTTAAAGTGAAACTCCTGTTTCATCTTAAAAATATATGAAACATTTATTTGACATTTTCCGGGGACAGGTCACCAAAATCGGGGACTGTCCCCGGAAACCGGGGACGTCTGGTCACCCTATCTTAACATCGCAACGGGTTTTTTTTTTTTTTTTTTTTTTTGTTCTTTTTGTTCATATGGCCACTTGGGGGCAGAGCTCCACTGCAAGCTAAGCATCTTGATTAATATTTTCTATAAAAGACTGCTGATTTCGGCTTTAAATGTGTAGTTTAATCTGTGACATAATGTAACCCAAGAGAAAGGAAAAACTCTTTTTTTATATCTCCATGCATATCCTTTTCAAACTGAAATTAAACAGATAGGTTAGATAACAAAAAATATTGTTGGCATTTTCATTAATCCCTTCCTGCGGAGAGAAACCATTTCCTGCCAGCCACCACGCTCCATGTGTGAATTTCACAATTTCATCTGGACAGAAAAGACAAATCTCCATGTCCCTGTTTGGTCCAAGACTGTGAAGAAATAGCTCTCATGTGGAAAAAAAAATTGAACTGACATAGCAAACTGCTGTACATATACAATCTAGAAATAACACAGTATTATTGAGGATTGCTTTTAATCTTGTTGTACATGTGTAGTAACACTTAAAGGCAGTCTATTTTTTTATTCTAGAGGGGAGAAAAAGTACTATAACAGGTCAATGTAAACTCACAATTAAGCCAAGGCACGTTCGAGGAATACCATATGCATGATAAATTGACACTGAGAATATTAAAAGTTCAGTAAAATGGGAAATGAAAAACAATAAGTCCTTGATCACTCAAAATAAATGCCATGGGATTAATGATATTCTAAGAGTGAGTATAAAAAGGAATGCTTGAAATAAATACCCGTTTATGAGTGGCATAGTCTTCTGAATTCCTCTCTGGCTTGGACATGAGAGCTATGATGACTCTTTTTTGACCTATCATTAGAACTCACCTATGTGAGTCCAAGCGAACAAGTTAATCTCCAACAGCAGTTAACTTTCCAGGAAAAAGTAAGGGGGAGAGCAGTGTATTATTATTCCAAAAATATATTAGAACCACATTGAGTAACCATATGTCTTGTTGAGTCATCGCTGAACAACCAAATAAAAAGCGGCTTCAGAATCTCCCACATGCCACCCAACTCACCTCATATGTGGTGTGATTTTTTGTTTTTTAACAGTGGCAAATAGATTACCATGCTTCCATAAAGCTTTGACTGGTGAAGCACCCAGCCAACACTTGTCAGCAAGGCAGCCCTGGAGCTACAGTGTTAGGCTTACACTCCTGATCAGCTGTTAAGAATGTTCCTTTTATTAGTTTAATTATTGGAAAGCAAATGTTTTGTTTTATAAGTTCCTCTGTTCTTGCCTGTCGAAAACGTAATTACACAAATCCAAGGTGTGCTCAGGAGTTTCCTTTACAGGTTGGGAAAGATGCACCACATCGTCTGCATGTCTCTGTAGGTCCAGAAACAGTCAGTAAATATCCTGCTGAGTCACTCTACAGTGGGTCTACAACAGCTAGACTTCACTCACGCTTCTACAAGCTCAAAATTAAGATCTGGACACTTTTTTTTTGTAACAGTAATTTTGAATTGCTTAATGACTACAGTATAATATATATATATATTAGTAAGTTCCTTAATAATGATTTTAAAAAAAAGAAAGTTTCAACTGACTTCTATTCCAGCTGCTTTGTCAGAGTTTGGGCCTGTACTAAAAAGAACAAACTGTTCAGAAAAGATGTATACCAAACAATGAAAAGTCCTTTATTGCCATCAGAACATGAGTGAGAAAACCAGAGACAAAATCTGACAGAGTGAGGAGTCAACTGTACAACCAGCATCCACACAGAGACACGCGCATACACGCATACACACACACACACAGAGCAGCCAGCAGTCTTTCAACAGGACGTGAGGGATACAGATACATTAGGATATACAGTACTCACACAATGAGGTATCAAGGTAAAACACAAACATTCCAGATAGGGCTTCATCCTCCACTCACACACATGCAACTGAACCAAGATACAAATACTCAAGTGCTCGTTCATTCTTTAAAAACACAACATACAGGTGAGCAGAAATGTATGACAGCAGCATCTGGGTCATCTCAACCACACTCCCATTCACCTGTCTCTCACAACCTTTGGTCATGTGGACTCTTGCATGTCATGCACAATTTTGCCCTTGTAATTTAATACTTGTGTGTGACTCTGAAAACTTGTGAGCGAAGGAGTGGGTCCCTTCCTGACTCAAATCCACCGGTAGGAACTTGGGCGTTCTGGGCAGACGAGTGGCGGGTGGGGAAGGATTTTTTTTTAAGTCACAAATAGTTTTACTCTCTTCTAGGTAGAGTTTCTACGTTAGTTGGACATTCAATGTGTACATTAGCAGCAATTCTAGTGGATGAAACAATGGCTTTGTAAGTCAGATTAATAACACCCTTTCCTCATGCACAGGACAGGCACCACCTACTACTCGTTAACTAAATGCCATGCAAGTTAGAAAAATAGACTGCAAACTCACAAGACAGAGAAATCAAAGTTCATCTCCAGAGAAGAGGTTGATTTCACTTCAATTTTTTATTTCATATTTTCTAAGATGTGGAAATAGCAACAAAAAGAACTTGAGAGCGGTAACCAAGACAACAGTAACAACATGAGCAGAGAGCCATGGAGGTTTCGAGTCCCTCTCTTACTCCATTTGCCAACCCAAACTGCTAGGAACAAGACAGACACCACGCTTGTTTTGTTCAGTTTTTCTGTTGAGGTCCTCCATTTTGCGCCATACGGCGACCGCGTCGACCTACACGCACCCGCTGTGTATGCCTATTGTATGTATCCTGCAAGTGTGAGCCTGTGTGCCATGTGGCTTCTCAGGTCATTTGAAGCTGTCCCAATCCCACAGTCTGCAGTTTCCAGGCCCTTCCCCCACTAGCAGCACCTGTCCCAGAAAGGTGGTTCGCCCTCGTGTGCATTCGGAGCTGTGTGCTGCAGTGGTTTATCAAGACACAAGTGTGGCTGGAAGCTAGCACCGCTGCCCCCTCCGACACAGAGAAAGAGGCACGGTATAGTTTTTCTATAAGTCTAAATCTATAGTTCAAGTCTGCCATGTGTCTGGTCTCAGCTTGTCCTGTTTACAAGGCTGTATGGGAGCCACCCTGGACCCTCAAAAATACCTATAACAGGTAGGAGGAGGAAGACCCCCTTAGGCCTGTTGATAAATAGAGATGCCTCACCGTGCGACCCGCCCAGGGCTGCGTTACATTTTGTTACCTCACTCCTCCCAGTTTTGTTTTGTGGTTGCCAAATATCTCAACTGTGCACACACATACATATGTGCACACTGACCCCTACGGCGTCCATTCTACTCGGAATGAGAACTAGCGCCTTGAATTTCATGTTTGGCACCGGACTTCTTTCACCCCCTCATGTTGGCCAGCTACTCCCTCCTTTTCTGTATCCTCTTTTCACTCATTTTTACAAATCACTCCCTCACAGGTCTGTTCTCTTCTTGGAACCGAAAAAAAACCTGGAAGACCACATTTCCCTCTTTTCTTCCTCTTGGGAAACAAAAACAAACTTAATGGAAAACTCAAGTTTTTTATTATTAGTTTTTTTTTTTTCTTCAAATTCAAGGCACAATGTCTATCAATATTCCGATCTGTCTGTCTGTCTGTCTGTCTGCCTCCACTCCCAGGTTCAGTGTGCGAACGTCGCGTCACATAAGCTATTGGACTATCTGCTTGTGCGCCACTCCCTACAGCTTACATCTCTCTAGTCGGTACTTTAACACTGTAAAGAGACGTGACTGTTTTGGTTGAGAGAGCGACCGCCAAGTCCAAACCAGTGATAAACAATGAACAAAATTATAACAAAAAAAAGACACAAATAAAGACAACCGTTTCAAAAACAAACAAAAATAAGTCTCGTCCTGTTTCTCGTATTTCAGTATTTTTAAAAATCAAGTCACATCCACCAGCTCTTTTTTGGCAAGCTAGTTTTTTTTTTTTTTTTTTTTAAATAAGCACTAAGTACTGATAGATAGGATAGCATACACCGTTAACGTGTGTTTTTAAGTAGATGCGTTTGTCGTTTTTTTGTACTTTTTCACTCTCATAGTATGAATTCAGGTATTTTGTCAGGTACTTTTCACTCATCTGTTTAAGGTTTAAGTTAATGCAAGCAGGGACAGAGTTTGCCATGGAGTCTTGCTCTAGACTTGGGTTCGCGAGGGACAGGGCCGTCTCTTTACGAGACCCCGTTGACCAAGGTCAGGGTCTCGCTGGCCGAGGTCTTGCCTTTGCTGGGGGAACCCTTGGAGGGTGTTCGCTCATCCTTTGTGGCGCTGGTCCCGTTCTCCTGTGTTGGGCAAAAGGTGGGAAAAGGTGACCAACAATCGGATTTATATAAAGAAAACCAAGGCTGGGGTCAATATGCGTTTCTGCCTGTACCTTGGGCTCGGGGCCAGCGTGGTTTTCCTTCTGGGGCAGGTTCTGTCTGCTCTGGGACTCGGCACGGGATATGTAGTCAGCAACAGTCACTGAAAACATTGAAAAGTGTTAGCTGGAACAATTTCTGGGAGCTACATTGTACATACAGTACACTTAAGAGTACTTTAAAATGTTCTATCAGCACCCCTATAGCCCTAAAAAACTAACTAGAATACCAGACAATCAAGCATGATCAAAGAGGATTTTATTGATAGAGAATATCCTTTTCATTCTGAAGAGGATAATGTTGACTTGCAAAACAAGGCAACTCACCACTTTCACCTGGCTGCCGGTCACGGCTTGCTGAACCTCCTTCTGGGCGGTTGCCACGGTTACGGCGGCGGCGGCTTCGGTTGCGGCGCTGAGGTCGTGCTTCTTCATCTAACAGTCAGATGAGAAAAAATAGGTTACTAGCTCTGATAAAGTTACAGTTCAGTACGTCTGCGTTGGTTTCAATTGCAGAGATTAACAGAGTGCCGGTGCATTCAGACTTTGAGCCATGGCAAACATTCCGGTTTTACAAACAATTATGCAATAGAGATGAGAATACAACACTTAAGTTCTCACCCAGTCCGTTCTCGCTGGGGCCCGGCTTGGCCGTCCGACTCCGCAGCAGCGTCCATCACGCTGGGCTCCTGGTCATTGCGGCGGCGTCGGGAGCGTCTGCGGCGATCTCCTCCCATGCCTTCGCTGATGTCTGTATCCGCCAGCTCTCCCTCACCCTCCAGCAGGGAATAGGGGTTGCTGTCTGGGTCCCTCAGCACTGGATATGCCACAGAAAATTAGTATCGCAACTACACTTAATCTTCTCTCATTTTCACTTTTTGTTTTAGTTTTAACACAAAGACTGCCTTATTTAAAAAAAAAAAAAAAAAAAAAAAACCTGAATATCCTCCTTAAGCTGACTTTAAAGCTACAGTTGGTAAGTTTGGCTAAAGCGGATCGGTGATGCTGTTTTTGCCTCATTGAAGATTGCTGGGAGTGATGTAATGCAGTTGAACACGCAGTTACATAGTGCTTCACACACACTTGTGCAATACACATTAAGAAAAAAATAAATAAGAATAACCATGAGTTACAAAATATATTTTAACTACAGCATAAAAGGGGTGCAGCCCTTTACACAAATGTACGACGAAGAGAACAGGATTTGGTTTGAGGGTAGCTTAGCTTCCTCAAAGGGTCAAATGTAAGGCCCTGGTTTGTTGCTAGCCTAAACATGGGCTTTAACTACCTGAGCTGATGGAGTTGGAAGGCTTGGATGCTGGCCCTCCACGGCCTCGTCCTGGGTTAGAGCCTCGGCCCCTGCCCCCCCGTCGGGAGCCTCTCTCATCGCCGCCTATGCCACGTGGTCTCTGGTCTCGCTCGCCAAGATCCTCTGACTCAGAGGCGTTGGACAGTTCAGAGTTTGTGCCTGGACCAAGCAGATAAGTAATGTAAAAACAAACATAAGCAGAAGGCAGAATTGTTTTTTTTTCCTTCTTTTTATTGTCATTATTCCTCTCCAATGTGTTCAACTGAAATAATGACTCGGCTGCTTCATTCTCACCATATCCAGAGTACTGGCTGTTGGAAGGCCTACGCCCTCTGCCGCGGCCTCCATAGGTGCGAGAGGTGTGGAGTGAGTTGTTGCTATCGTCTGTCAAGTAGCCTTTCTCCCGTTCAACACCAGGGCCCCCAGTTCGAGTAGGAGGCACGCGGTACCCAACCCCAATCTGACGGAGCTGCTCATCGATCTGGAGACGCTCTAGGCGCAGCTGCTCCACTTCCTACAGGAAAGGGACGATGAGACAGTTGTAGATAGCATACACTTCAAAACCTGTTCCTCAGCACATGGTTTATTGAAACGTTTCAAAATGCCCATTCTTCCCTGCATCCTATACTACACACTTTGGTGGACGCCCATAGGTAAAATGCATGAAAAAAGAAAGAGCACCAACATAAAAAAATAATTTATAGTTTTAAGTAAAATAAAAAATAAATAAATAAATAAATAAATAAATAAATAGGTAGGTAGGTAGGTACATGACAGTGACTTATTTACTCTACACTGTTTTGTCCTGCCTGGGTTGCACAGGAAAGTTGTGGTTTGCAGAAGCGCAGAGAACTTTCTCTTTTCTACCAAAATGTGCCAAAAGATATCCCATCACATGCAGACCATCTGACCAAAAGGTATAATCAGGTCAACTACAAACAAACGTATGTATGTGTGGAGATTGCTATGACTTAAACAATAGATTAGTTTTGATTAAAACACTTTTGGAAACCAAATTGACTGCTTTTTAAGAGAAAATGTGATATTTACAGTCTTTATACAGCCAATGAAAGCAAATTAGGGCTAAGCTTTATATTTGAAATCTACTTTACAATATGAATAGTATATTTTTTAGCACCATATAACAATCATATGTACAATCTCATAATGTAATCAGATTAATTGCAAATGCTGTAAACTCTGTCCTACTGTCACACTTTACAATATATACAAATTTATTTTATTATTTTAAATGATTTCATTAACTTGAATTAAAATTTGATTGGAATTGTTCATTTTAGTTCTGGTCGTTACACAGTATATCTACCTTTTATCCACTTCAACAGTCCATTAAATCTTTAAACTCCAGCTAAGCGGTCACCAAAATAAAAGTCCCCTCCTGTCCTTCATGTCGCGTATTGGCCGCTGTGCCGCTCCACTAAAAACATCCAGATTCTAGCAACTACCAAAATAATAGAAGGCTTTGTGTCTTCTCTGAAACACCCTGGCCAACTGATTGAGCATAATCTAAATTGTTTTGTGTACTACTTTAATCTGGTTACCATGAGAACAAGAGGCCTTTGAATAACCAATTGAAACAGTACAAGAAAAAGACTGAGCCGGACTGAGTCACAAACGGTGATCAACAAACCATATGCAAGTGAATGCTGGGAGGAAATCTGTCTCATGCAACTAGGTATCTAGGTAGGTAAATTTAAGATTTACCATAACTGAAAGTAAGACTTAATACATTTTATGAACTTAAATTCTGAAAATCTAATTTAAGACTTTATAAGGATCAACGGGACCCCAATTATAAAATCTACATTAATCAATTGAAGTAATACAGTGCTTTCAACTCACAGCAATAACAGATTTTGCTGCCGACTTTTAGTTTGGTTGACTGTGATTGCCTGCAATTGTTTCATAACACACACCTTTAAAATACTGAACACAACTTCTGCTGTATTGAGCTGGGACCAAGCCATGGTCTTAAAACATCTGCTGTGGGCCTGGGCTGGTCTTGTGCTTGTTATTAAGTCTATCACTCTACCACTAAGTGGCAGTAATGCATAAAGTTCAGTGTTCCAACCAGATGGGACTGTGGGCAAATTCAACCCAGCAAAAATGTTGAAAATAACCATTTAGACACACGTACTTCTGCTGAAACACCTACCAATTTTATCAGATGGCTGATTTGATTAAAAGCATTAGTTATAGTGATCGAGGTTGGGAAAAAAACAGCTGAAATGTTCTGGATGTGCTTTGAGTAAGTGAACAGTCATTCCCATCATTCTCTGGCTACGCAATAATCATTTTCACCACCATTTCACCCATGTGCAACCAATGCTCTCACTCACAGCACAGATTTACAGCTAGGATAAAGTTAAATGGATTGGTTTATGTTTGCTGACACTTAAACAACATCTGTAAAAATGATTATTTTGGGAGTATGACAATTTAAAAATGTCAGAAAAGCCATGCCATCTTCATAGAGGAGAGGGGTGGGCTTTGGCGTCTAATGGCAGCAGTGCAATGACAGCAGTTTCTTTTGGTTGTTTAGTGATGGCTAATTTGGAGGAGGGCGTCTCACTTCACAGTGCGACAGCTGCCTCCACCAACAACAGCTGAACCTCCAGGGAGGGGCGTGAAGGAAGTGAGGCAGGGCAAGGGTTTGGTGTTATTCTTGGAAGCTGAGGGTCCAGATAGCTGGTAATCTAAACTCATGTGTACCCTTCACCCCATCCCAGAGAGAGGGGCTATTTATAAAAGCACATGAGGTAAGGGCAAAACGAGGTGCTCTAAGTAGCTTTCCGCATGTGGTGCACAACATGAGAGTAACAGGTGAGCAATATGAAATGACCATGCAGCACTCTGTCTTTATCCCACATGTCACATAAAAGGACAACGTTTCCTCGACTAAATGTTCAGACATTTTGAGCAAAAACACCTTTATGGAATCAAAGTCAGAGTAAAAACGGCTGAAGAAATGCAGTAAACATAACGTTTTTTTGAGTGATAGGAACAGAAAAAAATGCAGGTGCCGCCATCTTCTGGTGAACATGGAGGATCGACTAACCTGGAGATAGGACACGTGGTACTCCAACAGAGCCTGAGCATTGCTGATGTTCTCTTTAGTTCCCACAAACACGAAGGGAACCATACCCTGATCAAACACAAAGAGGTTGGATGAAGAGTTGAGTGTCTTTAAAAACAAAACAAGCAGACAATCATCTATGCTATAATTATGAATCATATTTCTATATCTGTATCAGTGTCTGTGTCCAAAGCAGCAGTGACAGATGCCGCCCACAAAGAGTCAGGGTCTGTCCTAGGTTGCTGCCTAAAAGGAAGCTTTTCCACGCCACTGTTGCCCAAATGATTGCTTGTGGGAAATTGTTGGGTCTTTTTAAATGATAGAGTGTGGTCCAGTAGACCTACTGGTACTCTATCTGTAAAGTGTCTTAAGAAAACTTTTGTTATATGGTAATATAAATAAAATTGAATCATCACTATACATACTGAGACATTATAGGGGAGATATCCCCGACAAGGAAACAGTTCAAACTTTTTTCAAAAACAATATTTAAAGTGGTGAATTACAAATCATTCCTGGAAAGCTTGGTATGCTTAAAAAACACAGGAAGCGCACACAACAGAAACAAATCAACCCATCAGAGATAACAGACAGCTAAGTGCCCACACATAGCCATTGTAACTGACATATGCTGTGCAGTGGGCTGTGTGTATTGAAAGCAATGAAAACATAAGTGCTAGTGACAAAACAAGAGACAAAGCAGCAGAATGGAACAGTGTCAAAGCAGACAGCACATGGGACTTCTACACTCCGCTGCAGCTAATAAGCTTTGCTTTTTGGAGAGCAGAGGGGGATTTGGGGGGGTTATAGGGGGACTGGGAGGCCAGCCGAGCGGTCCATTCACCTCTTTGCTGCTGGCAGTGTCGTCCCTGCCTGCCCCCTGCCTGCCTACCTCCTCACGGGGAAGCTTTTTGTCGTTGTCTCCCTCGATCCTGACACGGACCACGCCCGACTTGTCCACAATCTCCTGAATGACTTTGCCGTTCTTGCCGATGACTTTGCCTGCACATTAAAAATGGTAAAAATGTCATGATAATAACAAGTGTATATGTGTAGTAGTGATAAGGTGTATGTGAAGTGGGATGTTGTCACCAACAAAATGAGCTCCCTCAGGAATGTAGCTCACTCACCTACAAGGTTCCTGGGTACCTGAAAGTAGTCTTCTGTGAACTCAAGATACTCTCTAGCCTGCTTTACTGCCTCTGGGGACTGTAACAAAAGACACACAGACCAAATTACACTTCATCTTCCCATATATTGGGACAAGAAGTGACATAGCAAGGACATACACTGGGACACAAGCGCATTAAGCAGCATACCTCTCCGTAGATTCTGAATGTGCAGCTTTCCTCCTCCAACTCGATAGCTGTGACACCAGGTACCTTCCGTGCCTGCTGGATGTTGGCACCATGGGAGCCGATGGCTAGGCCCATCAGGTCCTCCCTGACCCTCACCTCCTCCTGGTATGCTGACGCTAGCTGCTTACTTGTCTGGGAAGGGAAACGCGTAGGTGGTTTGTGTGCAATTGTGGAAACTAAGCCAAAATGGTTGGCTAGGGCTTCTAATGTGTTTGTGACAAATACCCACTCGTACAGGCAAAATGAAGTGTGCATTTGACAGGATGTGTTCATGTCTATACAAAAAGAGTATGTTTACCTCCAAATGTTTGGTGGCTTCTTCGTTGCGGGACATTAGCATAAGCTTGGTACGGATGCTGCGGAAATGCATGTCGCTCAGAAGAGTTGCACGCTTTACTGTGGTTTCATTTGTAGACTGGGATGACCAAAAAGAGAAAAGTTACAACTGATCAACATTTGTTTTGTCAGTGTGTGTGAATATGAACATATTAAAAAGGTTTCTTTAATACCGAAAAGGTTGTCAAAAATGTGGATTCAGACTTTTGTCATTGTATTTGTTTTGTCTAAATAAGAACACCTAAGAGAGGCAGGAAGAGGAGGCAAGATATGGGGCATGAGTATCTTAATACCCAAAACATTCCTTTCAAAGATTTATGTGAGATCTACTACAGCTCCTTTGTATCATTTCCAAATCTGTGGATATGTATCAAGTCCATTCACTTGTTGGTGAGTTAAGACCCAGCTAAAGTGTGTATTCTGAGTACTAACCAGCACAATGAGTTCTTGTGTTTGGGCACTGTAGAAGATGCAGTTGGCTCCGATAGCTTTCCTGAACTCTTTGTGAATGCTGTCATTTTCACAGCTGTCGATAAGAAAACAATCCAGAGTCAGCCTTGTGATTAATAACTGGACATTCAGAGAACGGTGTTTCGACATGTAGAAGCATCTATTCATATACCCAAGAAAATCTCAGTTTATCATTTACTTTTTTACTGCGATTTCTCTGGCACTGCTCAATGTCCAGGTCTTAAGATGCTGCAATGCTGACGTTAATAATAATAATAATAAAACAAATAAAAATCTGTCTTCAGGATATCATTTTTACAGTGTAGAGACACTCACATGTCCCTGAGGTCTTCTGGGACAGCAATGGGGACCTTGTGGAAGGAGTTTCGAGAAGAAGGGCTGTTTGGATTGAGGGGCCTGATGCGCTCTGCTGTGACAATCTCGTTGTATGTGGCATCACATGCCGCGTATTCAATCACGTAGAACTGAAAACAGCACAAGAGATACAGATTTTTAATAATGTAGTCAAAAATGTCAGACACATGAAGGTTTGACAGCTCGGATAACCAATGTGAATTTAAAAAAAAAAAAACATGCCAAGCTATATACAGAGCAGAACTCCTTTATTTCAATCCAGTTACAAATTCTGAATCCGCTGTCAAATAAAAAGTTAAGTGAGCTCAAATTGTAAAAGGTATACTTTAAATCGAAAGTACATTAAATCTATAGCTTTATTATTTATTAAATGAAGCTACACTACATTTATTTCCCAGTTTAATCATTTCAATGATGGAACAAAGTGTAAGAGTGAGATGTAGAGAGAGATTTTTTAAAAATGACGAGAAAGAAAAAAGGGGAACCATAGGAGAGAGTGAGGCAGTGAGATGAACACTGCACACTCCATGCTCAAAAGGACAGAATTAAAGCCATCAGTCAATGCTAGACATTCCTGCAGGCTCTTATCAGACGACTCCAAATAACAGCACTACACCAGCAGCAACGCTCCTGGCACAGGAGCACTACAACGCTGTCCTTTCCATATCACACTGACCCAGTATTTAAGCCACAACTCGTACTGGTGACCAAGAGCCCACTCTGGTTCTTGGTTATTTGAAACCTTAAAAAAAAAACACGTCAAAATAAGCCAACTGAGCCAGTTAGACCGAGCCTGGAGCAAATCCATTTTGTCACAAGAAGTCAGTGCGAAGAAAAAGCACAGGGTGTATGGGAAATATAATTTGAAGGTACAGTCCACATCAGGACATACCGGCTTCTTTGAGCTCATTACACAGCAGTGCTCATCTTCCTACAGGCGGCCTGTAATCACTCTACATACAGCAGTACTTAAAGCTCAATTAACAGTTACTGGCAGTATCACAAAACACTGATGTCAAAGTAAAAGCTAAGAACTGCTTCGGCCTCTATTAATAATTATTACAACAGTGAGATACAGAGGAAGCTAGCCCAGCTGGATCTCATCATTGACTCAAGATATCTCCTTCTTAACAATATTATCCCTGTTCAACTAAATAGCTCCAGGAATTTTAATGCCCAAGGAACTAAAACTCAGAAACTAACAATGTCTTTTTAGCAAATTAGCCCAGATTGGCTGTGGTTTATGACAAGACAACTAAACATCATGCTGTTCTGTGTAATTTACCGTTGTGTGACTACGTTGTTTAAAATAATGGACACATGCAGAGGTTAAAAGGAGCTTGAAAAAAAGACTAACACGTCTCCAAAGTAAAAAAGAATATGTTTGGTTTTCATGTGCATCAGCGATGAAAACATTTGTTAACAAAGTTAGCTTTTTCTATCTTTTAGAAATTGTTTATCTCATTTAAGAAAAGAAAAAAATAAATAGATAATGTTCTTTGGTTCTTGGAACCACTTACCTCTCCCTTCATCATTCTGACCCGGGCCAGCCACCAGCCACATGGCTCCTGTTCGTTGGCCCTCGAATAAACCTGTGAGGAGAGTGATTGACAGTTAAGCCAGAGACAAAAAAAACTACAACTATTACACCCGTTAAGTGTGCTTCAAGCGGTTTGTAATGGAAAGCAAGATGTGATGACAGGGAACATGGCCGTGGCTGCAAAAAGCAGACAGGATGCATACTGTAAAACTAACTATTGTTGTGTGTGATATGGAGAAAATATATAATATGTTGGATATTCTAATGTGCTGCCCAAAAGCACTAACAAATATATACAAATCCAGATTTAAAACAGCTCATAAGCAGGCATATACTAGTAGACATTTTACAGTAAGAAGTCAATACTAGCCAATAATGATTCTTCTGGTGAAGTAAAAAGACACAGAGGCCTTGAGATTTGAAGTTAGCAAAAAAGTCAGTGGGTTGAGTGGAGTCAGAAAGACAAAGCGGTAGGCCTTACCTCCACCTCCTCCCCTTCACCAATTTCCTTGTGGTAGTCGGCTGGAGGAGGCAACCGCACGTCGCTGAAGGGCAACTGTCTCTCTGGCTGCCAGCTATGGCAAGAAAACACAGAAACAATACACAAACACTCATCAGCTTAACAACCATAGGTAACAAAATGCAATGCTGTTAGTGGTATAGTTCAAGCAGTCTAGCTCAAGCCCTTTTCACCCTCATGTCATATTGGGATTGTGTTGCCCTGGGTGTATTACCCTCTCAGTTCTGTGCAACACATTAACAGACATAATGAAAATTCAAATGGGTCATTCATGAGTTCAATGTGGAACTGTGTCTGGACAGTGAGTGTCCTTTTACATGAGACAGGAACTGTAGATATAACAATAATTAAGATTTAACAGAATTATAAGTGTCACTTAAGACCAAAAAAAGTCTCATTCATTCACTATCTTATACAACCAGTTACTTCAACAACTCCATGTGCTCAGAGAAAGTAAAAGGACAAGGGGGGGGCAACATATTGCCACCCCACCCACCATGCATACCTTGGGTCACTATTTTTAGGGGCGCCCTGCTCTACACTATGAGTTGAGTAGATAAAGCGGGACCAGGGGGATGGGCGGGCGGTGCAAAGGGACAGTAGGTGGGACTAGGCGTATAGGAAAGCATGCTATCAGAATGGCAAAGGCAGGAGGGATCAGAGCAGGAGGTAGAAAAACGGAGACATGTATGGGCAGCTGCGTGCCAAGCACAGGTGCTGAAGAGGACAATTTTTGAGCGCCTGGGTAAAGCACCAGCCGTAAGCAGTCGTAGTAACTCTCAATTACTACAATTCAAGCTTCATTTACCCATGTATTGTCTATTTAGCATAAAGTAGACATACAGGAGAGGTTCATAGAAATGGGAAACGTACTTGTTTTCAAAAACAATTGTGAGTGAGTCTTCATGGACATCTTTGATGTAACCCTAAAAGAAAAGCAGAGACAGAGAGAGAAATTTATTCCCACGAATGCACAAGACAGACGGTGATGAGAGGTGGGGTTGTGAACGTTTTATTTTGCATGTAAACAACACAGACAGCTGACTTGTAATCCATGCAAGACCAATACTGTGACTGTTGCTGAAAAATAGCATCTAGAGCTTTTTGGGAGCCAAGACATCACATCACTGACACAATTCTCTGGCTGTGAATTCTGTGCTGGATAACGTGACTATGAACACTGACTCCTCCTGACAGCATAGACAGCCTGGAAATTTGCCTCACACACACACACACACACACACTCTCTCACACTCACAGACAAACAGAACTGAAATGCATTAGTTTCCTTGTTTATTTGAATTCTAGTTTTACAAGCGGCATGTTCATGGGGGTACATATAGGTATAGGGAAGGCTATTGTTCAGCCTGACAGCCCTGAGACAACTACTACTACGAGAGAGAGAGATCCTAGTCTATCATCATGAACATCCATAAATCTCATCATGCCAAAAACCTTTGACCAACAACCCCCTACCACTAAGCAATGACGAGGCGAGAGGAAAGTGGTGGGTGTGGCATGTCTCCCAGTGTGACACTACTGTATATGGGACAGAGAGGTCAGGCAGTTTCTTGCAACCATGCGTGGGGGGTATGGATTCACCTGCTGGAAGATGCTGCCTTTGCACTGCACGTGTTGGCTAGGGTTTCAGCCTGGATCATGGGGCAATGTATGTGTGTAGATGACACATTGGGATTTTTACATTTTACACCCTTTTACATTCCTTAAGCATTCCACTGACTACAAGTCGGATAATCAATCACCACCTGCTGTTCTGAGATGGTCCTAATTAATGGTCAAAACATGCCTCTGTATCTAAATGAACAGTTGGCATCTGCCTCTTACACTGCAGGTTTCCAGTGGCACTAGAGCTGACTAGCTTCTTGAGAAGAAGCCAGCAATGACAAAAGGTGTGACTGAAAAAAAAGTCCCATTAAGAGACAGCTGCATGTGCATGTTTTGTCAGATTGACTATTGCTTCCTCCAAGTACCACCAGGTCAAAGGGCAGAGAAGCCCTCTTTCTACTATGACATGACTGGTGGAAAGGTGGGGGCAGAGTGGCACACAAGCAGCTTCGTAATGACGTCCCTTCCTCCTGCAAGACCATGTGGTGAGCAAGACCTTTTAGGCCACAGGAGGTTTGCAAACTTTCTCTCCCTCACAGAAATGGATTAGATGGGATAACTATCTTTTTCACACAAGAAGCTATTGTGTTTAGATATACTCATTTGATTGGCCCGCTTATGATAACATAAATGTGCAAAAACTGAGATCTTTATTGATGCAGATTATCCAGCCAAAAGAAAAAAACTCATGTGGAGAATGACTCACAATTGACATAATACAAAAACGGTTCAAATCTTCATTTAGGATTTGAACGGCTTTCCTGGTATGTGTTTTCTACTGCAACAGATGCAGACTTTACACAAGACAAAGTGCAAGGTGTTGTATTGCCCTGACAGGTTCATAAATATGATTCATAGATAGAAAAAAAAAAAACTAACTCACACTGACACCAAGATGAATGAAGTGCATTCAAAAAGCAAAATCATTTTACCCCATGTCCCAATTACAATAAAGATTTTTGACCATCAAGGAAAAGCATATGACATTTAGAATGCCCTTAACACAGTTAAGAGTAAAAAAGAAAGTAAAAATTATTTATAAAGAGTTTTTCACAGAAATACATTGTAAGAAATAAAGTGTTTTACAGGGGCGTAACGTGTCCATCTCGTCCACAAAATGAGAGCTGTGAGAGATACTGGACGTAATAGAGAGGAAGAGTGGAAGTGTTCATTCATGCCAGAGTCAAACTGTCACCCTGTAAAACAGAACGACAGGTGAAGCCCCATGAGGAGAGTAAATATAGGCTCATCTCTAAACTGCCATGTGTTCGCTTGACCATCAGAACACCCAAAGACAGACTAGAAGAGCACATGGAGGAATTCAACTAAAAGTAATACAAAAAGAATTGTCCCAAAGGTTAGGATTTAGATTCCATTAAATCCCAAACGATATCAAAAGCTACAATGTTCACCAAGATAGAAACCGTATGACTGACCAATAAAAACATTGATATTTTAATAAAAAAATAAACGCATTTATTTCAATTTGAAGTCACTGAGTTGCCATCTTAATTTGATGTTTGAAAACAAGCTATGACACAGAAGCAAGAAATCCTTCATGTCATGTGTCTGTATATGAAACAGAAATGAAACAGAAACTGTGACTGTAGTTCTTCCTTGTCAGAGCAAAACACATATGACCAGATGTTCATTAGTGTTGTTGTGTGTTAGGGGGACAAAACAAATGAATTACCGGTATGTGAGCTTTGATGTAGCATCTCAATGCATATAAGCAGGAATTGCACTCCAGCTGTCTGGTTAGCAGCTCGCTTTGGTATTAATTGCCTGAATTTAACATTTCAAGACAAAGCAATATGCTCTGAGAAACACTGTACGCCACTTCAAATTATGGCAATCTGGTTCCAATAGTATGGCCTGTATTCATATTGGCATTTGGTAAAAACGACCAAATATAGGCCATAGCTAGTGATGACAAGTGTGCCTAGCTCAACTGCTAGCTGGAGCTAGCTACTCACCCCACAATGGCCAACCCTAATGGGACGTAAACCATCCCTGTTTGCAAGAACTGGACCTATGCTAACAATAATTAAATAGTTAATGTCTGGCTATAGCTGTGCCCAGGAGAACGAAACAGTTCTTTCTTAAACAAAACTTTTAACTGGGACAACTAGAAACTACGACTGTAACCAGGTTACCTTGTAGAAGGCCCCATTCGAGCCGCGAACTTCCACGGCCAGCCCGTCCATACTTGTCGGTAGGTCCCCACTGCTGAGCTTGTCTGTAGCCGTTACGACTCCCGGCGAGTCCGGTAACGGTGGCACCCCCAGCTTCGCCGGCCCTTCGCCGCTATCCGGCCGCTTGTGGATTTCCAGTGTTTCGGGTGGAGGGAGAGGGGCAGAGGTGAAGGGGTTGGGGAGATGGGTGTGATGGTGCCAACTAATGCAACGCAGACGTTGTCTTTTCCAGCAGTGGCTATCGTTAGGTAGAACCAGCTAGTTGTCTGTTTTTGTGTGGATGTGGGAATTTGTGCCCGCGAGCTAAAAGGCACCGCCACGAGCAGTGGTTAAGTCCTGGCGTGCGCGAGAAGGAAAATCAAGCTAATGATGCTACGGCAGAAGGATGCTAGCTAATGGATAATTAGCTGGGAGGCTAGCTATCAACACCTTGATCCCGTCAGTTTTCAGGGATGCTAGCTGGCTAACATCTGATAGCCTGGCTGCGTTTGTTGGTAGGGCGTGTGGCGCAGTCGGTGCGTTGAATAATTTTACAGAAGTCGTCACCGGGGGTCGTTTCTTCAGTCTGTGGTGCAAATTTCAGCGGCGTTTCTATCCCAAAAAAAGCGTTTGAGATGCACTGCCGCCCGGCGACTTCTTACTCCAACTACCCGTGCCCACAAACACACGCCGATAGAGTGAATCAGAGTGGTACTGAATGACCTCGAACACCCCACCCCTCAATGACAAAACCCCGCCTATTAGGAAATACAGGATTATAATTGGTCAAAACCCTCGGCAATCAACACTACCTTTCATTAATTGGTTTAGCAAATAAGGGTTGGTCCATAAACGTGACCAATACAATATGGATAGTTGCATCCTAACACAATCCATTGGTTTCACTCCGTGTCAATTATAATTTTATTCAAATTGACTGGCTCCCGAATCCCATTTTGCCCACTCATTGATGAGTGAGGACCACCAGCCTAAACAGCCTGACAGTGTAGTTACTCTATATATTATGAATCAAACCAAATATACATCACATGCAGACTGGAAAAGGGAAAAAACACACACAAGCACACATTTAATTATTTTTAATGCTTATTGGCACATCTTGTCTCGACACACAAAACTGTGACTGGTCGCACCTTATCACAGTAGAATAATGAGTGAAAAAGTATAAAACGATGTAGGGAAAGTTAGTGTGATTGCAAAGCACCAGAAATGCAGGATCAAGAAGACTAGGCAGACAAGGGCTGTTGCAAGGAAACAGAGCTGTGAGAAGCAGCACACAGAAGAGGACAGGGGTCATGGGGGAATCCCACACTGTACAGGAATACTCACACCCCAGATTCAATATGGATATAGTGTGACAGCCCTCTCAATTAATTGTTTTAGTTCTGTTTCAGTGTTGAAATTGTCCATAACAAATCATTTTGAATAAAAACAACTCAGAAAATATATTATTGAAAATAGCAGGAAGGTGCAGTCTATTTGGATGCAGCACCAAACCCAAGACCAGTCATATCATGTACTTCTATTCTAATCAACTTCTACAACTAAAAGTCATTATAATACTTATTTTAATTGTGAGTCCTAATCATCTCCCTATCTCACTAGTTCCCAGCTGCTGCAAGCTCCAGAGCAAAAAAGGTGAAACAAATCTGGCACAGCAAAACAAAAATAGAATATCTAAAAATGTATTGACCATTTATTAAAAAAAAAATTAATAATAACTTTATTTGTGTAGCACAATAGTTTACAAAGTGCTTTGACAGAGGAAACAAAAGCTCATGTAAATCAATACATGGCATCAAACCAATACACATGCCCAACAACAAGACTTATGCACATAATATCGACTCTGCCTGGAAGTTCAACAAGTTTTAGTAAAGCAGATTATTTTATTGCCAACACCAACAGCAACAACTGCTGTTGCCAGGCAAGCTGGTCCGATGAGCCAAGGGCAAGAAAATATCATTTCTAAAATGATGTTGAGAACAAGGATGGCCAGCATCCAAACATGATGAGAGAGAGAAAGAGAGAGAGTAATCCTCTCCATGCAGCAAACAAACATAAAAGACTAAAGGGTGGAATTCAGGGAGCATGTTCTTAACAGACTTAACAGATCATGTTTTAGACTGCTTTTAACTTCAACCACGTTAGATTTTGTACAAATCTGTTAATTTATCGTGCAGGGAATCGTTTGTATTTAATTAAAATCTAGTCAATAATTATCATTAATGTCAATGAAGATTATATCGTTGTTAAACAACGGTAAAGTTCCTTAGAAATGTAATTTACGTTTAGCCAGTGCGCGCTCTCGCGAGTGGCATGCAGTTTTCGCATTTTCTCGTTGTATCGACCACATGGCTCAGTTAGCCAATAGGGACGCTTCCTTCAGGCGCGCGCAACTCGATTCAGGAAGAACGCGTTTCATTTTCATGTTGCGTTCGAGGAAAGTCTTTAGAAATCATACACAAAATTACACTAAACGTTCAGCTGAAAATGTCAGAGTCTACACATGTGTCCTCGCTTGGGAAAGGTGACAGTTTGCATTTTCAGGGTAAGAAAATAAGTCGACTAACTTTCTTGAACGACTGTTAATTTAATGCTAAATGTGAACGTAGTCTGAATGTGTGAGAAACTATAACGTTAGTAGTAAATGCTACTAACGTTATAGCTTCTCTCACATGCTAGTTTCTCACATGCTAGTTGAAGTTTGAGTGCTGTACTGTTGTGAATCTCCTGACAGTGATTTGGTTTGGCCATTTATAATAAGTTTCCTGTGTTTCCTGTCTTCCCACCCAGTTCTCTCCTCCTTCCCTCTGTGTGACATTACAGAGGAGGATCTGACCCAGAATCCTCAGTTCTGTAAACTCTTGGCCACCCTGGCACAACATGTGGATCAAACTGGACTCACTGTCCCTCTGAAAACAGAGCTGGAAAAGGTATCAACGGGCACAAAACCTTCAGTAATGTTACTTTCCACATTTGCTAACATACAAGCTAATGCTTTAACGCAACTCAAGCTACACAAAACAGCTATACGTTTGCTGAATTTGTAGTTATTTATGTAATTTCACAGTATGTACGGCAAACTGACCTCTACTGGTAACCAGTTAGTATTGCAATCACATAGATGGAACATCTCTTCCTTGATGGCCGAGTTTGCTAGGTTTTGTGTATCTGTGAGCACTTACAGATGCTTTATTCCAGGCTGAGCAGAAGCTGCAGAGCCAGAGGCGTCACTGGCTGCGCTCTGTAAGCCTCCACAAAGGACTGCAGGAGATGATCCAGGACCACTGTATCAGGAAGCACCAGGTCACCGTACCCCCTGACCAAAACCTGGTACTTTGCACATGCTTATATGCACATAGACCACAAATGCACAAACAGCTGTCAGTGAATTGTGGCCAACATATTGGTCATTAAAGTTGCACCAGGCAACTCACTTTGCATCCCCAAATTGCAGCTAAAGGTCACGGTTTGAAACATCTGAATTTCAGTATCCAGAAATCTACCAAATTTGTGTGTGTGTGTGTGTGTGTGTGTGTGTGTGTGTGTGTGTGTGTGTGTGTGTGTGTGTCTGTGTGTGTGTGTGGAGAAGTGTCTGCTGGTGGCTCAGTGTATCATACAGCTGGATCCCAGTAGCACTACCAACCAGGACCAGCCCTCTGTTCTGGGTCTGTGTGATGGACCTGCCATGTGTCATAAAAATACAGAATAGAAGAGCATAAATTAAATGATGGACATATTGATGATCCCACAGTAAAGAGTAGAGTGGTACCAAAGTAGACATTTATTTTTTCAGAAAAGAAGGTTGGCCATTAGTAGAGAGATACTTCAGTAACAAATGTAGCTTGTTTACCAACTACGTATGTATTTATCTCCACCAGAATGTTCAAAGAATGAGTTCTATGAGACGCTGGAGAAGTGTCTGCTGGTGGCTCAGTGTATCAGACAGCTGGATCCCAGTAGCACTACCAACCAGGACCAGCCCTCTGTTCTGGGTCTGGACCAGCAAGCTGTCTCATCTGGCAGTTGATGGACCTCATGCCATCACAGTCCTCATGAAAGACAGGTAAGTCATAAAAAGTTACAGAATATATTTTCTTTGAATTATTGAGCATAAATTAAATGATGGACATATTGATGATCCAAACAGTAAACATTTTTATTTTTTGAAGAATCACCAACAAGTGGTACCAAAGTAGACATTTATTTTTAAACAGAAAAAAAAACTGAAAAGGTTGGCCATTAGTAGTAGAGACCTTTTGCTTCAGTAACAAATGTAGCTTGTTTTGCCAACTATCGATGTATTTATCTCCACCAGAATGTTCAAAGAATGAAACAGGGTCTTCCCCTGGAATGTTTATTTGTGAACCATTCCTTTGAGAATGTTTGGGATCATCTTGAAGAAAATCTCCGTCCCAGTTTGCTTTAGCCTCCAACAGGTTTTCATCCAGAATGGTCCTACTATCCATCTTCCCCTCACCATCTTCCCTGAATGGGGCCCAAACTGTAACAAGACACTGGGGATTATCTTTTGCTTGTGGCCAAAAAGTTTGATTTTGGTTTCTATGATATGATATGATATGATGCCTGGTCATCATTGACATGATTGACCAGGATGCTATTACGTGATCTCTTCTAGAGAATGAGAGTGAGGGTCTGAAGACCAGCAAGCCAGAGTGATCATGGGCCTCTCATCAGTCTTCTCCTTGTCTGCTGAAGGTTTAGAGGGACCCAGTTGGACAAAGATAAAAAATGATTGCTTGCACAGTGCTCCTTGGGATGTTTAAAGCTTGGGAAATCTTTTTGAAAATCCAGAAACTTCTCCACAACAGACCCTGCCTGGTGGTTCCTTGGTCTTCAATGCACAGTCCTCATGCAAAGACAGGCTCATTTATCACCATCTCATTTAGGACCTTCTGTAAGTTTGCTGCACTGAAAGTAAAGGGGCAATTTTTGCACATGTTTCAGTTTTTATTTGCTAAAAAGCTTAAAATAAGCAAATATTGTTGGTGATTTTCTTTTGTTTTTATGTTTGAAGCCTGAAATTAAAAGGTTGAACATTCACTGGGGGCCATATATATACACTGTATATACATGTGGTATATATGCTGTATGGCTAGTGAATGTTCAAATTTGACCACCCACTCAATGGATTACCATTGTTTATTGGCTAGTGAGTTAAGCAAATCTTCCTTCCCCTTGCATATTTTGCCAGCATTTGGCTATTAGATGGTACTAATTTTGGACCCTGTATATACATAATATTTGTCTTTCAGTGTTTTTTTCTTTATCTTGACTTGTGTCCAGGAACTGATTAAGTGTATCCAGCTTCTCCAGTCTCTCATCTTGGACCACAGGCTGAGAGTCCAGACAGATTTGGACCGGAAGAAGTTGGAGTACTTTGAGGGAAAATGTGAATTAGTCTTACAGAAGATCAAGTAAGGAGTTGTCAATTCTTTGCATGCTTATATACACTTTGGTATTGTAGATTTACTGGTGCCATTATCCAGAAAGACTCCAATCTTTTGTTTATGTTTTATCTCTTCTTCCTTTTAAAGGTCTGAGATGGTGGAAATTCAGCTGGACATGTACACAGTGGACTCGATAGCTGCTCATAGAAAAATAAGGCAAGATGCTTTTAGTCCATGTCTGACTAATTTCTTACTTTTGTTATGCAATTCCTTACTATTTATATAGCTCCACCGCACTTTCTGAATGGTTACACAGTGATGATTCTATTAAACATTAAAATGCCCTTTGAATTTGAACTCTAACTTCCTGGTATAGAGCTTTCAGAAAAGTTAGATAGAGATACTTTATATATCCCAAAAGAAATTAAGGTGTCCAATAGCTTATACACAACATACATACACATAGGCACACAGACATATGTCATATGACAACCATGCATACATACTACAAAAATACAAAGAAAGATATCACTAGTGTGCCCTTACAGTAAAGTTTGGTTGTAGCATGTTTAAAGGAGCAGTGTGGGAAGAAATGCAGAAAGGTGCAATGGTATAGTGCAAGAGACTGTCAGTGCAAATTCTGTATCTATTCAAGTACAACAGGCAACACTATATATCAAAAATAGAATAAGCATTACTTAACTATACATAGACACTAGAAAAAGACTTGAAGAAAAGTTAAAGTTGAAAATTGTCTATACAGACAAAAAGACAGCGTGGTGTACTGACCATACTGGCAAGCTAGAAAATGTGCAGGTGGCTAAGATAGCCAGTAAGGGAGTCAAACAGTGCCAATCTGTCCAGTCCGGGGTAGTTTATGTGTATGTATAAAGGCACCCAGATGAAGGCATGGTACATAGGGCAGTGTGCAGAGTAGACTTAAACACTTAAGTCAATCACACTCCTCCCCTTCTGTGTAGCACTACTGAACATGCTCTTCTGCTTTTAGAAAGTGGTGTGCAGGGGGTGGCAGTCATTGTCCTTTATAGCAAGCAGTCTGCTAAAGGTCCTGTTTTCTGCAACTGATGTCAGTGACTCCAGCTCCATGCCCACCACGGAGCCAGCTTTACTCCCCAGCCTGTCCAGTTGTCCAGCATCCTTCTTCCTAGTGCTGCCTCCCCAACATACCATAGCATAGAAGAGGACACTGGCCATGACAGACTGGTAGAACATAAGCAGGAGTTTACTGCAGACCCCAGCCTCCTAAGGAAATGGAGCCTGCTCTGCCCTTTCTTGTAAAGTGCATCAGTATTGGGAGACCAGTTCAGTTTACAGTCAAGATGTAACCCCAGGTACTTGTATGCACTGACAATCTCCACATTCACCCCGTCAAGGGTGGCAGGCCTCCTGAAGTCCACCACCATTTCCTTAGTTTTGGTGGTGTTCAACTGCAGCGGGCTAGTCCTACACCATCCCACAAAGTCCTCCACAAGGCTTCTATGCTCCCCCTCCTGTTAATCCTTGGTACACCCCACAACTGCAGTGTTGTCAGAGAACTTCAGCATATGGCACGATTCACGGTTAATATACAAACTACATTCTGTCTCATACTTCTCTAAAAACCTAACAACCTTTTGTTGTTGTCTCAATTTCAGAGAGAAGCTGGAGTCTGATCTGAAAGCCTGTCAGGTGGAGAAGCAATCCGTTGAGCTAAAACTGGCCTCCTTTGAGATCTTGGGCAAAGAGTTTGAGGCCTTGGCTGAGGAGTACTGCAGATTACGGCAGAAGATAGAAATGAATAATTGGGCTCTGAAGGAGTTCACCCAGTGCAACTACAAGTGAAGATCTATATCTGATGCTGGGACAACAGCCAGCCATTCCCTTTCTCCAGTGTGTCATTGCTCACAATAGCATGTTGGCTTTTGGATGCTTGACACAGAAACTGTGTGGACTTTTGGCAAACAGGAACTATGTAGCATGTACAGTAGTGAGTGAGCTAACTGAAGGATTTCAATACAGCTCCTAACTAAAGAATGCTCTTCGAAACATCAATAAATTCACCATCTTAATTACATCACCATGTTAATCAGCATTTCTGCTTTCTTTGTTTTTATCTGAACTCATAGATTTTGTTCTTACCTATATTATGATATGAACTTGGGAGAAAATAAACTAAATGTATGCATTATCAGGATCATTTTGAATATGAGCAATGTCCTATATTCCTATAACAACATTCTCTGAGCTGCCATCTGTTTACACTGCAGTTGTGAAGTTGATGTAAATTATACAAGACCGTTCCAAACATGTAGCAGCATTATTTCAGAAAGGATGCTTGTCATGCATAAGCATAATCCTCATCCTTTCTTTTTTAGTGTGTCTTGGCTCACATTTCAAAGTCTATATAATAATGAGTAATATGTGTAATGATGCTCCTATTATTCTTTTTCTTTATTAAACACAATGCTATATAAATAATTCTTCTGGAAGATTAGTACACCCATCATCTGTGCCCATGTTGGCCCCCAGCTTTGTCTACTTTTCTATGCGTGTCAGTGTTTTCACCTCTGGCTCACCCAGTAAGAGCATGTGCCCAATGTAGGCTGAGTCCTTTGCAGTGGCTTGGGTTCGAGTCCGACCTGCAGTATCTAATAAAGGGAAAAAATGCCCCAAAAATAATCTTAAAAAAATATACATACACTTCTGTGTGGAATTGAGGAAACAATTTGCTGGTAAAGCACTCACATCCAACCTTGTAGAGTTTTTGTTGAGAAAAACAGCTGAGAGAAATGCTCAGGTTAGTGCAAGTTTGCTGCAGCTTAATCCACAAGATGGTAGTATACTTTCAATACTGAAGTCCTCTCATATTTCCCACCGTGGTAACCTCAGCAGACATCCTGGTTTTGCGTTTCTATTCTTTTACTATTCATAAAACTTTACAATTAACAAACAATTACAAAAAACATGTTTGTTTTTTAGGCTATCACTCTTAAATCCTCAATTTATAATTCAAGCTGTCAAATAAGATGACTTCCTTCAATAAGTTCATAACTAGCAGCTTCACTATGTTGTTTTTAAATTTAATTTTGTAGTGTAGTATTTAAGAAATTGGGATTATTACTTGGATATTAGGAAAAATGTCAGGTTAACGCCCACTCCGTTGGCTTCTCGACGATCTTTGATTATGTCTGCTCCACCGAGGAGAACCGGAAGTAGGTAGTGGAGCATCTCGTTCTAATAAACCCTCTCTGCACCCCTCTCATCAGCAGCAGCAGCCCCGCCTCGCGAACCGCTGGCTGGTTCACCTCCAATACAACCCACACATCTGGCTGTCACACAGCAGTGCTGCCGCTCCGTCCGGTACCGCGGCATGCTCATTCACACCGGGACATACGAAGTGGATTTTAACTAGAGGGGCACAATGTCTGAGGTGCGAAAATTCACAAAGAGGTTAAGCAAACCCGGGACGGCTGCGGAAGTCAGGCAGAGCGTGTCGGAGGCTGTGAAGAGCTCCGTGGACCTTGTGGTAAGCCGAGTAATGCTGTCTGTGGAACGTTGGCGGTCATTTTTAGCTAACAAGGATAATGTAACTAACTGATTAGCCTGCTAACCCCCCTCCCCTCTTTTCTCCTTGGGGAGCAAAGCTTTTCCATTTTTTCATAGTTCTCTACATTGCCACTGTTCATTTTGGTCTCCAGAATTCTCTCTCTTAATTTGTGTGTCCCCCCCCCAGTTTTTATTAACTGCGTTTGTCCCACCAACCTTAATAACGTATAGCTAACTGTTACTGTGAAGCTCTGGCATGCCTCTGAATGCGCTACAATTTGACTGGCAGTGCTACATTTGGTGTAAAATAGAGTCATTATTGAGCGATTAAATGCCGCGAATTCAACTCCCATATGTTGGCTTGGTTGTATAAATTGCTGGCATTACAAAATAGTATGACATTGTCCACAGGAACACATGGTTTTTGCCATGCGCGGCTCCTTTTGTGTGCTGCCGGGTGAAGAGCAGTGCCAATTGGACAGCTGCAGCATGGCTTCCCTGTCCTTGCCTTGGAGCAGTGTGTGTGAGCCTCTTTATTTCTGCTGCAAATGGCCACATATATTGCGCAAAAGAAGGCAGCTCACGCATGCCCTTATAATATGGTGTCTATTGTTAATAAAGTGTGCAAAGCAAAAGGTTTTATTTTTCTCTCCTTCTGAATCCATAGCAGTGCTGGTGGCTGATAGTGGCTTGGAACAGACTGCAGTGATGAGGGATTAGGCGCAGTGGTTTGAGATAAATAGCATTTAGGATCCTGCTGATACAGCATTTGTGTTTTTCTATGCGCGCCTGTGCGTGTGTGAACATATTTTCACGTCAGTATGTCTTAAAGGCATGACATTTGTCTTGAAACTTCCAGTGAATATCAGTGCAGATTGATGCCCGCCTGCGAATGACTTGTTTTGTTTTTGTTAGGCTATAACAAAAACCATCTGGTTACTCCTCCACTTTCTCATTATGTGACAATGACAAACTTCAACCCAAAACAAATCAGTCCTACATCTTTGGCTGTTTAGAGCGTGGAGCTGGATAAGTGTGTATAAGACATAAACTCTTGTTCCCTTGGGATTAGGCTTTCAGTCTTATGATGATCATCTTGAGGAGTGTGACGCAGTGAGGTTTCTAGAGTAATAATCATGTGATAAGGTTTTCTATTACTGCAAAAGAGATGGGAGTGTGTGTATTTCTGTTTAGGTTTGTAGCCACGTGTGATATGTGTGTTCTGATCAACTTTTTATTTCTGTTTTAGAGTTGCAGGTTTCGGCTGCTCATGTTATGGAATACATGGTTGGCTTAGTAACCGAGAACAAACACTGTTTTGTGGAGGGGAGTGTATGGGGATTCCCTCAGGCATGCTGTCACCAAGCTTCCTGTGTGACTGGGTTTGTGTGTTCATTCTGAACATCTCTAGGAAGTCAGTCCTGTTTTCTAAAGCTTTCCCTCCATGCCCATGTTCTTTCTACGCCAATTAGTATTAAGTTGCCTTATAATGCCATTGCTACTTCATTACTGGTTTTCCTAGAGTTCATACTGTAGGGCATTGTGTTGAAAGATTGTTATCATGTCCATATTTGTGTTCAGTGGTCTTTTACATGAACATGTATGGAAACCAGTTGACAGTAAATTGGCCGCCTAATAACTGGAAGAGACCGGTCCTTACCTAATGGATTACTTAATTCTAAAACAAGTGTAAGTGAAACCCCCTGGTATATAGATGATAATAAATATTAGAAGGTTAGTTGCAGTTCCCTACTGGTTTAAAAGCTTGGAGGGCAGGCACCTCTTAGGGTGCAGACCCATTGCGTGCATTTTGTGTATATTGTACAGTATATAAGATAAGATGTGTGTTGGGTAACTGAAACTCAACTTTCAAATAATTTGCTTTGAATTTGGTGTTTTAAATCCTGTATCTATCTGTACATCTCAAATGTAAATGCAACAAGAAGCCCTATTTAAATATTAATATTCTTTTTGGAATAGGCACAGGGAGTAATATAAAGATGAAAGAAGCTAGCGAGGCTCTTTTCTTCCCCTAATAAGCCACAGTGTTTAATACACACATACAGATTGGAGCACTTAGTGGGGTCAGCCATGGGACAGTGCTGCTTCATACTGTATGTGACTCTCATGTCGGTGTGTGTGCGCGCATACATTGGGTTGAAGTGTAAGCCAGCGTGATAAAATCCACCTGGTCGTGTTGGAGTCGTGAGTGCCCTACATCTGCTGAACTGTAATGGGACACAGACGTCTGGAAGTGCACCATTGCTAAAGTCATCATCATCATCATCATCATCATTGTAATAGTACCTTGAAGGCACACTGGGAGTCATGCTTTGTAGGCAGTGACTGGTGTTTGATAGTTTGGAGGAGAAAAGGGCTTGCATCATGCAGTTATGCCGAAATGTTAGGCCACGTCCCTTAGTGTTTTAGCATCTCTGTTTCTCAATCAGTGAGACTGTGCTTTCACAGCAGCCTGCGTGTGATTCTTCAGCTTCTTTCCTTTGCTATGAAAGCAGAACTCTCTCTCTTTCTGCCTTTCCTTCTCTCTTTGCTTGCTTCCCACCCGCCTCTCTCTCTCTCTTTCTTCATCTCTCTCTCTTTCTCTCTCTCTCTCTGTGTAACAGGATCAGTGTTGCAGTCGAGCCATCGTGTGCTGCCGGTTGCATCTGTGGTTCAGCTTGTTGCACATGACAGGAAGCAGAGCTGCTGTTTCGGGTGCAGGGGCGGCACAGTCATGTGTAATGCTTTCAATAGACTTGTAGGATTTGTGTTTGGCTGCTGCTCAGGTTGCCGCTTAGCCACTGAGTATGTGGTCTTTATGTGAAAAGATGTGTACAGTGAAGCTACATAACACATAGAAAATTGTGCATTTCATAAGTATCATTGGGCTTAGGAAGTTTTTATGTAGTTAAAAACGAAGAAGACAAACGCAGGTTTCATGTGGCCAACTGAGAATGTCGGGGTCTGGTGGAAAAAACTGCACACGACACGTACTTGTAACCAGCTTATTTTGCCAAATTATTGGTTAGAGAACACTGAAAGGGAGAACCTTCTTTCCTTTATTGGCTTGTGCACAGATACCAGCATATTCAAGGAGATGTTAACCCTTTAAACCTCACAGAACTCATACTGTAGGCTGTAAGCCTAACAGTGTTCCAAACCACAGAACTGGATTTCTTTTTTTGTTATTGTAGTGGAGATACAACATTTCCAGAAACACATGTCCAAAACATGTCTAGGCTTAAGCTTAAGTCTCAGGACATTTGATGTGAGTCTCTTTGCATGGAATGTTTTCACAATAGTGTTAACATCATATAGTTTCATTGAGGAGCTGAAACAACATGTGACACTGTCACAGTGGGGCATTTAATTCCTTTTTCTGACTTTAAAGCTGCTTAAAGCCTAAAAAAACAGTGTTCACGTGGGTCCCTGTTGCTCATAGTGAGAGGGTAATTGAGGAAGAAAGACGGAAACTACATGTCAAATGGTCCATTAAGCACATGAAGCTGCATATCTCAAAAAAGCCCTCAACCTATGTAAGGGCTTATTACCCAGAATGACTGAATCACTGCACATATAATAAACATGTCCAGCAATAGTCTTAGAAGGAAGGCAGTAGATTATTGAGGGGATACCAGCAAGCAGAGGGGGGGAAAACAAAACCAGCAGCCAAGCTGCTGCATAACTTTATTACTGGCTTTCTCACTCTGCCCACTCCAGCAGTACTGGCAGTGGTACCGTAGGAAAACAAAAGCTCTGCATCTCAGCTGCACACATCTTAAATGGAAATATGGCAAGGTGGAAAATGACTCAGTCATACTCCCCTAGCTGTATCAGGGTTTTTAAGAGTCCTTCTCCTGATGTTGCTTGTTCATATCCGCTGCCATTGCATCTCTGGTCCAAGCCTGGTTTCCCCAGAAAGGTTGTTAAGCCCAGTGACAAGTGTCTTTTTCCAGACGAAGCACCCAGCCTGGGCCAGTCACAGACTGATGGCAGTGTTATTCTAGCGCACAAAAGATTCTGTGATAAACAAAATAGCTTTTTTTTTCAAATTGAGGATTTGTAAAAGCTTGAAGACAAATTCCACAGGGCGCTACATTAGGTCACTGCTAAAAGCTCACTGTAACTGTAGTTTAAAAAAACATTTAAGAAATGCATTAACAAATAATTCCTAGTGGCTTAGGCCCGGAGTGGGGCAACTTATGCCCGGTGGACCACCAGGCATTGGGGAAAAACCCTGCCTTCAGCCTCGGGGGCAGTGGCTCAGCAATGTGGCACAGAAGCTGATCAAATCCATACAGTCTGATTCCCTCTGCTTGAGTCCAACCGGGCTTGGTGTCGCTCAGCAGAGGCTTTTTGGCTAAGCTATTCATCACCATCTTCAGCGCTTAGCTTGAGCTTAAAGCACTTTCTTGGAATGAATTCTGAATCTTTCCAAGTGGTTTAGGTTTATATTTGTGATCACGTCTTGACCTAGTTGTCAAAAGGCTAGGTTTTAGATAGCAGGCCTCTTTAAGGCATAATGCAGAAGCGGATTTCATATCATCCACTTCTCCGTGAAACTCAAAACAGGAAGTTATGATTTTGAGCGAGAAGCACTGTCATGGGGCATGTGATACATTTGTCTTGTGTTTGGTTCCTTTATTACATATGCCTCTGTCAAGTGTGTGCACTTGATTTGTAGCACATAAATACCAAGTCAAGTAACACAATTTGTCCATTGCACTGCTGCTGCATTATTACCTCGTCTCTCTTTGTCGTACTATTCATTGTCGAGTTGGTTCCCTTTCATCATCTTTTGCCTTTATTTTCATCCACCCACAACTTTCTGAGCAGCTGTTTCCTTGCACCGTGACAGTCCTCTGAACTGTGTAGTTTTTTTTTTGATCTCTCGTGGCTCTCCTTTCGTATGGGTGGTAAAAACGTTCCGGGGGTGAGCCCTTGTTAATTGCTTTCAAAAAGCAAGAGCATCTGATGTGGAGCAGCTAGAGCCACAGTAAATACAAAATGTTGAGAACATCAGTTCAACAAGAAACGGTTTGTTTATTTGAATGTACATTTGTGTTCTGTCCATTTTCTCCTCTCAGGAGCAACCAAAGATTATCGAGCCACTGGACTATGAAGCTGTGGTGTTTCAGAGAAAGGCCCAGATCCACAGCGACCCCCACCGAGACCTACTGCTCTGCCCTGTTGACGATGTCTCGGTGAGTCCCCCTTCTGGTACTGGCTCTCAGCCAGGCCCTCTTCCTCACCCAGGATAAAATCATAGATCATATACTGTACCTTACACTGTGCTGAGATCTCCACAGTGAACTGTCTTGTAAAAGTGTCCGACTCCAAGTCAAATGGGAAGAAAGAAAGGTTTCCCATTACGCCAGTCTCAGTTATTTACAGGTCAAGTCCAACCAGGTTCTTCTGTTTTTATTGCCGCAATTTCAAACACATGTGGTTTTGTTTAGAGGCACGTCCCGCTCCGTGTCTTGGTTTTTTTCCCGGTTGACACTAATCTGTATCTTTTTATACACGCCTTCTGTTTTCTCTCATTCACTTTCTTTTTGCCTGTTGTTTGTGACTTCCTCCTGTGGTACAATTTGATGGAAAGATAAAGAACTTTGTTTGTTTTTGCTCTTCAATAATAATACATTTTACTGTCATTCAATTGTATTCCACTTCTGTTCTTCCTTCCTTTCTCTGTGTATGTGTGTGTGTGTGTGTGTACGTGTGTGCAGGAGTCCCAGATCTCCCGGCAGAGGAGGACTGTTGTTCCTTCGGTGCCTCAGAATGCAGAGCAGGAAGCCCAGAGTCTGTTTGCCAAAGAGGTATAACCCAGCTGTCCCATTAGAATGATGGGGCCATACTTGGTCTCAGACTGCACATTTATAGCAGTAGTTCCCTCTAAAAAGTATAAAAACAGAAGTGTGGAGTTAAAAAGTTAAAGTACTCATAGTTGTCTTTAAGTTTTCTCCGTATTATGACTTGTATTGCTTTTAGTGATTAGAATCCGCTCAATTAAAAGCAAACATTAAACGCAATCAGTGAAACTCTGAATTCTCAACCAACTTTAAAGATGATTCCTTGATGACTTCACACCAGCCTTTGTGATGTTCAGCCTAAAGTCGTCTCTTAAAGCTCATAAAGAAACACAGGATGCACAGGGCAGTAGTAAACACATGCAGTGCTGATGATATATTTGTATTAGCAATGAAAAACAGACTCTTGTGGCGTGATGTGGATATACTCCGCTGCTCTACCAGGCTCTACATCTGTGTTCCTCCGCCAGCTCTCATGACTACGATACAGCATGGAAACAACTGTCCTAGGGATTGTTAAAACAGATTCAGGCTTACTCAGCATATATCGAACAAAGATCCTTTCAACTGACTTAATTGAGAATTTCACACAAAAAGGTTATGTGCACAATAGAAACCATCTTGAGAAATCACAACAGAGGTACAGAGTCATTCTGCTACTTTGCATACTTATTTTGAATTTATAATGGTTATGGAGCTGGAATTTTCTCTGTCCTTCTTGAGTCACAGTTGGAGAAAAGAACGCCATACTCTTTGCTGCGATGGCGAGCTTGTTATATATGAGTGTATCTGCTGCCGCTAATCCAGCTCTCTGTGTTGATGTGTTTGGCAGTGCATCAAGATGTACAACACCGACTGGCATGTAATCAACTACAAATATGAGGCTTACTCTGGTGATTTCCGCATGTTGCCAAGGTAAGAAAGATGTAGGGCTCAGCGTTAGTGCAAAACAACATCCGAGTTCTTCACTGCCAAATATGCTACATGTACAAGAGATTTACTCTGCTCACGTGGGTCTGCTGGATGGCAACATGCAACAAATCACTGTTTCTGTATATAAATGCAGCTCTCGTGCTTTACAAAAGTAGAGGAAATACTGCACATACATATTGAAATAACTGCAGAGTTCTGCCAGATTTTCCTCTACAACACAACAGGGGCAGCCCAGATGTTTTTGATTCATTCTTATTTAAATGGTGATAAAGCTTCCTAAGGAAAGTATTGTTATCACTGCAACCTGCAGTTAAACCATAAATTGGAGTGAAAAGCCCTATTGGCATGGGACTGGTATTACTTGGGGATCTCTAGCAATTTGTAATAATTACAGAGGTGTGATCTTAATCCTTTGTGAATCTACCATGTCTGATTAGAAATTCCACAGCAAATTACCGAACATATTTCCCCAAACACAGAGGGTATGTGACAATATCAGTCCCTTGCGAATTGGCATCTCTGTGATTCATGGTTTTATTGGCTGTCTTGGCAATAATAAAGGAAAGTTTTGACAAATGTCAGTAAGTTGGGTAAAATACAGACTTCACTTATCCCGTGCAATTGCGTAGCACAAAATTCTTAAATGAAGTTATTTCTAAATCACACAAGGTCCTCTGGTAATAGTAACACATGCATACACATTTTCCAAAAAAAACTATAAAGCAATAACAGACAAGGTGGCACAAAATTTACTGACCAATAGCAAATGAGACAATGCAAGCAGCGTTTTTTGTTGCATGCGTTACCTCACCACAGTGGCAGTACAGTTGGGGGGGGGCTGATTATTGAAGACTGCTGACCCTCACTCGCTGTCTTATTTATTAATTTATTTTTAAAGCAAAGGCCTGAAGACAGACAAGCTGCCAGCTCACGTGTTTGAGATCGATGAAGACGCCAAAGACGAGGTGAGTAGAGGGGCCTGAGCGGCAATTAGATCACACACATTGATCACTGCAGCGAGGATGAGTGTTCTGCTATTGACTCACTGGGCCTTTTATGGACAGATTGCACTGAATGCACAGCTTTTAGTGATGTGCAATAAACCCTGCTTGGACATTAAAATGATCCCTTTAATCTTTAAATCATAGAGATTAGACACAAATTTGGCTCATTCCACATGCCTACATATGCTGAAAATATGAGAAAACAGAACAGCAATGCTCAACATGGACATGCATTGAGATGGAAATTGATAGATAGATAGAGACAGAGATACTATATTTATCCAGAAGGAAATTATCACATTGTCACAGGTCGGATTTAAACCCTGGACTTCTGCGTTGAGGCATAAACCTCCAAGTATATGTGCGACTGGTCTCCCCACTGCGCCAACCCGGCCACACCAGTGAAAATTCTATATCGATTCAAGTACAAGCTACACAATATATAAAAAAAATAGAATAATCATTACTTAACTATACATAGACACTAGTAAAAGACTTGAAGAAAATTTAAAGTTAAAGTTGAAAACTGTATACACAGACAAAAAGATAGCGTAGTGTACTGACCATACAGGCAAGCTAGAAAATGGGCAGGTGTCTAATATAGTCAGTATGGGAGCCAAACAGTGCAGTCTAGTCTAGAGTTCAGTCAGTCTAGTCCAGGGTAGTCTGGGGTAGTTTACTTGTATGTATAAAGGCACCCAGATGCCAGAGGAAGGCATGGTACAAAGGGCAGTGTGCAGAGCACACTTAAACACTTAAGTCAATCACACTCCTTTGTGCTGGAAGATTCCCTGGGATTTATAGTCTGTCAGTCCTTCCATGCTGTCCACCCAGCAGTGTGACCCCTCAGAGACTGAGGGTGGGGCAGTGAAACCAGTAGCCTTAAATAGCCCTCATCGATCCTCCTCCCCCTACCATCAGGCCGGATGCGGATAAACTTAGATAGAGAGCAGCTTTAATTGAAGAAAAAGAAATGCTGCTGCTTCCAGGACGGAGAGGGCAGGGAGGAGATGGCTCTATTACGTCTTTATGTCTCTGCTTGATCATTTCTGGCTGTGACGGCTGGTCTTTCTAGGCTAGTAGCAAGAATATATATATTTTTGGCCTTTATTTAATAGGACAACTTAAGACATGAAAGGGGAGGGAGAAGGGGAATGACATGCAGTGAAGGGGACTGAGCCTCTGTAGATGGGCGTACGCTCAACCAGGTGAGAAACCCAGGTACCCTAGCAAGACTATTTAAAAACAAAGCCAGAAAACAAACATGCACATATTACACTTATGATAGGGCTGTTATTTTGGTAATTATTGAATAGGTTTGATAGGTAGGATAGGTGATCACATTAAATTGGTATTAGGTAGGGTGTGACAAGGTGTGTATGCATGGCGGTGGGCTGCTTAGTTGCTGCATGTCTGAGGGAAGTATGGACTTGACCAAGCTGTGGGAAGAGAACAGCCAGCCACTTAGATTACAGGACAATGTGGGAGAGCAGGGGGGAGGGGACGTTTAAAGGACAAAATACCACTTGAGTGTGATTAGGCTCATTGCAATTGTGTACACACACATATACACCTCAATCCTATTCGTTCACTGTCATGATGTGTCTGTCACTACCAGTTAATTGTACAGTGCATATCTCCCAAGTGGCTGGATGCATTACTCCAGAGAGAGAGAGTGTGTGTGTTTGTATATGAGTGTGAGAGAGAGACCATGATGAATGTTTGTGTATTCTGCGTTGCTGATGAACAGTCCCAGGATAGTTATGAGTATGGATGGAAAGGCCGCACTGACAAGACCAAAGCCGAGTTATGATAAACCCTAAACAAAATCCTGCTGATAAATTGATTTGGCTTGACAGTGTGTGATTAGAATTGATGACATGCTCTACTGCAGCTGTGTTCAGTGAACATTTCTCGCAACCAGGTATTTGTCAGAAACAAGGGAATAATGTTTTGTGCAGGTTTGACACTAAATATCCAAAAACATTAAGCTGTGGATACTGTAAACTGTCTATCAGCACAGGGACTATTGTGACCATTAACCTGCAGAATAAAGTGTGTCGTGATTGATTTCCAGTGTTTGTGTCTGCCAGGACTCAGCATCACTGTGCTCCCAGAGGGGAGGCATCATGAAGCAGGGCTGGCTTCAGAAAGCCAACATCAACAGCAGCCTGTCTGTCTCCATGAGGGTGAGTCACCACCAGATGTCCTGTCTGTTATTCATACAGCATAACACCAACAAATGAAACAACAACAACAGCAAAACGTTGTTTTGGCTTCACCACAGAACTGGGGAGACATGGCAACTCTTTGTTCTACGTAATTGTTGTGTCTCATGGACCATATACCAAAGCCACACGGTGGCTCAGTGCTTAGCACTGCTGCCTCACAGAAAGTAGGCACTGCTGAGTACTGGGTTTGATGCCCGGTCGTGTTAGGTTGTTGTGGGGTTACTCCGTTTGCTTTGGTTCCCCCCCACCATAAAGACATGCGCTCTAGGTAACTCCTGCCATTGGCCAGGCTGAAGGTATTGGCATTACAACTGGAGTTGTATGGCTGCCCGCTGCTCCTAAATAGTAAGGATGGGTTAAATGCAAAATATACATTCCTTGTAAGTTTAAAAATGTACTTGGAAAATAAAGAATATATTATATTATTATATCCCTTATTATGTCAGCGGTATATTATAATAACTAACTAACAGCATTTACATATGTAAAGTATGACAGAAATCTACTACAGTACTTGGCAATAATGACAATATTAAAAACATAAACGCAGTGAAAAAGTTTTCTAAATATAAAAACAAGAGAAGAGGAACTACCATAACATATTTAATAGCTTAGTATCTGCATCACTTCCCTTCAATGAGGAATTTAATTCATGTCAACTGAGCAATTGAAATGTAGACGTAAAATAGAAAAAGCCACATTTTATACTGCATGTCTCTGTCCTAAGTTGTTTAGAATCTGTTAGATATTTCTCTAACTTGCTCTCTGTTGCTGTAAATGTGCAGGTGTTCAAAAGGAGGTACTTCTACTTGTCTCAGCTCCCCGACGGCTCCTACATCCTTAACTCCTACAAGGATGAGAAGAACTGCAAGGACACCAAAGGCTCCATCTACCTGGACTCCTGCATAGACGTTGTTCAGGTATACAGGGCTGGGAAAAAAAGAAATCAAAGATACATCAAATGCCCAGTTTAGAATATTGCAAAAAGGTTGCAGCAAAACATGTTTGACCAACTCTCTTAAGCTTTCAATATACCCTGATGCATGTTTAATCTAACTCCTGTGTCTCTCTGTGTGCCCAATATGAGTTATTTTTAGGTGTTGTGTAAGTTTTCGTTCCTTCTTCCCCCACTCTCCAGGGGCTTTTAGTCGCTTTGATTGGATAGATGTATTGCATTCCATTGACTTGAGCAGAAAAGTCCGGTTTAACGGATTATGAGGGGCTGCTGCGGTTGGCTTCATTAGACTGGCTGGTACCTCATTCAGGTCTGCACTGACTGGAGAGGCTGCCAGGAAGCTTTCAGTTTGATGAACACATTCAGAAGATGAATTGACTGCGGAGCCTCATTCTGGCTAGTGGGTTTAATGTGGAAGCTTGGAGTGTGGTGTGGTTGACATGTAAAGCATGTTTTTCACACAAAAGACTGCAACGTTTACGTAACTTTCACATAAAAATGACTCAGTGTAAAGGACAACAACAGTCTTCAGTCTTTTTTAGAGGTACTTGTCACAAAATGTTTTGGTCAGAAACCTACATACATTGGCTAGATGATATTAACTTCCAGGGAAAATCAGGTTGTGCTGCCCCAAACTATAGCATTCCGGTTATTACCAGAATATAGGAGTGAAGTAGTATAAAACTGGGTAGTATAAAACTATACAAGTATATACAATAAGTATATACAATGATTCTTCCCCCCACCCCCCTGCAGAGCCCCAAGATGCGCCGCAATGGCTTTGAGCTAAAGATGCAAGACCGCTACAGCCACTACCTGGCTGCGGACAGCGAAGCAGAGATGGAGGAGTGGGTGATCACGCTGAAACAAGCTCTGCAGAGCACCACTGAGGCCAGCCAGGACAGGAGGAATGGTGCTGAGACACTGGACTGTGCCCTGGGTGAGTTGTACCGTAATTACATCTACAAACTTGGGATAAACAAATGTCCGGATCATCTTTCAGTCAACCTATTATTTACAGTCTTATAGAAGAGCTGCTGTACAGTCATGGTTCATCTAGCTATGATAAGAAAAATAGCATGTTTGATCATAACCTCTGAGCTTGTTTAAGTGGCTATGGTTAATTAAATCCATTTCCCTGGCAGTGAGAAAGGGAGTCCAAAATAGGCTTAATGTTATACCTACAGTTGCTGCTAAAGAGGGATAGAAGCTGTAAATTCCTCTAAAGGATATTCAGCTGTGGATGTACAAGTGAATCAAAGTTCAGGATTCTGTTCTCAGTTATATTAGTTTTTTCCCGCTATTTAGTTTCACACCCCAGTTCTCTCAAGTGTTTTTTTTAGGGGACAGTTATGGGGAATTGTTGAACACGTAGAAGAATGCCAGCAGTTTTATGCAGTTTGCATATGTCTTGCCAGCATCTATGGGCCTTTTTTCCCTTTATAATAATATACTCTCTGCAGAATGTTCTAGTAAAATCCAATAGGCCTAGCTTGGTCAGAGTTGCTGATGAGGGACTGAGAGGCCGTCCAGGAAAATGGAGGGGCACTAAGGGTTCACTGAGTCCATCGTCTGTCACCTGGGAGTCAGCTGAGTAGCAAATAGCCTCTTTTTGATTTGGCCAGTAGACTGTTAAGATATTAGTTTGTCTAACTGGGAAACACAACATACACACAACCACAAAAGAAGCCATTAGGGCAACTTTGAGGGAGCAGAGCTCTGTTGGACCTGATTTGCAATAGCATGCTTTGTGGTGTGACCTTCTGATGACCTTTATTAATGCATGATCACTGCCCTGTTCAATTAGATGACGACACTGCCAGCCAAGGTAAAGGGGAGAGCCTGCTGGAGAGCCTGGGGAGGAGCTTACAGCCAGAACTTATGAAGGTATGAAGCATGGATGGATGGTTGATTAATTCATTCTGACGGATTGGCTGAGTTAGTAAGATATAGACACCCTGAGGTTCTGCCTGTTTAAAGGTGCTCTAAGCGATGTTGGTTGACATTACTTCTTGTTGACGTTAGAAGTATTTTCAAACAAAATGAGACTATCTTGCCCCTCCCTCCTCCTCATCCCGCCCCCGCCCCCTCCCCCTCCCTTCTGTGCTTCCGCGCGCTAACCCCCCAACCCCCACCCCCAAATCCTTCTTGTTGGTTATTGGCTGGAACACTGGAACACTGTTTGTGTATGCTTCGTGGTGCAGATGGACACAGTTTGTTTTTGTTGCTGTTTGTAGACCCTGGGCTGTCTACAGAGACCGCTTTTTTTACAGTGTGTTCTGGGGACAGGCAGCTCGCAAATAGTGAGGAGATGTTTGCTGTATGTGATAACAAATGTTGTAGCCTAAAATACATGTGACATTGCTTAGAGCACCTTTTAATAGAAGGTTTTCATCACTACAGTTGCACCAAATACTTGAACTTGGAGGGAATTGTTGGGTGTCTCTAAATTATAGTATAGAATATACATATAATTAGACAGTGTGGTCTTGACCCACTCTATCTGTAAAGTGTCCTGAGATAACTTCTGTTATGATTTAACACAATAAATAAAATTGAATGTACAGAAACATTTAAGATTTCACATTTTAAATGTATCACTTTTTTGTCTTTGACACAGTAGTTGTCTAAATCCTTTATTGGCAGGGTTATTAATGTAATTATTAGTAAAATAAAATAAAATTTTAAAAATCTGTCTCCTTTAATGACAGCTAGAGAAGACATACCTCTCCTCCTTTTGAACCAGACCACATTATTACTCTCTTGTTTATGTGATAGAAGAGCAGCTCTTTTGTTGTCTCTGTGTTTAAGTCAGTTTTTTGAGCCTGAGAACGGCAGTGTTTATTCTACAGAGGCCGTGCTCTTTTAATATGTCTATAAACCCAGAGCTACACACAGACAACAAAGCCCTCTGTGCTCTGTGGGGCTCTTTCACTGCTGTTTGCTCTGGGCCCCTCCAGCACAGCGTTTCTCTCTCCATGTACACTTGAGTTGGTCCGCAGGCTGGTCACAGTGAGAACAGGAAAAAAAGGGAGATGGATTAGGGCTCTAACCATGACCTAAGGGTTTGATATGTTTGTCTCTATTATATGCCCTCCTTCTTCTTTTGTCTGGGTCTGTTGACTGCTTGCCTTCTTCTCTGTCTTGCTCTAACTTATTCTGCTGTGTAGGGCCCATTACTGTGTGTATAAGTGTACTTTATATATGTACTACACTTTATTTTTACAATAGAGTTTAGAGTGTGTTATATAAAACATCAGCAAACATCAATAACATTTTTAAAACTAAAATGCATTGTGTGTATGTGTTTGTGTGTGTGTGTGTGTGTGCGTGTAGTATGCCAGGGAGACCGACCAGCTCAATAAGATCAACAGGAATGAAGGCAGACAAAAGCTTTTCTCTCTGGATCCTGAGACACAGGTATAAAACATGCTTCTTTCAATACTTGGTTATCCTATCATTTATTTATTCCACTATTGATTCAGACTATTTGATCTCTCCTCCCCTTTCCACAATGTCCACTGTTTCCTTCTCCTTTGTCCTCTCCCCTTCTCTTACTGCTTGCATTCTCTCTTGCCTCTCTGCTGGCTCAATCTTTCTATTCTTGTTGTTTTATCTCTTCCCTTGTTCCTTCTTGCCTTCTCTCCTCCTCTCCTCCCTCCTGTCCATTATCCAGAGGCTGGACTTCTCCGGCATCGAGCCAGATGTGAAGCCGTTTGAGGAGCGTTATGGCCGTCGTATCGTGGTCAGCTGCCACGACCTGACCTTCAGTCTCCAGGGCTGCGTCAGTGAGAAGGGCGACGGCGTCCTCACCAATGTACGTCATCACCTTACTTCCACAGGAAAATATTAATTTTATATTCTGCTTATATGACTCTACTGTTATCTCTAATACTTTCTCTGCTTTGCCATGTACTATTACTAATGATAAACTTCAACCTAAAATAGATGACCATAACACCTTATGTTCAAAGAACAAATAAAAACAAGATAAAAAAAAATAGGGTGGCATGGTGCAGTGGTTAGCACTGGGTTCTGGGTTTGACTCTCCAAAAGGATAAGTTGGCATAGCTAAGGGATGGATCAACCTAGAAGACCTTTGCTGTGCTTAAAAAGTGATCACAAAAATAAAAATAATACCATAAGGAATTGTAAAAATGCCTCTCTACTAAGTGCTGAATGCATTTTAGCATCTAATCACAACACACAGTCCTCCATTTAACACCACACAACTTCCACCTTCCTCACCCTCTGCAGTGCTGCCCCAGATAGTACACCTTCATAATTCATGTTGGCCTGTCTGGAAGCAATGGAAGTAACCAGGCCAAAATAATAACACAACTACATATGTATTGTAATACCTTCTTTTCAAATTCCACAAACTGATGTTGCTAAATAATTATTTTTTTGATCTAAGTGAGAATCTAGAACCTGAGCTTTAAACGCCCTCCAAATAAACAAAGACTTATGCAAGCAGTCAGTCTGATGAATGTTGGAAACCTCTTCAATGTGTTCTACGTGAAGAGCTCCTGGCAGCATGAGACAGCAGTTTAGTGTGTCAGACTGGATTGCTGTAGCCATTAAACATTGAGTTGGTCCTCCTCCTCCTCCTTCTTGCTGATGCATTAGTAGAGGCTAGTTGGAGAATTGAATTGAATTGACTCATATTTGTGGTCTGCAAGCAGCACGCTCTCTCTCCCTCTCCCCTCCCCCTTCTACTTTCCCTTCTTTCCCTCCATTCCTTCTGACAGGTTTAATGTTTATTGAGTTATGCTTGTCCATCATGCAGGAACCATCCATCCTGGCATAAGTGCACAGTCATTTAGAAATGTGTGGGTGGTGCTACAGTAGTGCCAACGTTGGCTTCCAAACTAGGGATTAACTCAAAGGAGTTATACAGATAATATGTTTATATAATATTTATCCTTACCAATTTTCTGTCAGATTAAAAACTGAAAAATCTAGCATTTTAACCATAGCAGATTGAATAGCATGATATATTAAAACTCATAATTAGTGTCATATTGGAAATGGAAAACACTGAGTTTTGTCTATTGTTTTGGTTTTCCGTCACATATTACATACACATTTGTGCATGTAATAAACCCAATGCTTAAACAAGTTAGTGCATCCAAACAATAGGTGTCTTTAATAATGCCTTTGTTGTGCTTCCCTTGCAGTAAATGTAAGAACATGTGTTAGACCTTATAGAATTAACATGATATTTCTCAATTCCTCAGCAAATACGGGCCACAAACATCAAGCAGGACATCTCACACACACACCTGTTCACCACCCTCCCCTCAGGCAGACTGAGAACCCCCAGCACACGCACAAGTAGACTACGGAAGAGCTTCTTCCCAAGAGCTTTGAACATATTACAGAAATCACACACACATACAAACATAAAAACATACACACATCCCTTGCCCCCTCAGTGCAATTAGATTCAATAACTACTGTGTTTACTGTTTTCTAGCTATTTATTGAGAACATGGAATCAATGTGTATGTGCGAGATGTGCTTGGTTGAGAATGTGTATATACATAAATGTGTGTATATACAGTATACATTTATCTTTTTTACCCTATGCTGCTATTTGAAGAGGATGGCTCCTACAAAATTTCGTTGTACTGCATACAATGACAATAAAGATCTATCTAATATGCAATGAACATATAACCTTAGAGTCATCCAATGTTTAGTTCTAAAATAAGTAGTTAGGGTGAATTCTTAATGAAGGTTTTAAGCTGAATAAAGTTAGCATAAAATGTGCAGGAAATGCATCCAGGTACATTATAAACCTTGGGTGATGTATTCAAGTGTTAAAGCCCTTAACCGCCTCTCTGTTGAACCCCAGGTGGAACCATTCTTCATCAGCCTTGCTCTCTTTGACGTCTCCAAGAGCTGTAAAATCTCAGCCGACTTCCACGTTGACCTCAACCCGCCCTGCGTCAGGGAGATGCTGACCGACGCCTCGGGCCAGCTCTCTCCTTCCTCGGACTCAGAGGGTGGAGGAGGAGGCAGGGGAGGTGGAGTGATGGTGAACGGAGACTCGAAGGTGAAAGGGAACGGCCTGCCGGTTCTTCAGAGGGTGTCGGATACCCTGCTGCGTTTCCCTACACAGGTAGAGACTTGGCTGTAATTTGATAGCTATGTGATTGAGGAAATGACTAACAATGACTCACTGATGGTGAGTAGCAAGTCTAGAGTGAGCGTGGAACCTGAAATAGTGTTGGATTCTTCTTACAGATCAAGGTGTGAATTAACACAGTGTTCCATGCTTTTTGTGAAATATATGTCAACATCTCAACACCCAGAACACAGTTACAATTGTTTAAGACATACAAAAAAAAAACTGTGAATCTAAAGCAAAAAACTATATACATTTTTACCTTTTGGTTCATCCAAAGACACTGATAAATGCAATCAACCCTACTTGACACACTAGAAAGAACCTCTGTGTACTATAGTTCCAAGGGTTATAATTACAGTATCCCCTCTGTGTGATGTGTGCTCAGAAGAACTTTCAGTAGCAAAGTCTTATAAAACAGAAACATGTAATAGTGTGGACGTAGCCTGTGGCCTGTTTGAGGATTTAAAATGGAATCATCACCTTCATCTGTAGTGTACTATTCACACCCTACATTTTCCAAGCCCTGACAGGTTGTGGTTGGAGGCTGGCTGTCTTCAGTCTTGCCTTGCTTTGGAAAGTGGTGATGATGGCGCAGTGGACATGACACATGCCTTTGGTGTGGGAGACCTGGGTTTGACCTGGGCAAGACATACAGCTCAGCATTCCCACTCGGGCTGCAGCTGGGAGGGACTAGGGACTTGTGACTTGTTAATTGATTCCCTGTTCTCCTCTTATGTCAGAGGACTGATTTGTGATGAGATAATATAGGATAGACTTTATTAATCCCACACTGGGCTACAGCAGCTCAAAGAAAAAGAAGAAACAAATGTGACGGAGATGGAGCTCTTTATCCAAAATACATGATGATAGGGTTCTTCATATTGGATCATGTGCTTTCAATTTTCAGTCGTGTTTCCAGATGGTTTGTTTTGTCCCCAGACAATGCTTGGTCCATATCCAGCCTGTAAAAATGTTGAAAGGATCATCAAGACCTCAGTTTAGATCATTTAGCTAACATTTGCAAGCGATTTCAGAATCCATTAGGTCAGCACAGTGCTCGGCGGTGTAAGCTTAATGTCTTGTCACTTTGTCTTTGCTGTATTTCCAGTCAGGAGTGTATTTAATATCCATGGGCAAACATTTGCAGGTGCTGTGAGATCAACACACACACACACCTCACCTCTTGGCCCATTAATATGATTAAGAGGATCAGTCAGACTTGTGTGCCTGTTGTGAATTAGGTTATAAAACATACTTGTTTACTTACTTTCCATTTCCGTGGTAAGAGACATGACTGAGCTATCACAGCTACAATTTGAAACAACTTTGCAAGGTGAGAAGATGAATAGGGGAGAGTCAAATATCTAATAAAATAGCAGAAACAGAATTTATAACAGAGAATGTAATAGAGAATATAAGAGAGTAACAAACCAATAACAGGCCAGACACAGTTTGAAAGCTGCAGACATATAATAAAACAGACGTTCCAAGTCTAATTTATGTTACATTCTGCCAACCAACATCTGTGAAACACACACACACACACACACACACACACACATACATGCATACAAACAGAGACGGACGTACATCTGTGATAAGTGTGCTGTTATAGCTTGGCAGACCACAGTTTAATTTAGGTGCATTGGGTGTGGTCCAAGGACAAGGCCTCCACTTCTTATGTCTCTCCTCTGCATCAGCAGCTCTTTGTAAAAAAGAAAAAGAAAAAAGGAGCTGTGACATGATGTAAAAAATGATGAATTTAGGAGCTTTTTTTCTCCTAGGTTGTGCACAAAGTATGGCAACAAATCATAATGTCAAAGGTTGAAACCAAAAGCAGCAGTGTGTGGTTGTGTTTGAGAAATTAAGGTCTGTGAATGAGGGCAGATAGGAGAGGATGGACGGGGTTGTGGCTTGGAGCGTAACCAGGGAGTGTGTCTTTCTGACCGGCTCCGTGCTCTTCTCCTCTAAGACATGTATTATTAATGGCCATGGGAAGTCTACTTCTGTCTCGTTTTGAAGCCGCATTAGCTGCTACTGCTCGCTCGGTAGTGTCACTCAGTTTCATTTCTTGCTAAAACTTTATTGCTTTCTAAAACGACTTCCTGCTGCTTTTGTTCCCAGAAACCTCCGTGGTTATTAATAAGTAAGATAAAGATTGTTATGTGCTTTTAAAGTTACTGGAAAGGTCACTTTAGTTTTTTTTTAGGCTGATATCAATGTTCAGTTTCATATTTTCACCTCAGTATAATCTGCTGTTCCTATAAGAGAACGGCTCGATACACAGTGAGAGACGCGATGACATGATGAAATGACGGACAGTAAATACAGTGCACGGTTTAGTCAAAGACTTTGTTCCTAGAAACCTCTGTGGTTATATGTACTTATCATACTAATATGAGCTCATATAGCGGCATGGTTTTGTCCAAACATAATTTCTGTGTGAACTGTCACTACATGCTTAAATACAGCCCCATCTCACCAGACCAAAAATACATGTGAGCCCCATGTGGTTATCCTGTATAACTTCAGCTGACAGCAGCCACTTCCTCTGCACTTGCCCTGTAGAGACTGAAAAGACATTTCAACTTTGTATTACTGATGATGATTGCTTGTTTATTTGAGTACCCAGCAGTTTGAACAAAGTGTTTTTTAAAATAAAGGGCTGTCGGAAAAGACATTAATAATTAGCCTCCCTGTTCATTTCTCCCTCTCTCTTCCAGGGTATCTTTTCAGTGACCAACCCTCACGCTGATATCTTCCTGGTGGCCCGTGTAGAGAAGGTGTTACAGAACGGCATCACACACAGCGCCGAGCCGTACATCAAGACCTCTGACGCCAACAAGGTCCGCCGTGCCGCCATGCTTTTTCACCTCATTTAAAGACACGTACACATGACCAAAGCGGCAGTGAGCTTTCCAGTTTACCACTTTGTCATTGTTTTTTTTTTCTGTCCATGTGTCTCTGCAGACTGCTCAGAAGGTACTGAAAGCTGCCAAGCAGACATGCCAACGCTTGGGCCAGTATAGGATGCCGTTCGCCTGGGCTGCCAAGTGAGACAGGAATAAATCCTTAAATTCTAAATATTACCCTGTGATGAATCTGTTTGGATTCATCTTTGGAATAAGAATGAATAACATACAGTATATCACCATAATAATATAAGGCATTGGATTTTATATCCTTGAAGTCTGTTTATTTATTATGTATGGCGACTGCGCTGTAGCCATGTGGAAAATGTGTTTTCAGGCAGGTGTTCAAAGACGCTCAGGGCAGCCTGGACATGGATGGGAAGTTTTCTCCTCTCTACCGCCAGGACAGCAGCAAAGTCTCCACTGATGACATCATCAAGCTGCTGGCCGACATCAGGAAGTGAGTCATAACCACGCTTCTGCCGTAAATCTGAAATCAGATCTGCTAGAGCGGTCGATGTAGTTAGGTTTAGGCACGGGGAGTGGGGTTTGGTTAGGGTAACAATACCAGGGTAAGCCCATCAGAGGCAGAATGAGGCAAAACTAGGCGGGCCACGAGGCACGTCCTGTGACATCGACTTGTCTAGTGGATCTGATCTAGCATCTACCCTCTTCTGCTATTTAAGCAAGTGCTTTGGTACTGGAGCTTCAAAACACTTACGTTGCACGCCTTTTTTGAGTCTATATTTTAAATAGTATTGCATAGGAGACTGTGTGCTGTGCATTAGAATACAACTCGAAAGGCCCTTCCATTGATTGCATCTTGTTCTTATTTCAAATCTCTTTTTTTCCTCGTCAGACCTGAGAAGAGCAAGCTTCAGACCATCCCTGGACAGCTGAATGTCACCATCGAGTGTGTCCCACCTGACTTCTCAAGTATGTTGCCATTTCTAAACACTTCTCTTATTCTCACCATTATTGTTACAGCAAACAGCTTTGTTAGCCTGTTGTAGTTAGCTGCTGCTGATGATCTTATCTACTTTGTGCTATGTCATAAAAGTAGAATGAACTTCAGTTTCTTGATCACCTAGATTATGGTCAAACAATAGTAACAAAGTGCCAAGACCAAACAGTACTATGGACAGGTAGAAAGAAAGCCCTCCAAATCATTTTGAAGAGAGTTGACAGCTAAAGACTGTCAGTGAATGAGAGTCAGTTTTGGGGGTTCAGGGGGAAGGGGGGCGATGGCGTTGACCCACATGCAGAAAAGAGCATGATGTGATAGGATTTTAGGAAGCATAATAAAGGATAAATCATGCTATCCTGCATTAATCCCAGCAGTTAAAGAAAGTACTCAGAAGCCTAGCCAGGAAGTAGTTAAAGGTGCTCTAAGCGATGTTGGGTGACGTCACTTCTTGTTGACGCTTGAAGTATTGTCTAACAAAACGGAGGCTAGCTCGCCCCTCCCTCCTCATCAAATGTTGTAGCCTTAAAAACCTGTGACATTGCTTAGAGCACCTTCAACATCATTGTAAATAAGATGTAACTGATGTTTTCAGTGGAACCTTAAAACCACGTACATTTGATTTGCATGGCCTCAGCTGTTTGTGTAATCAATATCAGTGTATGTATGTTTGCACTGACAAGAAGTTTGGGTTTTCCTAGTGTACTTAGCTTACAAATATGACATGATACAACTTTATTATCAGTTTACACTGAAATTCCTTTTGCCCTTTCAAGCAGCTTCACTCAGAAAAAAAGAACACACATATAGTACAAAAGATTACAACACATCAACAGCCATGACAAAGATCATAATTGGCAGCACACTGATTTTTAGCAACATAAAAGAGTTTTTGAGCCTGTTGTGTCTAAAGGAAGGGACTCTAAATCACCTATTAGAAGGAAGAGGTCGGTATTCATAGTTTAAAACATGCTTGGAGTCAGAAGAGATACAAATTACAGAGAATAACACTGAGTTGATTCTTTGGGATGGCACAAGAAACAGAGACACTGCAGTTTTGGTTCCCTAACTGGTGCGCTCCGTCCTCCCCAGATACGGTGACTTCCTCTTACGTTCCCATCAAGCCCTTCGAGGACGGCTGCGAGAGGGTGTCAGTGGAGGTCGAGGAGTTTCTCCCCGAGGAAGCCAAGTACAACTACCCCTTCACCACCTACAAGAACCAACTCTACATCTTCCCCCTGCAGCTCAAATACGACAACCAGAAGACTTTCACCAAGGTGGGTGCGGCTCAGAACGAAGCTGGCTAAAAAGTTACGAGTGGTGATGGTGGGAACAAATAATGAAACCCTTTCAACAAGGATTGCTTTCTGTGTTGTTGCTGCTTACACAGAATGAAACACATATCACTGATTTGACTCTCCCTGATTATTTGCTCTGATGTAATGTTCCATTCACACCAGGCTAGGAACATTGCAGTCTGCATCCAGTTCCGAGACTCAGATGAAGAAGGTGCCACTCCATTAAAGGTGAGTTGTATAAACTGCATATATTGTAATATGTTAGCTACTGTATATGTTAGTGATATGGAGTGTATTCACAGGTCTTATATTGTCACCAGATGCAGCATGACAGGGTTTTAGGGCCACTTGGGGCTAATCTGAGATTTGTATTTTTTTTTTTTTTAAACCTCTATGTATGGGCACCCCCTCTACCAGGGGAGCTACCCAGGCACTCAGCATCTGGATTTTAATCAGTAGTCATCATCTTTAATTAGTCATCTTTAATCATCAATCATCTACCACATAAACTAAGGTCTGCTACAGAAGTGTCCTCTTTTAAAAACATATATTTATTAGTTGGGTTATACAGCCCTGAGCTTGATAAAGTTACATTTGTAATACATTCTTATCTTACATGTTTTTGGCATGTATTATCTTTGACTATTTTTTATGCTTTTATTTTTTATATACAGTATTTATATAATTAAGTCCCGGCCAGGCGTAGGCGTAATGTAATAAATGAACTACCTTAACTGTTGCAAGGAAAAATAGAGCATCAATAATACCTGTATCACTGCATGTAAGGTGTTGTTTGTAACATCATGGCTTTTTTCTCATAGATTTAATTATCAAAATATGACAACTCTTTCCTGTAAAATTAAAACTTTATAAAAAAATTTGTACAACTTTTTCTAATATTATTAAATATTATTTTTCTTACCAGTGGCACTAATGCCCCATCGTAGAAACAGGGATCTGTCAAATGTCATGCTCAGGACAATATACAGGCACATAAACAGGCGAAAGGTAAAAAAGACAGATAATACAGACCAGATAAAGTTTAGACTGAACAAAGGGAAATAAAGCAGAAGACAGAAAATGATGGATGGTTGGTTGGTGGAATGAAACATAGCAGGAGCTTTGTGCAAAGATCTCAGAAACAAGTTGTGGAATGTCTTCTGTGAGATTTGATCAATAGCTGAGCCCTCAGACATGATAAACCTTTCTTTTTATTGCTTTTCACAAAGTGGAAGTCAGAGTCCAGCTGAGGGGCCAGAAAAGGAGAAAGGAAACGCTTACAGAAGCTGGTTATTATAGCTGGCAGGAGAAGATAATGAATGGTCACTCTTTTTCTCTCTTCTCTTCCTCGCTATTTCTCTCTGGCCACACATGTCAAATATTTGTGGGTGGAAACAGTCATCAAAGCAGAGTGGATTGTTTTTCTTTTCAATTTTCCAGAGGCAGGGAGGAAAACAGAAATTCTTTGACTTCAAACCGCCAAAACATTTGCACTTGATGCCCTTGATTAAGTCACTCCAGACAGACAGGCAGATCAGCATTGCAGTCATGTGTATTATACCTCAGCTACTGTACAGTCTGCTCTCAAACAATGCTTCTAGTACAGCAAGGCAGAAAGTTATGAGCAAGAGCCAGCAGCACACCTCTTGGGAGATTTTAATCAGGGGCAGGGGAAGCTCAAGGAGGCTCTGGGTGTTTTTTTCACAAATCTGACTGAGAGATAAATTCTTTTGAAGCTTTGGGGAGCAAAAGTTGAAGTAGATGGAATTTTGGTGATTCCTTGACAATCTAAACTGTTATCCTTGTCATGAATAAATAAATGAACCAGTCAAACTTAAAGTTGTGATCTCTTGGGGCTTACCTGGAATATTAGTTCTACCAGTGAAACCAGAAGGAAATGTTTGGTTTTTGGTCCTGTGTGGTGCTGTTTGTGTAGGAACAGGACAGGACAGCCTCTCTGACAGATAATATCCGAGGCTCCTCTTGCCACACCTGGACCCTCATCCTGAGTCAAGTAATCAGGACTCCCATCAGCCCCCTCAACTTGCTGCTGCTCTAAGGGCCCCCTGAATGTGTTGCTTTCCGAGTGTGGGTTGCAAATGGTTAATGTTTATACAGCGTCTTAAAATTAAAATGCTTTTGCATAGTATAGGAACCATTCACACACTGTGGCCAAGGCTGCTGTACATGTGCCACTTGCTTATCAGACAAACATTTAAACACATTCAGACAGCGATGGCACAGCATTGGGAGCAATTTCAAGTTCAGGGCCTTGCCCAAGGACACTTGAGACATGGGACAGTAGGCCAGGGATCGACTACCGACCTTCTGATTGGTAGGCGACCGCTCTACCACCTGAGTCACAGCTGCCCCAAACCATGCAAACCATGCACCACTGAGCACACCGCCTGCAGTACCTTGTGACTGCAACAACAAATCTTTTGGTGAAATCTGTGTAACCCCCCTCCCTCCCTCCCTCTCTCCCTCTTCCTCCACCTCCAGCTTCTTCCCAGACTGAGCGGAGAATTTGAACTCTCTCTGAGCCTCTCCCATCCTCCAGGCTCATCTAGTCCTCCTGCAGAGGCTCCAGCTTTTTTATATTTTTTTCCTTGATCCAATCAAACTCCATTTCAGCTGGCTCAAGAACTCTGTCCTTCCCTCTAGCCAGCACTACTCATTATTGTTCATTAGAGATGACTAAATCTGTTAGCATCCTAATTACAGTATCAAACCAGCCACCAGAACAGATCTAAAGTTTTTTTTTTTCTTCCCTTTTGTCGCCCTTTGTTAGAAATACCCTGACCAGGTCAAGCGTTCATTTTCTTCTTACTGCAGTGGCTGCTGCTCTGATACAAAACAGAACTTTGGTTATGCAATGTTCCTCCTAGAGTTTGAGGGTGCATTCATAAAAACAATCCAGCATTCACAATGGCTCTAGTTGCCATTTTAAAAATAAATTAGTATTTATGTCATCATATGTGAAGTCCAGGAGCTTTAATTGTTCTGTGTTTGTTGGTTTTCTGTCATCATCCTCATCCAGCAGCGGAGGGAGGGCACTGTCGCTGATGAGGCCCATCTTGTCTAGTTAGCTTTTGATAATTTTGGGTTCCCATCTATGGTTACTCAGTTTTTGTTTAATCTGTTGGTGCTTCAAAGATGTATACGACAAAGAGCTTGCACAGTCTTTTCTCCAAAATATGGTCAGTAATCTCAGATTTCTGAGCCCTTACTTACCACTGTGGCCCCAACATCAAAGGGCCAGAGTTTCATATCTGATGTGCTTGCTTGCCTTTCAGTGCATCTACAGCAAGCCGGGAGACTCACTCTTCACCAGCAGCGCCTACGTAGCTGTCCTGCACCACAATCAGAGCCCCGAGTTCTACGATGAGGTGAGATTTTTAGAAGCTGAAACCTCGGACAGACCCTGATTCTTGGCCGTCATCTGCTGCTGCCGGTTGGGACACAAAGACACAGAGACAGATAGATTTATTATAATTATAGCAGTTAGTGTGGCAATTATAGTACCACTAAAGATAGTAAAGTATGACTAGAACTAATAGTATTAATAATTAATATTTCATTCAATTCAATTCAATCATACGTTATTTTTTCCATTGGGGAAACTTTACCGGCGCTGACAACTTTAGCTGCAATTATAATGACAAAAATTATCAATAAAAAGAGCTGTGATATCACACCAGTCACAGACCCGTCTTCACACACACATGAAGCCAGGAGCTCAGCGAAAGCGCTATGGTCAGGATACTGTTAGAGAGGTAGAGCAGGGGGGGGTTAGCGGGGCATATGGCCCTAATATCAAAAGGATTAGGATCTTAAGAGCCGCCGCATGCACACACACAAGCACGCTCACTGGGATTTACCTCCGCATGCTTGAGAATTTCCGCCTAAACGGGACAACAACATTTTTTTACATATTTTGCTTTGTCTTTTTTATCCCCTATAGCCTCTATAAACACACAAAAAAGTGCTACATTTAATTGATTATCTTCCTTGTCAAAGATTTTATTTAGGGATTCTGACATTTTAGAACCTCTTATCACAGACATTGTCAAAATCATATGGAAGTCTCTGCTTTCCCAAGACTAAGATTGACAATTTAACACACTAACTGAATGATTCATACTCATGTCACAAATTGGAGAGTCATGATATTCATTCATGATATTCTTCAGCAGTTTGTTGGTTTGTAGATGTGTATCAGTGGAAAATCAGTTAAGTGGTTTTGCATGTCTCACTTCCTGTGAGTAAATTAGCACTTGCAGGACAAAGGGAAAATACATTTCTTTGCTGTTGCTGCCCCCTGGTGATAAGGGGGCAGCAACAGCCATATTCTTTTCTTTTCTTTTTTAGGTTTCACTAAAATCGTTTTCAAGGATTCACAAATACTGGAACACGTGTTAAAATGTAATATGCAAATGAACATTTTCAGTAATTCCAACCAATTGCCACTATTTCTGAAATAGTGTGAAATATGGAGATATGCTTTTCAAAAAAACAAACTCTTTTTGTGGAACATAAGAGACATTTATTTCACAACAGCTGCTAATGCTTTCCAACTACCTATGAGGGGGGTGTTTGGGGGTGGGGTGGGGAGTGTTGTTTATGAGATAAAAAAATGCCCTTCCCTCTAAGGTAAAACCTTTTCAGTATATCTAGTAAAGCATTAATTAACAATTGGGACAACCTTTGGTATTGTGAAAAGTAGGTATCAGTATAGTCCTTTTCTCATATCAGTTAGTTGAAATGTTGTTGCTATATTAAGCTTAAAACAATGATCTGTTCCACTGTGTACAGGTAAAGATTGAGCTGCCGGTCCACGTTCATGAGAAACATCACATCCTCTTCACCTTTTACCATATCAGCTGTGAGTCCAGCAGCAAGGCAAGCAGCAAGAAGAGGGAGGGAGTAGAGTCACTGGGTGAGTGCACTGGGGAATTCCCTCTGCCTCTGACTGTATTTATGTCTCCTTGAATGCAACATTATTTTAAAAAAAGGAAAGAGGTTGGAGATATAATCTCTCCACCTAGTCCTTGGTCTTCCCCGAGGCCTTTTCCAAGCTGGACGTGCCTGGGACACTTCCCTAGTGAGGCGCCAGGAGGCATTCTTACCAGATGCCCAAACCACCTCAACAAACTGGGTCCTTTTGAAGCAAAGGAGCAGCGGCTCTACTCCGAGCTCCTCACGGATGACTAAGCTTCTCTCCCTATCTCTAAGGGAGACGCCAGCCACCCTCCTGAGGAACCCCATTTTGGCCGCTTGTACCCTGGATCTCGTCCTTTCGGTCATGCCCCGGCCTTAATGCCCATAGGTGAGGGTAGGAAAGAAAACTGACCGGTAGATTGAGAGCTTTGCCTTCTGGCTCAGCTCCCTTTTCGTCTCAACGGTGCAATAAATTGAATGTAATACCGCACCCGCTGCGCAGATTCTCCGACCAATCTTCCAAACCAGTGAGTGCTGAAGGTCACAGGCCAATGATGCCATCCGGACCACATCATTTGCAAAGAGCTGCAATGAGATCCCCAGCCCGCCAATTGGCGCTTTGTCACCAGTCCTGTTTTTTATATTTTTTATTTTATTTTTTTGGGGCATTTTCAACCTTTATTTTTGACAGGACAGCTGAAAATATGAAAGGGGAGAAAGAGGGGGAATGACATGCAGCAAAGGGCTGCAGGTTAGAGTCGAACCCAGGTCTGCTGCATAGAGGAGTAAACCTTTATATATGGGTGCGCGCTCTACCAACTGAGCTATCTGAGTGCCCCAAGATCTTTGATTTAAATTACAGTATGTTCGGCTGTGTCATGGTATGTATCCTGATAGCTGAGGCCCAGTAAGCCAACGCTGTTACTTCTGTGTGTTCCAGTGGGTTACTCATGGATGCCTTTGCTAAAAGACGGGAGGATGCAGTCAGTGGAGCTCCAGCTGCCTGTAGCAGCCACCCTGCCTCCTGGATACCTGTGTCAGGACACCAGGAAGGTACAGTCCTATTCCCTTAAACCAATACCCCACTAATGGTAAAAGCTAAAATGAAAGCTAATAGACGTGCAGATGATTCAAACAATAAAATACTGCGGAAATTTGATTCAGTCATCTAAAGTGCTAACTTGTGAGCTAAATGTCCACAAAATAAAATGTCACTCATGGTCAACACTGCTGTCTTTCTTACAACTGACATGTTAGCTCATATGTTACGTCTCAATCACTATTGAAAAAAACAAAAACTTAAATGACTAATATTTGTGTGTACTTTAATAGTCCCAACCAGATATCAAGTGGGTGGAAAATGCCAAGACACTGTTCAAAGTGAAAACCCATGTAGCATCAACAATATATGCTCAGGTATAACACTTTTTATACACAAATACAGTATGCATTGATGTAGCTGGTACAAAGAGAGTGTGTGGATGATAGTAATATTTTAATGTTTGTTCCACAGGATCTGCATCTACACAAATTCTTCCAGCACTGCCAGCTGATGAGGACGACATCAGATGGCAACCCAGCAGAACTGATAAAATACCTGAAGGTGAGAGATACTGTGAGAGCAGGGATCCCTAAGATGAGCTTACGTTTCCTTACTATATCTCAATTAGATTCATGTGACACTACAAGACTTCCCATCCACTGTAAAGACTGCAGTTCTTTGTAGCCATTTTGGGGTTTCACAGAAAAGTTTTGTTATATATAATTCATAATGAATCAATATTTTTGAAAACCTTCACCTCTTACAGTACCTCTCATATACAGCAAGTGCCATCACTACCTGAAAGGCTCAGCAATTCAACCCTATTTAACTCCCATCACCTGTGGTGTCCCTCAAGGTTCAATTTCAGTACCTGCACCATTTCCCATGCACATACATATTGCTTGTGATTTGATTTCTTGATTTTCTCAACGAGATTGAAATACACATAAGGAGAGTTGATTTGGTAGTCGCTTCAATAACAGGTCAGGAGGTTGGTGCAGTGTTGATTTCTTCAGTTGAATTTTTCACATTTTATTGACATTTCGTTCAGACATTCTTTCACATTTAAAGGTGCTCTAAGCGATGTTGGGTTACTTCTTGTTGACGTTAAACTGAACAAGACTGGCTTGTCTCTAGCTTGGCACTGGCTGGCTAATCCCTTCCCAACTAATGCTGCTTAAAAATAGTATTATGGACACCCCTACTTACTTTACATTGCCTTTCTTATTTCACCCTTCCGATAGTGCCTGCATGCCATGGAGACTCAAGTAATGATCAACTTCCTACCAACGGTGCTGATGCAGCTGTTTGGCGTGCTCACAGCAGCAACCAAAGAAACCCATGAGATTGCTGTCAACTCTCTGCGGTCAGTTGTCCATTTGTTTAAAAATAATTGAGGCTGCGGTTTGTACTATTTAACATTGATACACAAAAAGCTCACAGTATAACACTGTCCTGTCTCTATGCCTTCAGTGTGATCATACATATAGTCTCCAGATGTCACGAGGAGGGCCTGGAGCACTACCTGCGCTCCTTTGTAAAGGTAACCTACCAACACAAACACCTCTACATGGGTTGTAGAATCAAAATAGTTCCATAATTGATTTGTGTGTTGTTTTTCTCTTCTTAGTATGTGTTTGTAACCAACAACCCTGCGTCGGGACACTCAGCAACCACCCATGAGGTGCTGGTCACCGCTGTAACAGCCACTCTCAAGCAAACTGCTGATTTCAACACCAGCAACAAACTGCTCAAGGTGTGGGATCTGGCTTTATCCATACAGGTCCTGCATCAGGCCAGTTGTAGTACCAATATTAAACAACAGGTGGCATACTAGCCTCAAAATCTCAGGCTCATCATGTCCTCGAAACAGAAAGTCAATTTATCACTTACATTGTGACCACTTCCAGAGAAGATATACTTCAGCATGTAGCTGCTTGTACTGTAATGTTATCTTTGTGACATTCAGGGACACATTTTCAGTCATCAACACTGTTCTGTGTTTGTGTTTGTGGGAACTGTTGGGTTTTTGTAAATAACATCACAGAGTACGGTCTAGACCTGCTCTTTTATGAAAAGCGCAATGAGATAACTGCTGTGATTTTGCGCTATAAAAATAAAATTGAATGGAATTGAATAGAATTGAATTGTTCTTTTTAGCATATTGGGAAACAACCATAGTAGTCTAACTCCAGTTGTCTTTTATCGCTTTTCTGTAGTACTCCTGGTTCTTCTTTGAAACCATGGCCAAATCCATGGCCCAGTACCTGCAAGAGGGCAACCGCATAAAGGTTGGTTTAAGGAATTTCTTCTTCTTTTGCACAATTACAACTGAGCAGCTGATCACATCTGTGCGTTTTATAGTGTTAGTCTTTGCTTGTGACACAACCCGAAAGTTCAAATGTTTATTCCTGGCATGGATCTCACAAGCCAATTTCTACAACATAATGTTTTAGAAACATGTAAACACATTTAAACAAACCTCCCACACACTCAAAAAAAGAACAGGAGACTCGTAGGGAATCATTAAGATGTGTGTATATTCCACATTCTGATGCCATGGCTCTGCATTTTGTCTGGGTTGTAAGCTATGTGAAGAAAATTAACTGTCCGCAACACTGCTTTAAACTTCCATCATTTAATGCAAAGGCAACGTTTCGACCCTACTTTTTACTTACTTATTCACTTAAAGCAGTGTTTTTTTCACTTTAGTATTTGTCCTTTTTCCTGCACCTGCCAGAAGATGGGATGTGCATGCAATTACTTTTATAAATGTTGTAACAAGCAATGCCAAAGTGATGGCTGTAGCTGTATGCTGCTGTTAGTAAGAAGATCTTTAACTTTAATCTGCTTAGAGAAAATGTACAGTGGGTACGGAAAGTATTCAGACCCCTTTAAATTTTTCACTCTTTGTTTCATTGCAGCCTTTTTCCAAAAATCAAAAAAGTTCATTTTATTTCTCAGTAATGTACACTCAGCAACCCATCTTGACAGAAAAAAAACAGAAATTTAGAAATTTTTGCATATTTATTAAAAACAAAAACTGAAATATCACATGGTCATAAGTATTCAGACCCTTTGCCGTGACCCTCATATGTAACTCAGGTGCTGTCTATTTCTTCTGATCATCCTTGAGATGGTTCTACACCTTCATTGGAGTCCAGCTGTGTATGATTATACTGATAGGACTTGATTAGGAAAGCCACACACCTGTCTATATAAGACCTTACAGCTCACAGTGCATGTCAGAGCAAATGACAATCATGAGGTCAAAGGAACTGCCTGAAGAGCTCAGAGACAGAATTGTGGCAAGGCACAGATCTGGTCAAGGTTACAAAAAAATTTCTGCTGCACTTAAGGTTCCTAAGAGCACAGTGGCCTCCATAATCCTCAAATGGAAGACGTTTGGGACGACCAGAACCCTTCCTAGAGCTGGCCGTCCGGCCAAACTGAGCTATCGGGGAGAAGAGCCTTGGTGAGAGAGGCAAAGAAGAACCCAATGGTCACTGTGGCTAAGCTCCAGAGATGCAGTCGGGAGATGGGAGAAAGTTGTAGTAAGTCAACCATCACTGCAGCAATCCACCAGTCGGGGCTTTATGGCAGAGTGGCCCGAAGGAAGCCTCTCCTCAGTGCAAGACACATGAAAGCCCGCATGGAGTTTGCTAAAAAACACCTGAAGGACTCCAAGATGGTGATAAATAAAATCCTCTGGTCTGATGAGACCAAGATAGAACTTTTGGCCTTAATTCTAAGCGGTATGTGTGGAGAAAACCAGGCACTGCTCATCACCTGTCCAATACAGTCTCAACAGTGAAGCATGGTGGTGGCAGCATCATGCTGTGGGGGTGTTTTTCAGCTGCAGGGACAGGACGACTGGTTGCAATCGAGGGAAAGATGAATGCGGCCAAGTACAGGGATATCCTGGACGGAAACCTTTTCAGAGTGCTCTGGACCTCAGACTGGGCCGAAGGTTTACCTTCCAACAAGACAATGACCCTAAGCACACCGCTAAAATAACGAAGGAGTGGCTTCACAACAACTCTGTGGCTGTTCTTGAATGGCCCAGCCAGAGCCCTGACTTAAACCCAATTGAGCATCTCTGGAGAGACCTGAAAATGACTGTCCACCAACGTTTACATCCAACCTGACAGAACTGGAGAGGATCTGCAAGGAGGAATGGCAGAGGATACCCAAATCCAGATGTGAGAAACTTGTTGCATCTTTCCCAAAACGACTCATGGCTGTATTAGATCAAAAGGGTGCTTCTACTAAATACTGAACAAAGGGTCTGAATACTTATGACCATGTGATATTTCAGTTTTTGTTTTTTAATAAATATGCAAAAATTTCTAAATTTCTGTTTTTTTCTGTCAAGATGGGTTGCTGAGTGTACATTACTGAGAAATAAAATGAACTTTTTTGATTTTTGGAAAAAGGCTGCAATGAAACAAAGAGTGAAAAATGTAAAGGGGTCTGAATACTTTCCGTACCCACTGTATCTATATACCTTTCTACATACTGGACATCTGTCTCTGACTGTTTGACATTTAAACTTTTTGATGCATGTAATTCAAGGGACCCATTCTTACATATTTGTCCTGACCATCTCATTAGATGCCGCGGGCCCAGCGCTTCCCTGACAGTTTCCACCAGGCGCTCCAGTCCCTGGTGTTGTCCATCATGCCACACATCACCATCCGCCACATGGAAATCCTCGAGGAAGCTCGCTGCATCAACCTGAGCCTGGCCAATTTCATCAAGGTCTGAACGCCACAGGCAAAAACATGCAACACACCTGATTTAACTTACTAAATGCTGATTGTTGGGAAACTTACTTACTGTACAGTAAGTCCTCCCTGAGATAGTTTCTGATCCTCAAGTTGTACAAGTTATAGTGTCTTGAGCATGTGTCAAACTCAAGGCCGACTCTAAATTTTGACCCAACCTGCATATCAATTTAGGTTCACAATAAATTTGGAAGATTTGTTGACTTTGATACTCAGAAATTACCACAGCCAGTGAGTTTGCGTATTTGAACCTGTGAAACAGGTAGTTGTGACTTCACTTAACTCATTCAACTTGTTATACAATTTTGAGACATTCCTGCGACCTGGGTCCGACTCGTAACTCACTAAGGAGACCTTCAGAATACCCAAATTTGTCTTATCTATGTCTGCCTTTTTTATCACTTTCTCAGTATAATGTCTAAGTTGCAAAAACCTGTGGAAGTCTAGATTTGTTAAGCCGTAGTGCACTTTTAAATGCTGAAAATGTCTTAATGCTCCATCTTTGTAAAGGTCACTATATTTTACTAGACCGTTTTTTAGCCCATAAGCTAGACATCTCCTCGTAGGGCTCGTATCATCGTATCTCAAGGTATGGCTCCTGGGACCTGTGATTTTTAGCACCTGATACAAAAATTTTGAGTGATGACATTATCCATGGTTTGGAAACCCGCACATGTTTAATTAAGGCAGTATCACCCATAACAGCTTGAAGAGGAATATTGCTGCATATACTGAAGAAAAAAAGTGGATTGCATATATCTCCCAGATTTTTTATCTGTGCTGCTCTATAGCAATCTTTTATATTTGGAGGGAGAGACCTAGCCTGGCTCCGCCCTCCTACGGACTTCCAATCAATTTTCCCTTCAGTACTTCTCTGTACAAATGAAATGTACAAGTGTGGTAGGACCAGGCAAGGAGAGACCTCCATTTTCCTTGGATAGTTGAAGCGTCTTAAACCTTAGCCAAGGTTTCTTCCCCTGCCAAATAAATCTAGAAATTACTCTATCCAGATCCTGGAATTGTCTGTTTGAGAGTTCAGATGGGATGGTTTGAAACAAATATAAAAGTCTTGTACATTATTTCTAACTGCTTCCACCTTCTGTGCTAAACTCAGAAAGGGAATTATATTCCACTGAGACAAATCTGATTTGATATTGGAAATTAAAATATCGTAATTTACAGATGTACAAGTGTTTTGAAAGATTTACTCTCAGATACTTTATCACATCAGAATCCCAACTTATTTTAGGTAATCTACTTTTAAATATGTAGTCAGAATAATTGTTCTGCTTGATTTGCTAAACTCTATGATGGCAAGGGAACTTTTTTGCTGACTTTAAGGCAATGAAAGCATGTCAATAAAATGTGCATGCCTGGCCCTTGATGTGATTCTCTTTATCCAGTGTGGCCCTTGGGGAAATTGAGTTTGACACCCCTGGTTCTTGAGCTTCTTACATGGCTGTTCCTGCCATTCTACAGTTGCAAGAAAAAGTATGTGAACCCCTTGGGATTACATGGAATTTTGCTTGAATTGGTCATAAAATGTGCTCTGAACTCATCTAAGTCACACCAATAGAAAACCACAGCCTGCTGAAAATAATACTGCACAAACATTAGATGTTGCCATGGTTTAATTGAACATAACATGAAAACATTCACAGTGCAAGGAGGAAGATTTATGTGAACCTTTGGACTTAATAACTGGTTAACCCTCCTTTGGCAGCAATAACCTCAACCAAACGTTTCTTGTAGTTGCAGATCAGACCTGCACAACGATCTGGAGTAATTTTGGACCACTCCTCTTCACAAAACTATTTCAGTGTAGCAATATTCTTGGGATGTCTGGTAGGAATCGCTCTCTTAAGGTCATGCCCCAGCATTTCAATCGGGTTGAGGTCAGGACTCTGACTGGACCACTCCAGAAGGCGTATTCTGTGCTGTAGAAGCCATTTTTTTGTTGAATTACTTGTATGCTTTGGGTCATTGTCCTGTTGCATCACCCATCCTCTGGCGGAGCTTCAGTTGGCGGACAGATGGTTGTAAGTTTTCCTGCAAAATGTTTTGAGACACTCTGGAATTCATTTTCCCATCAATGACAACAATCCGTCCAGGCCCTGAGGCAGAAAAGCAGCCCCAAACCATGATGCTCCCTCAGTCATGTTTTACAGTTGGGATGAGGTTTTGATGTTGGTGTGCTGCGCCTTTTTTCTCCACACAGTGTTGTGTGTCTTTTCCCAAACAACTAAATTTTGGTTTCATCTATCCACAATATATTTTGCCAGTAGTGCTGTGGACAATTCAGGTGCTCTTTTGCAAACTTCAAATGTGCTATAATATTTTTTTTGGACAACAATGGCTTCCTCCGTGGTGTCCTCCCATGTTCTCCATTCTTGTTTAATGTTTTCCTTATTGTAGATGTGTCAACAAAAATGTTAGCATGTGCCAGAGATTTCTGTAGGTCTTTATCTGACAATCTAGGATTCTTCTTTACCTCATGAAGCATTCTGCGCTGTGCTCTTGCAGTCAATTTTACAGGACGACCACGCAGAAGGGAGAGTAGCAACAGTGCTAAACCTTTTCCATTTGTAGACAATCTGTCTTACCATGGACACATGAACATCAAGGCTTTTGGAGATACTTTTGTAATCCTTTCCAGCTTCATGCAAGTCAACAATTCTTGATCGTAGGTCTTCTGAGAGCTCCCTTTGCGAGGCATGCTTCACATCAAACAGGGCTTCTTGAAACCAGTAGCTAAACCCAAAAGAGCTGTGTGCTTCTAAAGGGCAGGACAGCTGTCAGCAACACATCCAATATCATCACACTGATTGGAGTCAAGGTTGGCTCACTTCTGGCTCCAATTAGCTCTTGGAGAGGTCATTAGGCTAGGGGTTCACATACTTTTTCTTTTATTTGTAACTCTCCTCCTGAACACAACAGTCTCAAAAATGTGTTTGTTTTGTCTCTTATCACACATATTGCATATTCTATAGCAGCATATGTGCTAACCACGCTTTCTCCTTTCTCAGAGGTGCCTGACCGTCATGAACAGAGGCTTTGCCTTCGGCCTGGTCAACCACTACATGTGTCATTTCGGTCTCAAAGATCCCAAGGTACATGATCCGATTCAGTGGGAGACACAACAACTGCACTCTTTTCAAGCCGTTGAAAAGAGGAGAATAGTAAACTTAATTCCTGAAAATAAACTTAATTAAACTTATTTTGTTTTACTGATGAGATACTTTGGACTTGTTATGTATTTCATGTGTACATAACTGACAAACTTTCTGTTCCTCCTGCCCTACCTGCCGCTCTGTCTGTATCTGCACCAGCTCATTTGACTAACAAATTAAACCACCTTGGACACCCTGAAGGATTTGTTTGAGAAGCCGTTAGCAGCCTTAGGGATAATATTGATATGCCCTGAGGCGGTTGATAGAAATTTGTATTATGCATGTGCAGGGTACGCACTCATGTTACTTATGTTTGCCACAGGTGCTGACTGAAATGAAATTTGATTTCCTGATGACGATATGTAACCACGAACACTTCATCCCCCTTAACCTGCCCATGGCCTTTGGGCGCACCAAGCTGCAGAGGGTACAAGGTGAGAGTCAGATATCGAATCCTGCCTTCCATTGAATGCATTAAGCTTCCTACCACATACTGTATGTAACCACTGGCTAGCTCAAGCGGCACTCGTTGACAGCACATTTAACACAACCAAGTGAAAAATACAACAACTGTGTGCTGTGTAAATGCTGCATGGATTGTTTACACTTCCACCCCCAATTTCTTTATTTTTACTCCCAACCCCTCTCTGTTTTTTTGTGTTTTGCTTGTGGTCAGATTTTATTCCTTATGCGACGGAGCTTTTTGGCCCTGTAGGTAGGTGATGCTCCGCGCACCATACTCTACATCAACGCCACCACCGTTTGGTTTTCTGCCGTATGCAAACGACATGCACCTCCTTGTTCTGACCTGCACTAACCCACCATCCTGTCAGCTCCCCCTTTTTTCTCGTAGGACACCTACACCTACCTTCATTCCCACTCACTCAATCAGCACAATGCTAATGCTAGGCTAACGCCTTCACATGCCTGAGCCTGTGTGTCGTAGAGGAGAGGAGCTTGGCTGTTGTGTGGAAATTGAACTGGCCACTCTTGTCGTAGTGACTTGCAAACACTACGACTGCAACATCTTTCTGGAAGCTGCGGTTCACTCTTGGCCTCTCTTTCTCCCTCAGCCTGCCTGTCTGTCTGTCTCTGTCATTCGAGAAGATAATTGCAGATGGGTGCTCACTTCCCAGGCTGCATTGCCTGTTTTGATATTAACACAGCATTATTGTGAAACTGTACATCATTGTTTATGTTGAAACAGACAACTTCTCATTTCCAGTGGCACGTCTTTCTGAATATTGTTGATTTATTGGTCTGTTCTGAATATACAGATTCTACATTCTACATTTCCTGATGTAGGCATTGAGTCATGAATTATTGTAATTCCTCCCTTTTGGGTGTAATTTATGTTTCAATGATTGTGTTACGTGGTTGTATTAAGATTGTGTTGCATATTTGTTTGTAAAGTTGCACTTTGAATGTTTGCTTCTGTATTGCATTACAGCTTATTGAACGCTATTTATTTATTATATTGCATGTACTGAGTAAGTAATTAGCTTAAAAAACACATTTCACGAGACTGGTTATCAGATTTTAGAAATTTCCCCCAAACAGTTCCTTAATCTTAGTCTAAGAGAGTGTCCCAATGAGCCATATTGTTATCAGTTCAGCACATACGTATGTATTCTGACACGTCTCGTTTGTCCTGACCACAGAGCAGAGTCTGGAGTTCAGCCTGACGGAAGAATACTGCCGTAACCACTTCCTGGTTGGCCTGTTGCTGAGAGAAGTGGCTGAGGCCTTGCAGCAAGGGCCCGAGGTCAGACAGCTGGCCGTGAGCGTTCTCAAGAACCTTCTCATTAAACATGCCATGGATGATCGATACACTGCATTCAAGGTGAGGAAGGGTAGGGCACTTCATGATGGGAGGAAGCAAAGACAAGCAGAACAAAGTCCTTGTTCATATGAGTTACATTTGGAGAGTGACCGTAATAACACTCGCAAGATGATTCACAACTTTGTATCATACACACTGATAACACTGAACTTTATTGGCCCTATATCTTGCACCCGGAGCAGCGCAAAGCCTGACGCAAGTGTCTTTGCTAGTTTAAGACCGATGCAGTTGTCCATTTCCTATCCAGCGCCTGAGTCGTTTAAATAGCAAATGCAGCTGCACCTATCTATGCGCCCATTGGCGTGCTGGTCTTACAGGGAGGGGCGCTCGGGTGAATTCTTGACGTATTGCTATCTTGAGGCAGCTGGAAGTGTTTGTGCCATTAACCAACAAAAACCTGGTCTAAAATCAAAAGTGCAGCATTTCATTGTTATTTTAACAGCGCATTAGTAAAAAGTGCCTAAGCTTATGCACAGCACGCGCACGCTATGCTTGTCACACACACACAGGGATGCGAAGCAGCATACACACGTAAAAGATTACAAATAAAAATATAATAGCAATGTGCCAAGGTACAAATGCGCCTGGCTTTTAAAGGGAATGGGACCATATAAATATGAGACCAAATGACCTGTTAAGTCATGCAATAGTGTGTACAGTATATTCATCATTTACAGAAGTTTAAAAGATCCCAAATAAATATTACTAATTCAACATGGAACTAGGTCAGATGTTGACCTGATTAAGTAAAAGTGAAAGTGCCGTGCTGTTCAGTAAATAATCTGTTACATTTTAGCTGAAGCAATCACTGAAGTATAACAAATGCACACATTGGCTCACATCTTACAGTGCAACCTATCTGAATTAGATCCTCATTGTTTGCACGCAAAAAGTTAATGTTTCATAGGCCTCAAGTCTGACACAGATCACCATCTGTACATGCAATTAACTGCAGTCTAACTGTGTGTTCACCCCTCCAACAAAATGCTGATGTCTGTTATGCAAACAAGCCCGTTTTAAGAGTCCAGGGCCCATTGATAGCAGCTGGGCGCGGTTGGCTTTTGAATATTGTGTGTGCAGGCAACCACTGTGTATTTAATTTGAACCTACAATGGTCTTATCTTATTACAGGTGTGGTCATTTTGTCTGGCCCTGTAACTTAATTTAATGTCAATCTAAGGTATTTATACATACGTTTGACAGTTTGATCAATGCATTCATTTATATAAAAAGCTCATCTAGTCATATTTAATTTTTCAGAACCAGCAGGCCAGGATTTGTATGCTCTACCTGCCACTTTTTGAGCTGCTCTACCAGAACCTGAAGCAGCTGTCTGCCCAGCCGTACACCTCCAGCCCCGGGCTCGGCCTCAATGTGAGTCCCCTCTGGACCCTGGATGTCCACAGCAGGGTTACATAGTGTTCAGTTATTGCTTTCTTTTTTGTGATTAACAATTTTCCTTAATCCCTTTTAAAATCTGTTACTGGTTTCTAATGCAAACTGGCAACACTGCTGTCTACTCCCTTCAAAATGTCTTGTTTATAACATTAAGAAACATCTGAAAATTCAAGCCTCAATCATCAGGTGAACGGGAACCTTGTTTCAAATACAAATGCGCCTTAAATCATCTGCACATAACGAAGACAGGTGTGGCTTGAAACTAAGGCTGCCAAATTATGGAAATAAATCATAATCACAATCGTTTTGGTCAGTATTGAAATAACGATTATTTGACACGATTACTCTTTTTGAAAGTTGTTGCAATTATTGAATTAAAAAACGAACAAAACAGTAAAACAAATCAACAAAGAAAACGCCTTGAGCTGTGAAATATCTCTGAATACTTTTTTCTGGTTGAACTTTTTTTTCTCATTCATAGCACAAAATAAGAGTTTACTTGCAAAACATAATGTGCAAAATAATTGTTTTTCTCCATTGCGCTGTTTTTGTGATGATGAGACAAAATCAGAATCATGATTCATAACTTGAATTAAAACCTCTATATATGGGCGCCCAATCTACCAACTGAGCTAACCGTGTGCCCTAATAAAGAAGATTTTAACGGGCGCATTTGATAGTGCTGGAAGTTCTTTGGAAAGCCTCACAGTTATAGTTTTTTGGAGTCCGCGTCTGGAAACAGATCAATGTGTTTTCACACTGGCTATTTAGTTGTAACTTGAAATGGTATCAGTCTGAGAGTGTCTGTACTAGGGCTGCACGATATGACCTAAAATCGTAATCACGGTTAATTGCACATTTTACCTCGATAATTGAACAAAATTTTTTTTAGTCCTCATAGTTTATTGGCAATGTTTGTACTGTAAATAGGCTCAAATATTGAAGGTGAGACATTTTTTTCTATAAGAGTGCTTAGTTTTGTGATTTTAAAATAATTGAAAGAAACGCACAAAGCGGGCTATTTATTGAAAATGTATGAATGAAAGCACACATTGCTTAAAATGAAAATGTCTTGTGAAAAAAGTCACATTTTTGTCTTATAAAAAAATATCTAAATTATTGTCATGGGAAAAATACGTCAATAACAGATGCAGAATTTGGATGTTGATACATTTTTCGATTAATCGTCCAGCCCTAGTCTGTACCTTAAAATAATGACATTCACATATTATTTATAATGAAATCTGACTTGACTAAAAGCTGAAGTAAGTCTTCCAGTATGTAACCGTTTACATAAGTTTACCGAGAGTTTATTTCTTCTATCTTGTGGTTGTCCAGGGCTCCAGAGATGACCTGATATCAACCGGCTCCACAGACAGCAGGAGAATCAGCACTGCAATTGATAGAGACCATGGTGAGTTCAGAACTGCAGAAACTTCCCAGTACACAAGGCACTTGGTCTCTTCCTGTTTACAGATCATCCATTACCATCCCCACAGAGGCATTATTTATGTTACGCACATCTTGGTCCATTAGCAGCACTCTCTCTGCAAACAGCAGTAGCTGTACATTGTTTATTTCTTTTTTTGGGAATGGGCGCTGCATACACCATAGCACTTACCAGAGGATTAATCGTTTTCAAATCAAAATCGCAATTTGAAAGAATGCGATTAGCTAATCGAATGTAAAATATCAAGTTAAATGTTTGGTATAACATTTGATGTAACAGTTTTTATTACTGTTTTCATTTGGATTTTTGCTATTTTTTCATAAGATAAATTCTGGAATAATGTTACTTATCACAGATTGTTGACAAAAATCTCCTTTTTTCAGTGGATGTTTCATTTATTTTGTATTACTTTATTTAACATGATTGCAGAGGGTGCAATATGTAGCTAAAAGAAAAACTCTGAATTGGAATCGCAATTTCTGGCAGGAAAATTGCAGTCATATTTCCCCCCCAAATCTTTCATCTCTATTGCATAGCATTTGCAAGTGACTTGAATTAATGTTGTCAAGATGAAAGGACTATCCCTTCCTGACAGCACAATCTCCATAGAACAACAGTGGGAACGGGACATTAGCTCATCCCTCTCTACAAATCAGTGGGATTCCATATTGAAAGTACTTTCAACATCCATGTCCAACTATGTAAGGTATAAAGTTATACAAATGAAGATTATATTACGCCACATAAGTTTAAAAAAATGGACCCAATGCATTGGAACTGTGCTGGCATGGCTGTGGTAGGCGTGGTACCTTTATGCACTTGTGGGCTTGTCCATTGTTAAAGAGATTTTGGACTGAGGTAATAAATATTTAAAAATGTTCATATTCCTTTAAGCTTTAATGCGTAGGTTTTTGATATTATTGAACATCCATTACATTAAAGCCATTGCCAAATGAGGCCTGAATTACACACACATGCTCAGTGCACTAAATGGAGAGATGTCAGAGTGAGGGAGCTGCCCATGGAAAGGCGCTCCGAGCAGTTGGGGGTTTGGTGCCTTGCTCAAGAGCATCTTGGCAGTGCCCAGGAGGTGAACTGGCACCTCTCCAGCTGCCAGTCCACCACCATGCTTTGGTCCGTATGGGGGCTTGAACCAGCAACCCTCCGGTTCCCTGCGGACTGAGCTACTGCCACCCCAAATACTATACTATATATAGTATAGTTGTGACATCGCACCCGTACAGGAGTCCTGACGGCTTGTTAAAAGTCTTTGTCTCTGTGGATTGAACATTTTGATACTTTTACAGTAAGCACCTTGACCTGCTTTATACTAAAACATTCATGGTAATCACACTTTTTACAATATGGGACCTTTCAAATATTAGTTTGTGAAAAAGGTCAGTGTTTCCAAGAGCTCACAAGACATAGATTAAGAGAAAAGAAAATTTCCTGAACTTTAGTCTCTTCAGACACTTCCCAGAATGCAAGTCAATAGCTTAATTTCCCTGGTGACATAACTTAGAGTTATGTTTTTACATTTTACGATGCCTCTCCAGAGCCACGGAAGACTTCTTACAACTGGGTTCACATGCTCACTATTATTTCCCATGAGAAGTAAACAGATCTTGCTGTTTGAAAATCAGTAGACTTATCCCTTGATGCGTGGCTTATTAAGATCTGTGTATCTGCCAGATATCATGCGGGAAGCCAATAATACAGTACTAATGGATGTGCCTAGTGTGCCTGGTATCTATTTTGCATCAAATAAATTTGCAATTGTGAAATTGAGGTATCGCTTCCTGTGCTGCTTTCAATTGGCATTAATAAAACTGCACTGTGTTGGCTCCAGGTCTGCCCGCTCAGAACGGCCATGTTGTGAGGAGAGATGACTCCAGATGCTCTTTGTTTATGGACTCCGGAACACCAGACAGCATTGAGGTGAGAACATTTCACATCTGCCGTCCCACTGCCAAAAACGTCATCATAAATAGCCCCAGCAGAGCCTGGCACATGGGCCTATCTTTGCTTTGTTGCAATTATTATAGTTTGAAAAAAATGATTTGGGGGGATGTCTGTCAAACCCTTTGTGTAGGATTTGTACAACTCTTTTAATAATCAACTGGCTAAGACTCATGCCATGTACACACACAGTTTTGGATACAAATCTGAAAACTCCACAGTACATTTTCTCGTAACAAACTGTCATGAAAGTAATTTTTAGAGAAAACATTTATTTTTGAACAGTCTTACATTGCCCACTCAGTGTGAAGTGCCTGCTGTCTCTGAACACAAGGCCAACATAACAAGTCCTTCACTGTTCCTGCTGTGCAACCACGGCACATCAAATAAAATGGGATTGCATTGAATCAATCTTCATGTACATACGCCAAAGACTACCATCGATTTGATGTTAATGTTCTTTTGGTATAAGAGACACCACATGAAGCCACATTTTTTGTGCTGAAGGAGACATGCTAATAGGTTTATACTGGAAAACACATATCCTGCTCAGATGACGGAGCTTTGTGTGCATCCGCCGTCTTGTCATGGATCCAGCTGTTGAATAAAGTAGGACTGGAGTGGATTATTTATCATCTGTATAAATACACACTTGCAGTATTTTTCAGCACATCGTCTTTGGTTTATGGTAGCTGGTAATTTGAAACTAATGGTTAAAACCTTTTGCAACTTTATGTCACTTCTAGGCCCCATCTTTTCCTGAACCTGACCTATTACACAAACTAATGTGCAGATGTTCTCCTCACTTGTGGTTGAAAACTCCAGATAGTTCCATTATGTAAACAGTTCAAGACGCGCTAGTCTTACAAAAACGTGTTGCTTATTTGTAAGTTTCATCTAAAATTAGTCATGCAGCAATAATATCATTCATGTGCAGACCATTTGTGGACACGAGAATATATAGACATCATTACATGGAGTTTCTCTCTTGCTGGAATACTTGAATCTGTAGTAGCATCCTCAACGCACACTAGTTGTAAAAGGATAAGGCCGGTGAAATTCTATATTTTTCTTACTGTCAACAAATCCAATGTGCAGATCTAAAGCAAAAAATACTGTTCTTACTAGCAAGTACTAACTAACGCCTGGTATGTCTCATCCCTCTGTGTCATAGAGCTCCATTGTTCAATTAATCACACATCTGTGAAACACTCCATTGCATTAAGTTACATTCTTTTACTTTCTGGGAAAGCTTTTGGAAATGTTTCTTTCTTTCTTTTTTGTATTTATTTGATCTTATTGATTTTGTAAAGCATTTTGTAGCCATGTGCAGAAAAGTGTTATATAAATAAAGTTTATTGTCATTATTATGTATGTTCATTTTAGTCTATTGTCTGTATTGTACTGACATAAAGCAGGTAGACCCACATGCTTGCAGCAATAACAGTTTCTTTTAATATCTCACCATTGAGGGTTTTTTTGTGTGTGTGTATGTCTGTGTGTGTGTGTCTGTGTGTGCGTCCGTGTTGTTCCAGCTGCAGAGACGTGGCTCCACCATGAGCAGCAGCCCCATGCCTCCCATCGGCAGACTAGGACAGTATGAGATCAGGGGCCTCCTGCTCTCCTTCCTGCACATTGTCAAGACCCTGTCAGAGGGTTAGTGATTATCTCTAACCTCAAGTCAGGCCTTCATTCACTACACACAGGATATGACATAACTGTCCCCTCTGCTATTTCGAGATATAGTCTACTCAGAATCTTGGCTTGGCTGTTGCACAAACAACGATTGACTTATTGTCAGCCAGCCACCTCCTATTTAGGATGTTTAATCAGTTTAGCTACATACCTTTAATATCAACAGGGACTCATTTATTCACATCTGACAAAACATTGGTTAATGGTTGGTTAAGAAAATAACATATGGCTTTCTTTTTGTCCACAGACACTCTCATGGCCTACTGGAACAAAGTCAGCCCTCAAGACATCATGAACTTCCTCAGCTTGCTTGAGTGAGTAGTATACAAAAAACACCATAATGGACTGTTTTCATGCAGTAAACTTGAGTTATAGAAAAATACCAGGACTGAAAACATAAAAGTAAATTGAGCTCCTGCTAATATTTTCTATTATTTTCACTCTCCCTGCAGGATCTGTCTGGTTCAGCTCCGTTACATTGGGAAAAGGAACATTGTCCGGTAAGTGGGAAAAACCAACTGCACTGTTTTTATTTTTTTATTTCATTCCTCGTTGTTTCAGATGGGTGTTTGGTCATGATCTGTCTTGTTTGGCTTAACATTTGGAATTTAGTTGTAATCAATCCTTGTCTTTTGAGAATAACGTTGATGTTCTTTCCAGTCCAGGAACATTACTAAATTAGGATCTGTTGTGACTTGTGTAATTTCCAGAAACACTATGTTGTGGTATGATGAGACTAAAGGGAAAGCCCAGACAACACCAGGTCATTCATAGGTCCCAGGTCAGGGGATGAGAGTATTTGGCCAGTCTCTAATCACCAAACCTGTTCATGTATAGTTATGTATGTCTCTCTACACATTCAGGGAGTGTAGAGTGTATGCACTGCATCATAAGGGAATGTTTTGTTTCAGGACTGTCTCCTTTAGGAGGTCAGTGGCCCTGCCACACTTATGAATACTTCCCAGAGAGAAAGATAGGCTGAACTTGGCTTTAGCATCTGTGTTTAAGCGCCCGCAATATCTTTGTTTATCCTTTACGTTCATCTAAACGTAACGCCTCCAGCATACGTTTAAATACAGCTCCAGGAAGACAGGATCTTCAGAGAGTTGGGACGGCACGACACAATAACACACCGTGGTTAAACTGAACTGGCTGCTTAATTCTCTCCTCAATTGAGGGTTCATTAAATGCAACTGTGTAATCCATTAAGACCTCCCATATCTTCTTCACCTATGTAAATTGAGTTGTACAGCTCCTGAGTGTGACTAAAGTTGAGATGGAGATGACTATTCATGCAGTTATTTGGTCTTGTTGAATCATACTCCCCTGAACCAAATTTTATACTCCCTACACTGGCTTCCTTTCGAATTTTTAATTAATTTTAAAGTACTGGTGCTAACTGTTAGAGCCTTGCATAACATAACTCTTCAGTGTGTCACTGACGTCCTCCAACCTTATATGCCAAAATTGGGCTCTTGGCACACCTCAGTTAAATTTGCTGGATGTCCCTCAGACCCGGTACAAAAATCTTTAGAATGCTCTCCTTTTGTTACAACCCCTAGACTCTTGTGATGCTTTTATGAAACCGTTGAAGAGCTATTAGGCTTTTGATTAGCCTATCCCAATAAGTTAGAATTGTCTCTGACCTTATTCATCTGCTGCTGTGGTGATTTAAATCGTGTCAGCCCTGTGCTGTGTATTGTTACTATTTGTCTTTTTTTATTGCTTGTATTGGGTTTTTGTATTCAATGTTACGCATGTTGTGATTTTGTATCTGTAAAGGGTGCTATATACAGTGGGTACGGAAAGTATTCAGACCCCTTTAAATTTTTCACTCTTTGTTTCATTGCAGCCTTTTTCCAAAAATCAAAAAAGTTCATTTTATTTCTCAGTAATGTACACTCAGCAACCCATCTTGACAGAAAAAAACAGAAATTTAGAAATTTTTGCATATTTATTAAAAAACAAAAACTGAAATATCACATGGTCATAAGTATTCAGACCCTTTGTTCAGTATTTAGTAGAAGCACCCTTTTGATCTAATACAGCCATGAGTCGTTTTGGGAAAGATGCAACAAGTTTCTCACATCTGGATTTGGGTATCCTCTGCGCCATTCCTCCTTGCAGATCCTCTCCAGTTCTGTCAGGTTGGATGGTAAACGTTGGTGGACAGTCATTTTCAGGTCTCTCCAGAGATGCTCAATTGGGTTTAAGTCAGGGCTCTGGCTGGGCCATTCAAGAACAGCCACAGAGTTGTTGTGAAGCCACTCCTTCGTTATTTTAGCGGTGTGCTTAGGGTCATTGTCTTGTTGGAAGGTAAACCTTCGGCCCAGTCTGAGGTCCAGAGCACTCTGGAAAAGGTTTTCGTCCAGGATATCCCTGTACTTGGCCGCATTCATCTTTCCCTCGATTGCAACCAGTCGTCCTGTCCCTGCAGCTGAAAAACACCCCCACAGCATGATGCTGCCACCACCATGCTTCACTGTTGAGACTGTATTGGACAGGTGATGAGCAGTGCCTGGTTTTCTCCACACATACCGCTTAGAATTAAGGCCAAAAAGTTCTATCTTGGTCTCATCAGACCAGAGGATTTTATTTATCACCATCTTGGAGTCCTTCAGGTGTTTTTTAGCAAACTCCATGCAGGCTTTCATGTGTCTTGCACTGAGGAGAGGCTTCCTTCGGGCCACTCTGCCATAAAGCCCCGACTGGTGGATTGCTGCAGTGATGGTTGACTTACTACAACTTTCTCCCATCTCCCGACTGCATCTCTGGAGCTTAGCCACAGTGACCATTGGGTTCTTCTTTGCCTCTCTCACCAAGGCTCTTCTCCCCCGATAGCTCAGTTTGGCCGGACGGCCAGCTCTAGGAAGGGTTCTGGTCGTCCCAAACGTCTTCCATTTGAGGATTATGGAGGCCACTGTGCTCTTAGGAACCTTAAGTGCAGCAGAAATTTTTTTGTAACCTTGACCAGATCTGTGCCTTGCCACAATTCTGTCTCTGAGCTCTTCAGGCAGTTCCTTTGACCTCATGATTGTCATTTGCTCTGACATGCACTGTGAGCTGTAAGGTCTTATATAGACAGGTGTGTGGCTTTCCTAATCAAGTCCAATCAGTATAATCAAACACAGCTGGACTCCAATGAAGGTGTAGAACCATCTCAAGGATGATCAGAAGAAATAGACAGCACCTGAGTTACATATGAGGGTCACGGCAAAGGGTCTGAATACATATGACCATGTGATATTTCAGTTTTTGTTTTTTAATAAATATGCAAAAATTTCTAAATTTCTGTTTTTTTAGCATCTTCTTTCTGTCAAGATGGGTTGCTGAGTGTACATTACTGAGAAATAAAATGAACATTTTTGATTTTTGGAAAAAGGCTGCAATGAAACAAAGAGTGAAAAATTTAAAGGGGTCTGAATACTTTCCGTACCCACTGTAAATAGCTTAAAGTACTTAAAGTAATAATTCAACTTGCAGCATGTAAACAATCAGAAGTACAGTATGTTACTTGCACAATTTGAAGAAATATGGTCAAAAGACATTCTGCTAAAACCAAAACTATAAACTCATATTTAAATTAAACATTATTATGGTCCTGAACTATATGATACAGCAAACTTATGGAGAAGCCATAGATCGTTGGTGGCTCAGTTGAGAACAGGGATCGTTCCCCTTGCCCTTGTAGATTCAAAAACATCCAAGAAGATAAAAGGTTGTGCGAACTATGCGTACTAGGAAAAGTTGAGAACAAATCCGGATTATCTTGGCAAAGGAGAAGTGCTCACTAACAGAGTTAGACAGATTTGTGAACAATATTTGAGATCAAATCAGTCTTTTGTGTACATAGAAAAAGTCTTAGATCTTTGCATATTACTTTATGTTAATATAATAGGTTACATAACTGCAGGGTCTCATTATCCTTTCTGTATCTCCCTCTCTTCTCTTTCAAACAAATACATGCACTCTCTCTGTGGATGTATTTTTATACAGGAGTCAGGACATATGCATGCCAAAGCTGTTCTCCTCAGACAGGAAGTCACAGACGATGCCGGCTATGCGCTGCAACCGAGCCAGCCTCATGCAGACAAAGTTACACCAGTTTGGCACCATGGAAACCTCCCTCACTCTCAATATCGGTAACCACACAAACCAGTTCATATGCAAAACGTTAGGTCACATTTTATCGTATGTTTATTTTCATGTCCTTTATAATTTTCCAGTAACAAAGGAACTGAAATGTAATTGCACTGTCCTAGAAAGGTTCATTAATAGGACTTGTTGAGAAGGTGTAGATGTACAGTGGCTTGAGAAAGTTTACACACCGCACACAAATGGCGTTATTTCAGTTAGCTTAATAGCTGGTTTTTGATTTGTATTGAGAGCTGATCTTATGGAAAGTTCCCCATGCCTATCTCTATGGAGATAGACATGGGGATATGGATTTTTCTAATTCATTTGAATTAAGGCATTGAGAACAAGTTCCAAAAGATGTTTTTTTATTCCTATTTTTAATCAACTTTAGCAGGGGTGTGTAAACTTCCTCAAGCCACTGTAAATTACAGGAGAGTATACTATTTAATCAATATGGAAAATAAAGTTTCCAGTAATACATTCAATTTTGCATAGGGTTAAATGGCGCTTGTGGAAGTCTGTTTTCTCTACACAACCATGTAACTGCTATTTAATTTGCGGGTTATTTCCAAAAAACTAAAAAAAAATCAGTTGGTACTTATTACTGTCTCTTTGATTAGTGGCAAATTGCATAACCCAGGAAATGATCTAGGAAATTATAATGAAATTACTGGACCAGTAAAACAAAGCCATACTGAATGTGACATGGGAAAACCCAACAGTAAACAACCTCCAACCAAACAGAAAAGTACAATGGCAGTGGTGGCAGTACCTTAGTGTGTAGGGAACCAGAAGGTCACCGTACGGTGCCCAGTTCACCTCCTGGGCACTGCCAAAGTGCTTTTGAGCAAGGCAACCTCAGCTGTCCACCGCCCTCACTCTGACATTTCTCCATTAGTGCATGTATAGGTACTGAGCATGTGTGTATATTTCAGTCCTGTGTGTAATGTGTGTTCTAACAGAGTCAAAAATGTCCCTTGTGGGATTAATAAAGTATAAATTATTATTATTATTATTATTATTATTATTATTATTAACAACCTTTTCAATAATTTCATTAATTCCTTTGTATTATCTTAATTATGTTTTTCTAGTAAGCAAAAAGTCAAAAGACACTTAGAAATGACAGCTTTTATGGCAGAGCAGACCACTTTTTCTCTCTAATCTCTAACAGTCTAATACTTTAGCCTGACTAAACCAAACAAAATGACAGTTTTGAAACCTGGAAGAAAGTCTTGTTTAAACATGATTACATAAGTAAGACTTTCAACCCTAAGTAAGGAGACGGCCGCACGATTTGTTAATGCAAAATTGATCTCACATGGTCTGGAGAAAATCAAGCACAAATGTTAGAGACACACACACACAGTTTGCTCCTGTAAAACCCACAACTCAAAGAACCTTTTATTTGTCACATGAAATCGTACAAGGTACGAGGTTGTGCATAAATCATCATGAAGCAGAATGTGGCCGTTAGAACGGCTCACAGAAAATGAGTCACCCAGTTGAATTGCGCCATGATCCAAGATTCAGCTAAGTCTCGGAGAAAGGACACCACAGCTCTCATCATCCCCCGGGAAGTCAATGCTGGCACAGAGGCTTACCATCCGACGCCTACACACTGGTCAGCAGGAAGCAAAGCGGAGAAGATCACACTTGGTGTTTAATTCCTCCACGCTTGCCATGGTAGCCACTCTGATGTAGAGATGGAGAACGTAGCCATAGATCTCTGATGTTTACACATGGAACCAGATGGCTAGCTAGCAGAGGTGCCAGGAGGTTAGCAGGATGTTAGCAGGAGGTTAGCAGAATTGGCAGGAGGAGACTATTGATATTAGGATATACAGTATGTTGGTTTAGACTTGAGAAACCTTTTGACAGAAACCTTTTTGTTTGGGCATTTATCAGGCAGGGAGGTTGTAATTAAGTATGCTACTGAGTTGCGTTACGGTCATTCTAGGATCTGGTGCCTTTAGATGGCGGGACAAGATATCAGCATATCTCGGCCTGTGCTGCATTCATTTTCCATTCTTTCTAAACAAATGTCTGTTGTATATGTTTTTCATTGTCTGGTGTGTCACAGACTCCACTGCTGTATGTCCATGATAATAGTTGCAAAATTAGCCTTTTTCCCCCTTTAAATATGGTTGTCCTTTTCCTTCTGATCTGGTGCTGGTGTACACAGGAAGCCGATTGTCTGACGTTATCTGCAGTTAAAAAAAGGAGGAGAAAGAACAACAAAGGCAAAAAGTAAGAGCAGGGATTAATTAGCTTGGACTGACGAGGAGGTGGAACTGTTACCAAAAGGTACAGGATGTAACGTTAAGCATAGCCGTTTCCATAAGTCTCTTTTTGTGCACGCCTAGACTACTTAGCAACCCCAGAGTTTTCAAACCAAAACAGGGGCAGCAGTGACCCAAATGTTTCCATTTTACAGGCTCAGAAACCCCAGAATACTGTGGACGCGAGACGTAAACGTAGCAAAAAATATTCATTTTTAGTAGGGTAACTTAGATGTACCCTCAAAACAGTGTTGATACTGTGGTAATCATCAGCTTCTTCTACACAGAACTGAGTAATGGATGCGTTTCTTCTTCTTTATTTATGTATTCTGTATATGAACCATTACCACACACTGTGTTTTGAAGTTCTTTTTTTAACTGTGTGTGGTCTGTGTGTGTTCTAGGGACCGGGCCATCAGAGGCAGAGATCCATCATCAGGCTCTGCTGGAGGGCAACATCTCCACCGAGGTGTCCCTTAGTGTCCTGGATGTCCTCTCTCTTTTCACTCAGTGTTTTAAGGTCAGCACACACACACACACACACACACACACACACACACACACACACACACACACACACACACACACACACACACACACACACCAACAAAACATCAATGGTGAGATATTAAAAGAAACAGTTATTGCTGCATGCATGTGGGTCTACCTGCTTTATGTCAGTACAATACCGACGATAGACTAAAATGAACATACATAATAATGACAATAAACTTTATTTATATAACACTTTTCCCAACATTGCGACAAAGTGCTTTACTTTGCTATATAGCTGTCTCACGTATTACTTACTGTATACAGCTTTTGTGGTTAGGTTTGTGGTCAGGCATCTAGTCTCTGGGAAATAATTTAAGTCAATACAGTCTGGTTGTGTGTGTGTTTGTGTGTCAGACCCAGCTGCTGGACAGCGACGGTCACAACCCCCTGATGAAGAAGGTGTTTGACGTTTACCTCACCTTCCTCAAAGTTGGCCAATCAGAAGCCGCCCTCAGACATGTGTTTGCCGCACTCAGGGCTTTCATCAACAAGGTATGTCGACACTCACAAGCACACATGCAGGCTGTGATACTTTTTGTTGTTTGGACACTGCCAACAACATTTTCCACCACGATGAAACCATCAGAAGTGACGTATGTTGTCACTTGTCTAACCTGCGTGTGTTCGGGTCTCTCATTGTGCTATTTATAAAATTCAAACAAGGAAGTACTACTGAGTGGAAATGTAATTTATCATTGAGAAAAAAAAAAGCGGACGCTTAAAATAAATATTTCCTGTTTCCCTGTGTTTGTTGCTGTTGCCTTGTTTTCATATTCATTCACTTGCTGCCTTTGTACTCCTAATATTTCTTATTTCAAAATGTATTACCCACACATTTCATTAAGGGAGTAGAAGAAAGTTCCCTAGGGAAGAGACCACCCACTTCTATATTGATACAACTGTACAGTATCAGCAGTATTACTAGGCTGCTTGTGTGATGAATCACAGGAGAGCAGCGTGGTAGACTCTGTTCTGGCATGTTTAGTTTCGGTTACAGTAAGAGTGGGAGAGGTTTCTGTGGTTTATTTTGATTCTATCCCATGTACACAGAAAATCCCAAACACACAATTTATATATTTGTTCAACCTTAATTAATTAAGGTTTTTAATTAACAGGGTGATCTAATGAGATCAGTTCACTCTCTTTGCATGGGCACCCTGCCTACACAGGACAATACAAGAAGAAGTAAAATTCCAACATTTAGACAAATAACATTCAAACTTACAAAACTCTGAATCAAACGTTACAAATAAAATGGTGAAAGGATAAAGAAGGGCATCAAATCATAGCATTGAATAAAGTTTGAACATAGTGTGGGAATGAATGGGATGAATGTCTATTGCCATATTTCATGATGTAATAATAGTTATAATAATAATTATAATAATTATAATAATCTTCAAACAAAATCCATCAATTTGGATGTATAAATGTCGCCCCATTAATAAAGATGTCAGCTTCCCTTTGTGTGCAGCCAGTGGGAGAGCAAGTTAACCCCTGACGCCTAACTCGCAGTGAAAATGTTGTTTTTGAAAGACTGGATGTCCACAAATATGAATTGAAGCAGAATTATTTAGTTAAACAAAAACGTGTCGTCAATTTTGAAGTTATTGGAAATGTTTTAATCACACAAGTTGGAAACACTCCTACCTCCTCCTGTAATCTAATTCTACAAACGGTATAATACTAATAATATTATTGGAACCTAATCTTTATTTGCAGAAATACCATATTATAACAGAATGAATGGACATGCATTAAAAACAAATCTGCAAAGTATTGGAAAATAAAATGGCAACAAATTGTTAAAAAAATAAAATAAAAACATGTCGTTTCAAAAGTACATAGTGCATACTTGTCGTCTTTTTTTAGGTTTCCGGTGTTTTTTGGGACACACCTCTCCGGTTCCTTTCTAATGTCTCACTGACATTTTCCTGCTCTTCTCCCTACATACTTACAGTATTTTTTCTAACGGCACCCCTGTCCTTTAATACACTAACACCTTGTCCCATCAGTTCCCATCGGTGCTGTTCAAGGGCCGCGTCACGCTGTGCGAGGCTCTGTGCTGCGAGGTGCTCAAGTGCTGCGTCTCCAAGCTGGGATGTCTGAGGGCCGAGGTGTCAGCCCTGCTCTACCTGCTGATGAGAAACAACTACGAGTACACCAAGAGGAAGACCTTCCTACGCACACACCTGCAGGTAAAGTGGAGCGTGTGTGGCCATTTGAAGTAAAGGAAGAAACAGAGGAAACATGTCATCCCTCTAAAAGTCTGGCCTCTATTCGTACTGTACATGTGATATAACAGCCATGCTGTTAACATTTAACACACTTGGTGGTCTGTAACAATGTCTGTCATGATTTCCATTCTTATTCACCCTCATATGTAGGATTTAGTGCACATAAACTCCTCTGAGTGCTTTCATTAGACAGGTGGAGAATGTTACGATGGGGTTTGACCAGTTTAAACACAGACTGCTGTGTTTCCAGCTCCTCTGCTAACACAAGAGCACAAGACCATCCAGCTTTCCATTTGCTCTCACTGGACTCTGGTCAATACATAAACTATTTCCTGTGGATCTGTGTTTACCCTCCTTTCATTTTGTGCTTCTCCTCATCCACTCTATTTTACACTTTAATCCTTGTTTGTTTTTTCTTAATCCATCCCCTCTCTTTGCTCCTGTTTGCCTAGATCATCATTGCTGTAAGCCAGCTGATCTCCGATGTGGCGCTGTCCGGCAGTTCACGCTTCCAGGAGTCTCTCTCCATCATCAACAACTTTGCAAATAGTGACAAGGCCATGAAGGTATAGTATACATTAACAATATGTGTAGGAAAACAGCCCTGCTTGTATTTTTTTGTAATAGATTCAATCATGTTTTTCTGTGCGCGTGTGTTAACACGTTTCTGCACAATGCAGTCAACGGCATTCCCCTCTGAAGTGAAGGGTCTGACCAAACGCATCCGCACAGTGCTGATGGCCACAGCCCAGATGAGGGAGCACGAGAAAGACCCAGAGATGCTGCTGGATCTCCAGTACAGCCTGGCCCGGTCCTACGCCAGCACGCCCGAACTGAGACGTACCTGGCTGGACACCATGGCGCGAGCACACCTCAAGAATGGAGATCTGTCTGAGGTATCAGCAGAAAGACTTTGAATGATCTCTGTTTCACTTTGTGTCATATGTTCACCTGTCTGTCTCTTATTGTTTTGGTTTTTCTTATTGTCACCTGTGTCCGGATAGCTGTCTCTAGAAAAATAATATATGCCAACAGGACCATGGCTGTTTGACCACTGAATCACATCTTTGCATACACTCTTACCTCTTTAGTCCATCACTTACAACAATAATCTCATCAAGATTATTAACGAAAACAAAATAAGAAAATAAGAAGTGACTAAACTCAAACTAAATTAAAAACTAAAACCTTCAAGAAAAACACTAAACTCAACTGTAAACTCAAACTGTATTGCCAGGTTAAAAAATCCTGAATTGAAATAAAAGTAATAACTTAAATCATTTCAGTTTTAGTTTTTTTTTAGCTACTCTATAATAAATCAGTATTGAAAAAAGGAGACCGCATGAACTTCCGTCAACTCTGGCGACATTGAATCATAGAAAGTGAATGGACTTGAACGGTGGGGGTCACGTTTAAAAAAATGTACTTGAAAATAACACATTAGTTACTTTCTGAAATAACTAGTTACTTTTATAATTTGTAACTGAGTATCTAATTTAGTTACTTTTTGGAAGAAGTAACTAGTAACCTTAACTAATTACTTTTTAAAAGTAACTTGCCCAGCACTGTCAAACACGCTCTGAAAAAGTGAAAGTGATATGACTAATGGCTTTGGTGACACATTGTTCAGTGGCAACACCAAAGCAAACACTGTACCAGAAAGTGTAACTACAGTACTACTGGTAGTACACAGTGAGTCAGTCCTTCAGTTTGTTGTTTCAAGGAAGCATTCCCAAAGATCTTCTAATTCTTTATTAAAGAATACCAATGACATGAAACGGTAAGCACTTCTGGTCTTCTAAATGGGCGTGGGCTTGTGTAGTGAATGTGGATTGGTTGAAAATTGATTTGAGGTCATATTTGCATAATTTATTAATATTTATTTTGCTACCACTACATAATTACACAGCTAAAGGACATATTCAACATAACGTGATTTGTTTTGTTAGGGCGTTCACAAACATTAATTGACAATAGCTTGTCTGTGTTGCCAGATCTGGTGAGAGTTTAGTCCTGAGACAGAAACAGGTCTCAAACTAAGTTTATTTTCTCCAGATGTGTCCGTCTGAAAAATACCATTTTAGTGTCAGAATGTTCAGGTGTTGTGTGGCTTGTGAAGAATGGCTACAATATTTACTTTGGTGACCATGGAGCAAAAGAATCGCTTATAATCCGTGTTTACATTTGCTCCTCCCATTAGAATCAATACACAGATCTTGCCGCTAGTCACCTAAAGCAGGGTTTTCCACAGAGTCTTAAAAAGTCTAAAATCTCAAAATCAAAAAGTGTTAAATTGATATTGTGTTCTAGGTCTTAAATAATTATGTAAACTTAGGTCGTTGTTGATGTTGAGATAAAGCTCTTAAATTTCATTAAGAATGGTCTTAAAAAGGTCTTAAAGAAGTCTTAAATTTGACTTGGTGAAACCATTTATAAATATAGTAGTTATATAATAAACACGTTGTCAAGTCTTAAAAGAAATGTTGGGAAACTCTGCTCTTCTACTACTACTTTAATGGGATTGTAATAACAATCAAGGCTCCATAGTTCCTCTTCAGAGGAAGGTTAAAGGTCTGGGTTGACGCAGAAGTTGAACCTGGGTGGTCGAGCTGATACATTGTTCGCTTGAGATTAAGTGCATTTATTTATTTAACCTTTTATATGTTTCAAGCAAGGCTAAAAGGGATTTTCACAAAGCGGAAAGACAAGAAGACCACACAACAAACCCAGCAAATATCCTAAAACATTTGATTTGATTTGGTTTGGTTTTGGTTTTATTTTCTATTCTATTTTATTTCTATTCTATATACTTATATACTGAGTGTGTGTGTGTGTATATATAACCTTTCAGTTCCATACTGAAGGGCATGTTTCCACTCTTGGTCTTGTGTTTCTGTTATAGAAACGTTCACTAAATCTGCACGTGTTTGTTGTTGTCTCCACAGGCGGCCATGTGCTACGTTCACGTGGCTGCACTGGTTGCAGAGTACCTGCACAGGAAAAGTAAGGCCCTATGCATGCATGCACGCACACACACACACACACTCACACACACTTTCACACACACTGCTTTTACCTCCATTTGTGGCTTACACATGTTATTAACTGTAATATAACATCAAGCAAATTATTAGTTTGCAGAGGAAGGAGCTAAAAAAGGTATTTGCTTATGTCAAACTTCAGCCCCAATTCCTAACCGACACAATGAGGATATGACTACAGACAGTACACACAGCTGTACAGTGGACCTAAACTTCACAAGCAAAACATTGTGGTTCTCCAGGAAGATTTACCTACACTGGTGATAAAAGACACACCCCTTTGTTTGATAACTGTTATTAGATACAGAATGCAAACACAGACTGACAATGACAGCAGCAGAGTGACATCTAGCAAATACAAAGCCTCACAATGCTGTTCTTCTTTTTCATGGTCATGTTTTTATCTAATGCAAAACCTGCTGTGAAATACTTATTTAGGCAAATGTTTTTTTGTTTTTTTAATCTTAAATAATGTCAACGGACAAAGATAAGTTGTGGTTGGTTGACAGCCAACGCTAATGAAAATATTTGTTTGCCGTCTAGTCAAACGGCAGCAGTACATGTCTCTACAAACAAGTTTATGTAACAACAACTCAACGTGACTGTACATTTTGTCACGAACATGCAACTCTCAACATGAACACGCCCCCAGATGAACGGATGACACAATAACTATAAAGCTTTTTCTAGCAATACTCATGATTGTTTAAAATGTTTTTAGAACTATTTGCTGTGACGCTACACCTGTTGCAACCTCAGAACTTACATGAAATACAGTATTTGGTAGAAGGTTTTTAGACATCTCCAGTCTGTGAACCAGTATTTTTACTTTGTCTTTGCTGTTCATTTGTTAGAGTTGTTCCCCAGCGGCCTTGCAGCCTTTAAGAAGATTACCTTGAATATTGAAGAGGAAGCTGCCATGAGGGAAGACACTGGAATGCAAGATGTCTATTACACTGAGGTGTGGCCGTCCGGACAAGATTTGGTGACAAAAATAACTTAGGCAATAGTTAGTCAGTTCAGATATCCTGATTGTACCTCACAAACAAGCAGCTGGCTAAATAGTAATTCTACATCTAGTATTTCAACTCAGTATTTTTATTTGTAAGTTAGCAAAATGTGTCTGTAGCACCATGCATCAAAAACTGTCCCCGAATATCTGGTCAAATGTATAATTGTGTTATTAATTAATCAGATAGTAATTCATTTTGCCTATTTTCTATTTGATTATTAGTTAGTTCATGCATGGCTGCTTGTGTTTAGACAATATTTAACATTTGAGAACTTTAGTTTCTTTTGTTTTTCTAAATAAGGTATCAAAAATAGTATTGGTTTTGGTTTTAGTACTGTAACTTGGGTATTGTATCAGCACTAGTATAAAAAAAAGGTTAAATGATACCCAGGTTTCTCACCCAAGTGAGATGTCTTTTTTGATTATAAAACAGGTCGAGGTGCTGTATAAATACAGTAAAGTATCAAAATGCCCAATCCACAGAGAAATGCACCCAGCCTGTATTCAGAAACTGCGTCTTTAAACGAGCCGTCAGGACTTATGTATCTTATGTACTTATGTACTATACTACATATATATTTTTTGGAGGGTGACCTTGAGTGTCATGAAAGGCGCTTTAAATAAAATGTATTACTATTGTTATTATTACATATACACTATAGGTAGAAAGTGCCATTACAGTACTGTTACAGTCATTCCCCCGGCTGCAATAACGGTGTAGAAACCCAGAGAATGCAGGTGTGGAAAACCTGGGGATGCATTGACCAATCAGAGCAGACCTTTTGTGATGGGGTCTTAAAGTGACAGGCCCTAAAACAGAGTTTCAGACAGAGGGGGAATACAGGTATATTAAGACAGACAGTATGAGAAAAATAGTGTGTTTTTGAACATTAAAGCATGTAAACATGTTCTAATAGAAACCCAAAATACAAGTATGTTCCTGAAAATGTGAATGATAAAGGACCTTTAAATCTCAATAATCTATCTGATGTCTTCATACTGTTAATACATATTAATAAGAGACCTCTTCATTTTCTACCCCTTTTTAGGAAGTCCTGGTCGAACACCTCGAGGTCTGTGTGGAGGCACTGTGGAAAGCAGAACGCTATGAGCTCATCACGCACATTGCCAAGCTTATTGTCCCCATCTACGAGAAGCGTCACGAGTATGAGGTACTATGGCAACATCCCTTAAAAAGATAGATCGTAAACATGCAGCCACTGTTTCTTACTTTTCCTTGCAAAGTGATTCATCAATGTCCCCATGTTTATGAGTGTCTAGTAATCACACCTATGTAAGGTCTTTGGTTTGTAGAAACATTTTATTGATATAAATACTTGTGTGTAAAGTTTACGATATTAATTTTCCACTCATTAAACTCCTCGAATTGTTGACTTGCACCCAGCGGGTTGATATATAAAAGCAGCCACTTTAGTTACATAAGTTGAGACTAGATTGAGCATTCCAAATGCATATTTTAATGCCACGGTCTCACTTTTTGGGAATGCAACTTAGATGTTATCAAGTGATTTCCATGGCTCTTCCTTGTTGCTTTTAAAAAAAAACAACAGGATGGGGGAAGGTCAGGTTTACTGGAGCCTTGAGCCTCCCTACACACAGCGGAACAAGATGTGAGATTACCAGTCTTATAGACAGGCTAACATGTTCACATTCACATCTATCACTAACGAGTTTCTAAATTGCCTAAATAGCCATAATCATTATCTCAAGTGAAACTAAAATGTATTTTCAAGGCACCCTGGCTTGCTACACACGCTGCTTAGGTGTTTAAAAAAAGCATTAAGGAAATAGTCCAACTCCAATGCCATCTGTCTTATTTTTCCAGAAACTGAGCCGACTGTACGACACTTTGCACAGAGCCTACAACAAGATAATGGAGGTGATACACTCAGGCCGCAGGATGCTTGGGACATACTTCAGAGTGGCTTTTTATGGACAGGTAAGGTCGTCAAGCAGCTTTAAGGGCTCTTCAATGTAAAGTGCAACAGCAAACACACAGTAACCTTAGGCACAAAGTGCACCTGAAGCACACATTACTATGCTGTGCGCAAAAAGGTTGAGCACATTGGAATGTAAATGGCATAGGTGGGGTGGTGATCATTCTCACAATTAATAGTCAATATAGGATTGCAGTAATCGGGAACTCCCACCTTTCCAGGAAACTTTAACATATACTGAAGACAAATAGATATTTAGTGAAAATGAGACTGTGAGGTGTCTATGTCCATCCCCAGGATGTCACACACAAAGTAACAGAATACAGAGTTACAACCAACAGGCTTGATGCGTGCACAAGTATGTGTTTAATTTGCATGATTTAATCGATGTACAGTGGATCATCTTGGCCAATGGCTCTGCACTGCTGTACATTTATCACACATATTTGCCCTGCTGCCTTCTGGATGTAGGGACGTAATTAACTCAAGGAGTATACAGTACATATTTATAGTATATATAATAGTATAATAGTATATATTTAAAGTATAAAGCAGCTGTGGATTACAGATAGTGATAAGAATCCACATCTGTACTGTATGTGACATTTTCTGCTATAATTATAAAAAAAAAACATGTTGGCGTTCTTGGTCACGTCCTTTCTCTGTGGGGTGTGGCAGCCCACCAGAAGGTCCAGCGCGCCACTGCATATAAATGGAGAGTTTTAATTAGCATAACGACAAAATTCTCTGATTCTAGGTTCTTAAATTAGAATATTTTCTGGTTTCTTCACTCCTCTGTGACAGTAAACTAAATATCTTTGAGTTGTGGACAAAACAAGACATTTGAGGGTGTCACCTTGGGCTTTGGGAAACGCTGATTGACATTTTAGGAACATTTTCAGACTTTTTTACAGACCAACTAATCGATTAATTGAGAAAATGAAATAAAAATGAAAAACAAAATCGTTGGTTGCAGCCCTAAGACTACATTAATTGTATAAATACAAAGCAGGATGTTCAGTGTCATTTTAATGACTGGAAAAAGTGCACAGCAAATGCAATATGATGCTATCTGTACAAGCTGTGTATTGGATTTCAGAGTGAATGCCCAGCCCTCATGACACAGAAAGAATGGATGTTTAAACATCTCAATCCTTTTGTTGACATTGCATTAGGCAAATGTTACAATCCCTTTCCAGTCTCGTGTATATAATGGAAATGTGCCAACATTTCCTAATGTTGAAATTCTGGTAGTAAAATAATTAGATAGTAAAAACTTATTTAAAAATGATTTTTGTAATTACAACAAAAATGATTTGGCAACCGAGGGAAACACACATAATTACATGCAAAGGTTACATCTACAGCTTTGTGATGGCTCAGCGACAACCAGGTTCAAGACTGTGGATGTATTAAATGAAAGTGAATAGCTGCAGTGAAGTTAGAAGTAAACAGACGCTTTCAGAAAACGTGTCATGCAGATGTGGTGGATGTGTTGCATCTTACTTGTTCAGAGGGCAAAAACAACATGGAAAAAGTCATATCCTACCATCTTTATAATGATATTGGCACCTAAAGTTGTTTTGTATTAAAAGCCCAGACGAAAAAAATAAAATTTTAAGACTCATTACTAAAGTAATTGTGTGTTTTGTGTGCATGTTTCTTCCCGCACACTTCAGGTGAACTGTCTCTTGTTGTATTTATTGAGTGAACTTGTGTATTTTGTGCAGGGCTTCTTCGAGGAGGAGGATGGGAAGGAGTACATTTACAAAGAGCCCAAACTCACTGGCCTGTCCGAAATCTCTCAACGGCTGCTGACACTCTATGGGGAAAAGTTTGGGCCGGAAAACGTCAAGATAATACAGGACTCAAATAAGGTGCGGTAAATAAATGTGGGAAGGAAAAGGTGGAAGATGTTTGGAATGAATAGTATTTGATGTAAATGATAGGCCGAAATTCAGTTAAAAATGATAAAGTAATTTGGCATCGCAGCCTGGCTTTTTTCTTTTTAAGAAAATATCACTTGTCCAACATAATGTGGGAAATATTCAGTTTCCTCTCTATGGAGGTATTATATATAAGTTTCACTTGACAGGTTTAACATCGATTGTGAGTCAGTGGAGGTCAATGAGGCTGCATAGGTTGTAGCAGTCAGGTGTTTTAATTAGAGGGATGTTTTATCACCATGGTGATGTCAGTTCAGTTTTGTCACTTTTTTTCCTCACTATTGTCCCAAATGAGAAACTTGATCTGCAGTCAGGAATGCAAGATAAATAACACATACAAGCAACGTACAAAAAAACAAAGATACCAATACAAGGACATGAAGTGCAAAAATGTTGATGTGGTGATATTATTGAAAGGCAATGTTGCTTTTGGATGACACTTACTTTACTCCTATTCAAGCCTCAATTATCTTATCTCAGTATCTGTCTTTGCAATTTTATTTTATAAAAGGTAATTACTTTTTCCATAGGTTAACCCCAAAGACCTGGATGCCAAGTTCGCCTATATCCAGGTGACATTTGTCAAGGTCTACTTTGACGAGAAGGAGGCACCGGAGAAGAAGACTGACTTTGAGAAGTGCCACAACATCAACCGCTTTGTGTTCGAGACGCCATACACGCTGTCGGGCAAGAAACACGGCGGGGTGGAGGAGCAGTGCAAGAGAAGGAGCGTGCTCACAAGTACATAAAACACACTCATTCACAAACTATTTGAGTTTCTGTTACGTCTCTTAAAATGCACCAAAGGCACACAGCTATCTCTCGAAACTACACCACATTAATAATGCATTTATCTTTGTTGTCACGCAGACTACAAAGCAAAAACCTCAGCTGTTCATCTCTCCCATTTGAAATCATAGTTAATGGTGTTTGTACAAAAATTGGACTCTTATCTTACAGAGCAGATGGGCTTACATAGCATTCTTTGGCTGCTCACCCATTGTTCTGTGCACGCATACAGTTCTAAGAACCTCCTAATTAGCAGTTTACATTAAAACAGCTTGTTACCGTAGCCAGGATCCCTCCCAGCCACATCTTATTCAAGTACCTCTGGCTTATCACATATTATTGACAAGCAGCCTCAAGCACTGCATGTGTTAGGTCAATAAGAAAGAACAACAATTCTTTCTTATTGACCTAACACATGCAGTTGTTATTGTGAACATCCATTTGTTACGCAGAGAGACAATTCTCTGACTGTCTATTTGACTATACATGCTCAATCAGCAGAAAAAAAGACATTGACATTGCGTTTGATTGCTTGCATGCATCACCTGAAGATGACCCCAAAGCATGTTGTGTTCTTTGCATGCAATGTGCCAACCAGTTTGTCCTGTTCTCTCTTCTCTCCAGCTGCCAACACTTTCCCGTATGTGAAAAAGCGCGTGGAGGTGGTGGGGGAGAAGCAGCTGGAGTTGAAGCCGGTGGATGTGGCCATAGATGAGATAAAGGCGCGGACAGCAGAGCTGACCAAACTCTGCTCCAGTCAGGAGGTGGACATGATCCAGCTGCAGCTCAAACTGCAGGGCTGCGTCTCTGTGCAGGTAAAGCAAGGTCCCAGTCACTCAGAGACACATCCAAGTTAAAGACAAACATAGTTTCATTTGTAAAGTTTGACTAGATATCACATTTGTGTAAAGAAGAAACTTACTGGCTTGGGGTCAGTATAGGGTCCTGTTCACGCCTGGCATTACCATGTGTACTGAGTGATCCAGTCACAAGTAGACAGCTCTCAAGTACCGCTGTGAAGGACGTATTGAGGACATTGAGATCTGTTTGCTCATACCACATTCGCAAGTAGTCTGTGCCAAGTATGGCCACATTCTTTTAGCAGTGTGTATGCCAATGACCTGGGCCACATTGAAGGTAGGATTTTCCCTACCAATATAAGACTTAGGTCTGATTGATGTTTCTGCAGAGCATCCACGCAGAGCTTTTGCCTTAGCCTAAGTAAGTGGCATGAGGTTTATAATTGTGCGTTGGTGAGCACGTCAATCTTTTTAAGAGAATAGCAGGGCCGGCATGTGTGTATGCCTGGGGAGTGGGTGGCAGAGCGAGTGAGAGAGTGACGCGATTAGCTTTGGAGCGAGAAGCGACTCTAGAGGCATAGCAAGAGAAACAAAGTGTCTTCCCTGTGCTTACTGACCATGGTCAGAAATCTGTAGCAGGAACAGTTAGCCCTTGACTTCATGTTGTTTATGGAAAACCCGGAAATGAGTAGTGAGAAATGCAACACTACCAAGCCATAGCCAAATGCCGTGCATCGCCGCGACATGTAGTTACATTTTTAGTAAGGTGCACGTCAGGCTACGCCGTAGGGTCGGTTTTGGGCACCACGTACAGTATGTCATATGAATATAAAATCAATCTGAGCATCACAACTAACTAGTAAGTGCTTGCTGCCGTTGGGCGAAGACAAGTACGGCAGACCAACTGAAGGCAGCACATTTTTTATTAGTCATTGCAACATTTCTGTAATAACGTGTGATTTATATAGGAGTTACAAATGAAATGTATACACAAAAACAACGCAACAATAACAAAAAGGATTGTTCATTTCAATATGTATTTTTGTATAATGATATATCATCATTTATGTGCATATAGAGTGAGGAAATGAGTCCACTCACACTCTAATACTAGGTGTGTGATTCCGCATTTGGATCGGTCCACTTGTAATGCCAAGTCTGAACAGGTCCTTTGAGGGGGACGAGAAAGTAAAAATGGTACATGCTGGTTGTTATATCTGTTTGTGCACTGAATTGAGTGAAAGAATGCTTAACACGCCCAGGCATGTTTTTCTACAGGTGAATGCCGGTCCCATGGCCTATGCCAGAGCATTCTTGGATGACAGTAAACACAACCAGTCCGGCAACAAGAAAGTAAAAGACCTTAAGGACATTTTCAGGTACGATTTGTTTGTCCTTTAAATGACTAAGCTGTTCCTCCTTCCTCATTGCTGAGGGGTGTATTAGAAGAATTAGAGCGATTCGCTCTAGATCGCCATGGTAATTTATGCTGCACAGCTAATTGGTACGGACCAATTTCCAATAGGAGTTACGGCTTGTAATTGGCTAAAAAACCTCAGTTTACTGATCCACTCCTTCAAAAACGGCATCACTCTGTAGTTGGTATTCAATCTATGAGCCAAACAGATTCTCTGCCACTGGATACAGCCCGTGCTTTTAGCGCTTACTTATCATGTAGCAGGTTATTTGTCATGGGAAACTACATCAGTTATGCAGAAAATCTGAGCGAGAACACATTTTATTTAATACGTAACATTGTTGATTCTCTCACTGAACTACTAAATATGTGTGTAGTGTTCTCTGTTTTTTTGCCCATGCCGGCTATAAAAGAAGCTTCTATAAATCATACATTAAAGGTTCACTATATTATTCTTCAGTATGCTGTTTACCTGCATATGAAATGCAGTGTTATTCCTCCAAACCATTACGTTACCACTTTGGATGAGGTTTTTATTGGTTCTGATTTGCTGAAGTTTGTTTTACACATTGCTATTATATTGCAGCTAATCGAACACAGATTAGAAAATTGATTAGTCTATTGGTATTTATCATAGATAATATTCAATCAGTAAACTACGTTACTGGGGAGACCTTTAGCTCACCCAGTATAAGAGATGTACTGTAGGCGGAGACCTTTGCAGCAACCTGGGTTTAAAACTGACCTGCAGCCCTTTGCTGCGTGAATCCCCCCCCCTCTCTCTCTCTCCCACCTTTCCTGTCTATCCACTGTCACTGTGAAATAAAGGGGGGAAACACAAATAATCTTTGAAAATACATTTTACTTTGATTTGTCCGAGCTAATGCATCTAGCGGTAAAATAAGTATATTATTTTTATAATTATTATTATTAACATACAAACCATACAACTCCAACATGACCACCCACCCCTTCGCCAACCCACCCAGACAAAAATCAAGAAAAGATGACACAGTAACAATATTTGATACCATTCAACAAAATAGTCACAAAATACACAATAAGCCTAAATAAGTAGTTTCCCTATTTTCTTGTGAAGATATCACATCTTTTCAAACGCCGCCACCCTACCCATCTCACAAGCCCACTCCTGGACTGACGGCACCCCTTCATTCTTCCATCCTCTTAAAAGAATCTGTCTTGATTGACGCATCTCCAAGAACAAATAATCTTGGGCGGAATAGAACGTGGGTCCCTGCAATCCAACATAGGTTATCATGTTCTTTAAAACTTTATTAATATTAAAAACTTAGTCGTGCCACCCGTTATATCTGTTTAGTGCTTCAGGCTTTGTCGAACCAGCTGAGGCAAAGACAGTCTGGCTCTGTTGAACTTGCTTCGTGGTACACCACTCTGGTTAAAAAAAAATAAAATCACATTTTATTTTTATTATAAAACTGTTTATAATAGGGCTGCACATGAGGAAAATATGCGATAACATTGTTGAATATCGCGATTGCGATATTACTCGCGATATACTGCATAAACAGACGTCAAAGTGTTCTCAGTTCTTCTGCTTTCAGTATTCTGCAAAAACACAACAAATTGCCTGTTAAATTAAAAAACAAATGAAAGAAAATCTTTTCCAACATTATTTTATGAAACAAATTGAACTTTGAATTAGCGATAAGTCTCAGCCTTTTGCAGTGTGTTTATTGCACAAGTTGATATTGCGATGACAAGAAAAGAAAGGGATTTAAACAATTAAGTTTGTCATTTAACTTTTGCTGTTTGCAGGCGTTTTGTCCAGGCGTGCAGCATGGCTCTGGACATAAACGAGCGTCTGATCAAAGAGGACCAGTTTGAGTACCATGAGGGCCTGAAGAGCAACTTCAAAGACATGGTGAAGGAGCTGTCGGACATCATCCACGAGCAGGTAATCTTACTTTAACAATTCAATGTTCTGGCGGAGGGAACTTTACTCTCTACCGCCTCACAGCAAGACACACCCTGTTCCTCGATTACACACACACACACACACACACAAACACACACACACACACAGCCGTTTTGTTCTGCTTCAATGTGTTGTTTCTGCAGTGGCTTGGAAATCAAACATGGGCCTCTTGTATGGCAAATTCAAATTCTGCCTTGCAACCATTATAACTATAAAGTAATTTTGTCTGCATAAATAATAATACCTATAATTCATTGAAGCATTAGAGCATGCTGGATGTGAGGATAAGTGAGTGGTAGTCTATATTGACGATGTTTTACTTCCGGGATTGCTCCGGTGCTGCCAGAAATCCCCCTGTATGTCCCTCATTTCAGCCGGATGTCCGTCACCTTCCTCTTCCTTTGTGTTGGAATTCTAAACTTCGGTGTAGTTATGAGGACTATGGTTACCTGCTCCTCAGATCTCTGCAGGGTAAATCCAGACAGCTAGCTAGACTATCTTAAAAAACTGCTTATGAACGTACATGTTCCACCAAAGCAAGTTCCAACCCGAGGCTTTTTTGCAGAGGTGCCATTGCTCCTTATGGCGATTGTGATTGGTTTGAAAACCAGAGGGCGTTTTACTCCCATCCTGAAATGGTGTGTGGACTAGTCAGACCTTTCTCTGCAGCGTTGTGGAGGAAATCATTTTTTGTAGTGTTACAGTATGTTGGTTACTTCGTATTTACTGGACTATGTGTTGAGTCACTGTATCTCTTGCAATAAAACAGAATCATTACACAATAACACTATAAAAGTTCATCCAGTGTAATAAAACACACCCTTTACAGGCATGATGCCCTGCAGATAGTTTGAGTTTTATGTGTTTAAATGTTGCAGTGAATTTATTATTAATGGCTCCATTGTCAAAATTTACTTACATTTTTTTTCAATGCTGGAGGTACCACAGACTAAATCATGTCAACCTCTGTGGTCCCGGGTTGGAGACAGTGGAGAGAGCGGTATCTGAAAATCCAAAAGAATAAAACACAAACCATCTGTAGATCTGTATTTGTAATTCTGGGTGGTGCAACCCTTTTGAATGATATGTAGTTACTACAGTGACAATCTGCAACAGATGCAGGCCGTTATTGTTGCATTATAGCCAGCCATGCTCCATGTAAAAGGCATGTTAATGACATCATCATCCACTGGAAAATGTTAGCGGTGGGAATCGATTCGCACCTCACGATTCAATTTGATTCCGATTCTAAACCGATTATTGATGCAACAATTTCTTTTTATGTACATTTTCATGCGTGAATTTAAAAAAATATACATATAAATCTGAGTTTGTTAGATTTTGACATATACAGTATTTGTCACACACAAGTTTTAATGAATTGTTTTGTCTACTGAAGTTTTTATTGTGTTATCATTCCATGCTGAAGCCTTAAACATGCTTGTGAAAGTCACCTTCTTTCACAGTGATCTTCCATGTCAGAGGCTCAGTCATGTTTAAAGGTGGCGAACTGACTTCTTAGAACATGAAACATGAGGTGGTCGGATGTAATGTCATAAAGTAGATGAACAGCCTATATGTGTATTGCCTAATTCTTTATGTATGTCTTGTTAGATCATGTGTATATATACAAAATTTTAATTTTGTTTCCTTTTGGCTTTTTTTTCTGCACTCTTGCCTAAACTCTAAGTTGTTGTCCATTATTATTTTAATTTTAATAATTGAGCATCAGTGAAAACTGAGATAAATCAAACTTTACATGCATAGCAGTAATCACTAACATGTGGGATCCTGATGTGCACTGCCATGTTTTCTCTATCCACAAGTAAACACACACATCTGTTTATTGAATTATTGTAATGAGTGACTACTATTTTAATATGCCCATAATTCCCTTTGGACAGTAGCAGATTTGATAATTGCACTGTGTTGTTTTTTTGCTAGTGAGGCTATAAACATCAACATCAGTGAGCCTGCAAATTTACTTGCACAAAGGAGCATATCATTATTATGATATGTTGCAAATACAACATATCATTATCAAACCTAACCAAATGTAAAATAACTGATACTGTATGTCATGATCAGACTTCTAAGGGAGTCATGATGAGTTGCGGAGGCTCTGTTAATTCAACATCCTGGAGTAATAGAAAAGTGAATTTCCTCTGGAACATTTCCTGAAGTGATGATGTATGCATATGGGGGCATGCACTCATCTGCCCCCTGTTCTTAAAACCTCATCTATACTGTACTTTGTTCTCTCACTGGAATGAGCCATGGGTGTTTCACAGCAGTGTTTATTGTGCCTGCTGACATTTGATATTACTTTTTTGATCTGATTTGACCAAACTAACTGGTTTACCTTTTTCTCTCCAATGTGCTGGCCTTTAGATTTGAGGAAAAACAGGTAATGTGATCATGAAGTGTGTTGATGAAGCTTTTCAAGTTTGTCTTTTTGTCCTTTTTTGCAACTCATTCATTCTGAATTTGCACCTTGGTTCATTTCTTCCAGACATATTAATGTAATCTAAATGCATTCATCCGGATACAAAAACAACAACAATAAAACAGCAAAACTATGGTAATGGGTGATAAATTAGCCGGGCCTTCATAGACAAGTGATAATAAAAGATAATAAATCAGGCAAATGCGGCAATTTAATACATATAAAATGCATTCAAGTGGAAAATGAAAGTGGTTTTGGCACATGTGGCAAATATTTGGAGCTTGTTAAGTCCTTCCGACAAACTTGTTGGATCACTCTGAGGCATGAAAGGGTATTTCCACTGTGGGTTATGGCCAACACTGGCACCACAGATGGCGTTCAAAAACAATGCAAATGCCGTATGCCACTAATCAAATGATGTCCAAATACACAGTAGTGTCCCGTTGGTTAAGGTTGGAGCTTTTTGCATTTCCACACAAGTAAAAACAACATCCTGGTTAGTCCATAACAAACCAGGAAGATGGTGAACAAACATCTGGGTTTCTGTTGTCAGTCACCTCCTTGTGTCAAGTCACGCAGGTTGGGGTTGTAAATGGAAAAACTTGAAACCTCTGGAGCATGCAGAGTGCCTTGTAATGTTGCAAAATGTTTGGCCTTTTTCCTGTTAATGTCCCCAGAGATGTTGAGTTGAGGTCTGGTTACTGTGGGGGCACAGTCTTTCAACAGGCTGCGCAGATTTGAATGTGAATATCATCCTATGGCTACTTAAATTCAGACATGGGCATGGATGAATGCCTATTGGTTAGAAACAATTTGATCTTCCAGGCTGAACAGAAACTCCAGCAACACTTGTTACTAGTTACTTCCGCCAAGGATGTTGTGTTTTTGTCTCCGATGTGTCTGTCTGTCTGTTCGTTTGTTTCTTTGTCTGTCTGTCAGCAGGATTACAGAAAAACAACTGGCCAGTTTTTCATGAAAGTTGGGGTTTAGGGTGGGGGAAATATGGCCCTAAAATAATATTCACAAAATATCTGACAGAATATTTAAAAATATAGAATTATTAATTTAAAAATTATACAATATAGATATATAATTACTCATCAGTTATGTTGATATAATAACTATGTGGGTAAAGGCAAAGGCTGTGTTCAGAAAATTGCATCACTCTACTGTAATGCAGCATTTACAACCAGGAAAAGGCATCACTTGTGTCATATCAGGATATTACGATATCCATAATTTAAGACAATATCTAGACTCATATATCAATATTGATATAATATTGATATATTGCCCAGCCCTAATACAACTGTGATAACTGCGAAGTAGTGTGGTAGTTCTACCTCAGCATCAATGTTAACAGTTTGCCTTCAACATTGCGAGATAGGGCATTTATGCTGCATTCACGTAGTTCCGGAATAATCGGGAAAACAAAGAGTTTCTGACGGGAAAAAGCACACTGAATTAACATTGGGAGACAGTGCATGTCTTGGTGGAGGTCTGTGCTCTCTGGGTGCCCTTCTAATTATCACTTGTAACCCAGAGGAGTGTAAATAGGTCCATTAGCTGTCCCACTCCAAAATGAGTTAAAGTGCCAATTTCTTACAGAAGTGCAAGAAAATAACTTAATTCAATAAAATAATATCCAAATGTGATTAAGTTTGAATAGCACTGTAGACCTTTCACATATACTGCTCGAAACACAGTGTCTGCAATTATTTTCTATTCTGCTGCATGTACGCTTTTGGTTTCTTGTTGTAGCAATAGCTGTTGGGTTGAAATGAGTACAATTGTTAAGTAACTGTAACACTAATGCAAATGACCACATTGGAAGTCTTTTACCAGAAATCTGAATCCCAGTGATTACATGAGAATGAGGATCAAATGAATAAAGTGAAACAATATGCGAAGAAGGAATGTGTGCAAACCAGTCAGAGAAACACTGATGAGTTTGGAAAAAATGAAAAAGCATATGTATAACATATGTTGCAAGGGAAACATGATGATACAGCAATCAGAAATACTGTGTGGACACTTTCTTGTTCATCTTTATGTTTGTTACACGGTCTTTCTGTTTACTTTAATATGGTTATGTATTTCATTGCACAAACTTTATTTTTATTTTTTTTACTCTTCACTTCTGACATATAGCTGATTGGAGTAGGGCTGCACAATTAATCGCAATTTTATCGAAATCACAATATGTACTAGTGCAATATCCATATTGCAGGGGTGTGCAATATTTGTTAAAGGCAAAATATGAAATAAAAATTCCAAATTAAAGTAGTGCTGCTGCAGAGAAGTCACAAATCCTATCCTCCAGACTAAAGAAAACCTTTTTGTTTAGTACAGATCCTCGCAAAAATAATCGCATTTTATCCCTGTTGGCCCCCATTTATCAACCTAACGTAGAAACCTGAGCAGATATGAGCGCAGAAATCCTCTTACAACAGGCTTCACGTGAGATTCATAAAACGTTTGTATCACACCAATCAGAGCGTAAGAATGGTCGTATATCGATAAATGCAGCGGCTGGAAACAGTCGTAATTTAAATATCACGCCCCAATATATTCTCGGTTTTGAGGCCTTGCCACTATCATTTGCGACATGGCGAGACATAATCCGGCTAAGAAGCGGCACTTTTCAGAGGTGGAGATAGAAACCCTGACATCTCAGGTTTATTTGCACTAATGTGTTTCCTATGTGGCAGCCTAAAAACTGGTATTAGGCTGTCGGAAGAATGGCTTGTATTGCAATCTTTTAGGCCAACATGTAGGTGTACCTGTATTAAAATAAACACACAGTAGCAGAGTTTATGCAGTTTTTTTTTCATTTTACACATTTTTTTTAATGAGTCAGAGCCAGGCAGCTGTAAACTGTGAGGGAGAGCGCGTGTCCTTCGCCCCCCCCGTGCTGGACCACCACCCCGACCCTGTCTCCTGACAGCAGAGTGGCTGAAGAAACAAGCCGAAATACGTCGGTCAGTGGCAGAAAGAAATCGTTCACTTGTGGCCGTTAATGACACCTGAAGAATAAATAAAAATCTTGTGCATCGTCATGTTTCCTGTATTGAATATATTTGCCAAACATAACACTATACCTTTTCAAACCCCGTAGGAATCGGCGTACGCCCGCTTTAAAATTAGGACCATTGTGCAGCCCTAGATTTCAGTTTGGTACAAGTGTGTTTCTGACATCTTCCTTCAAGTGTGAACTGTCTGTGTTTTGTTTTCACCCCAGATCTACCAGGAGGATATGATGCGCTCGCTCTTACAAAACTCCCTCCATGTGTTTCGTGCCATCAGCGGGACATCCACCAACGTGGGCTGAACACCGGCCCTCCCTCCCTCCGCCACCGCCTCCACCTGCATGTATATTCTCCCACTTCTCCCTTAAGGACCTGAACTGAATGATGGCGGGCCTCGGTTTCACATCGGCCTAGCTATACTTGCCCAAACACCCCCCCTTGGTGTGACGATGCCATTTGGTCATTGCCATTTTGTCAGCATCCTTGCTGTACGTGCAGTAGATGGCTGGGGTGAAAGATCGCAGCGCAGCGGGTGGATGTCATATTCAAAACACAGCAGCAGTATTTTGGAGAATGTATCGCAGCAACACCAATTAGATGTCAGCATGTCAGGTTCAGGTATTTTGCTGAGACATGCTCGGTTGCACTTTCTTTCTGCCTTTGTGATGAAGTGCAGGATTGACTGTTTTTTATTTTATTTATTTTTTACAGGGAGATACTTTACTAAAGCAATTATCCCCCCCCCCGTCTACAATGTTGCCCTTCAGATCTATGCAGGACACCACACTCCTTCCAGAATTCATTTCTACTACTTGAGGTGACTTTTAGAAAACAGTAGCATATTTTCATTGTCCCACATTGGTATGTTTGGCCAGGTTTTTAGTGTTCTGGCAACATCCCAACTAAACCGGTTGTGTTGTAAAAAGACAGCGAAACCAAAAGCATTTTGAGTTACTCAGTCAAGCCAAGGGTTCATTGCCTGGCAATGCATTCCAACCAGGGCAACACATTGTGAAAAACAGATAAGTAACGTTATAGGGAGCGCCAAAGTTACTGCCCAGTTTCTAGTATGACAAATGACTTTTGTTGCGGATTTTAAGAAAAAACAGACATCAGGGTTGTATTAAAGCTGTGTGATAAAGCTGTCTTAAAGGGGCGCTATGCAGTTTTGGCCATGTCTTTGCTATTTTGTCATGTACTTGCAGGTTTCTCTATAGAGCTCCCCCTACAGCTTCGGAATAGAAATTTGGCCGTTTCCTCTTTCTCTGTTCCTCCGACAATGCTTTCCTGGCTTTCTGCTTCTTTTTTTGCCGGCTCAGACATGACGATAGTGTGAAAACTCATCGCTACCTTGTAAGGCATATGTGTGCAGTGCCATGAAACAATTCGTTACATTGCTTGACCTGATATCACGCGATACTTTCTGATGCTGAGGCTGGCCAAAAGTTGCAAGGGTGTTTTTTCCGCTAACACAGGCGCTAGGGGGAAGCGAGACAACCATTCCAATTACTCCGAAGCTCTTCAGTTAAGGTAATAACTAGTTCACTGGTGCATAGTCCCCCTTTAAGGGTTTGCTTAACTTAGACATAGCTCAATTGCATTGTAAATATAAAAAAGCCTTTTGGTGAACCTTGTTCTAAATTGTATTAGAGGTAAGAAATAATATAGCGTAAAAGATTATGATTAGAAATTCTATCAGAGCTTTAGAACAATCATAAAGCAGTATTCTCTGTAAATGAGTCAGAAACAGGACACACTGATCACAGCTTGGGTGATCAGAATTTCTTCAGTACAGTGAGTAAGTGAAGAACATCTAGGTTGAGATGCAGTGCCTTTGTGCTTCGCCTCCTGAAAAGAATACCTTATCTCAAGTAACAATACCTTTTATCACATGCTGGTTCTTTACAGTATTTCACAAGTGCTACACTGTAATTAGCAGAGATGAATAATATTTAAGCGAATGTACATAATTTGTTGCCATGCTGTAAAGTAAATCCAGTTTCCTTGTATGTTTGTACGTACTGTATGTATGTATGTATGTATTTATATTTGTAACACTTTGGACTCTATAGTTCAAATCTGTCCTAGCAGAGAGATTTCCCCCGGTTTTTATTGCATTGTATACTGATGTGCAGCTGCTTGTCCAACTTACTTTGGAAAGCCATTTTCCAATAAAAACTTAGAAAAACTATTGAGAAAGTTCTTTTTTGTGCTTGGAGACAGTAGCTGATAAAGAGATTGTTATTCTAGACCTTTCGTAGATGTTACCCGGTTGTCATGGAATTCATTCTAAACTTTAAACACTCATCTACATTCCCATGACATCATGAGCCAGGTATGAAAACCCATGAGTTGCATTATGGGAAATGTGTTATCCAGCCTTTTTAGAGCTTGACTCATATTATACCACCGTAAGTTAGAATATCTTGACTTCTGCTGCTTTAATTTCGACCATTCTTTTTTTAGTCTGTCCCTTGTGAGCCCCACAACTTTATACAAAATTACAGAGCGCTCCTTTAAGAATGTAAGTATTTGAAACAAAGGGGCCAGAGCCATGACATAGCCTACACCAGCCTTGGACCACCATTGATGTGTTGTAAGATGTGTTAATGTGTGTATGTAAGTGAAAAATGGCCAGTAATGTATACAGTGAAACAAGCTTCTCATTGGAAGTGTAACAGGGTTTCAGAAAACAATACAGCTGAGATCAAATATGTACAGTATATTCCCTAACATCAGTTTGTTCACTTTACTGTTTGGTGGTGCATAAAGCCATTAATCCGCCTATTGATTCAGACTCATTTAGAGGCCGACAACTTCCTGGAGAAATGGCAAGGCACTTGGTTTGGGAAAGCGCACTTAAGGTCCCGCGCATGCGCCGTCTGTCATACATTAATCGAACCCTTCACGTATGCAAGCGACAGCTTCATATGACTCATTTGAACTCTTCAACGCTCAGTGTTTCTCTAGACTGCGAGTAGCTACGTGTGTCTTGTGTTGGATACAGCAGGGAAGAGGTGGACCATTGCCGCTGGCGGGTCACTGTCATGCCGCGGCTCCCTGTCACAGCTTTCCTCGCTCTCTCACGGCGACTCCGCCCCGCTGTTCCCGGTAGACCGAGCGGACTGGCCGGGAATTAGGACACGGTGCCTTTAGACAGTTTACCTTCCATGTCCTCTTGTTGGTTTAATTTTTATTTTTGATAGAAATCACATCGACTGTTTTTGACACCTGTATACAGTGGCATTATCTGTTGGGCTCCAAGTTTTTTTTTTGTAATCGGAGTACAAGAGGACCAAGTGAGTTGAATCGCTTCCAGTCGGAATAACCCCTCAGACGCTTCTAAACATGGCATTAACTCGGGAGCTCTTCTCCTTCTTTCTATGCACCGCCATCAAAACGGTATACCATTGTGAAGCAACAGGTAAAGACTCCTTCATTAACCATCTTATTGAAATTAACCTTATTGCCTTAATTAAAAAAATTTGGAAAAACCCAACCTTTAAGGACACCAATTGTCTTTGTGAATAAATAATGTGTTGTAAATAAATAAATGTTCTTCCTTAAAATACAGGGGACACGAGACACCCCTATGTTAAATTCCCATAGAGGCAGGCAGATTTTTATTTTTAAAGGCCAGTTATTTCATGGATCAGGATACTATGCATCTTGATAAAGTTCCCTTGGCCTTTGGAAATAAACTAACCCCCCATCATCACATACCCTTCACCATACATAGAAACTGGCATGGGGTACTTTCCATTAGATCATCTCTCAATGCAAATCAAACAAGCTACTAGGCTAAGTGAAATAAAACCATTCCAATCTCTAGGTATGGTGAAGGGTATGTGATGATGTGGGGTTATTAAGAAATTGGTGTCCTTAAAGGTTGGATTTTTACTCATTTTTTAATTAAGGCATTAAGATCAATTTCCAAAAGATTTTTTTTCCTCTTTTTAGTCAATTTAAAGCAGGGGTTCCTATACTCATGAGCAGCACACACACACATATATATATATATATATATACACACACAATGGTTTTGTAATAACTTATTAATTAAAAAATGTTCAGTATTATGGGCTAATATTAAGAGATCCTCTCAGTGTTAAGCCTCATCTGAAGATCTTATGAATAAAAGTCACTAATTGGAGACACTGCTCTGCAAGTATTTCAATTCAGAATTCATTCAAGCTGTTTCACAAAAGTGAACTAGAACTTCCATTTTATTCCCAGATTTCTTTTTTTTTTTTTTTTTTTGAGCATATCACATATTTTTGCCGTAAATCTTTGTGAACATTTTGGAAAGTAGTGGGGGAGCCTGCAAACAATAGGCACTGGAGCACATTCATCACATCAAAGCACTATGGAAGAGATTAGCTTAAAGGAGTATTCTGGTCGATTTCAACAGGTTTTTTTTTTTTTAATTTGGAGTGCTGTCAGTAGCGAGACAAATGAAAACAATCAGTGCTGCATACACCGTGTTATCGTGGGTAGGCACTTGTAATGACATTTGGAACATGCTAAGAGGCTAAAAACACATTTAAAACTTGCCCTGTTTAAGGCTGTTGGGTGCTCACTCCAGCAGGAGGATAACACGGTGTAGGCACTACAAATTTTTTAAAAACAGAGCAACGTGTTGAAATCAACTGGAATTCTTTAACATTCCAATAGTAGCTCATATAGGCTTACTGCACATATTCTAGCACAATGTATTTAAGAAATATTGAGGTACATTCACTTCCATTGTAAAAAAACAACAACAAACAAACAGGAAAAACAATTTTTTTTATCATATTGAACCTCTAATGTAAAGTTCTCCTTCATGTTAAAAATCCCAAATAATTCCTACTCTGTCCTCAGCATTCCCATATGAAACATAAACTCATTTTATTGTACCATACTAATTCTACTAGATTTACCTTGGTATAGAACAATTTTTATGTTCTGAAATTATTGAATTTATAGGTGAATTCACCTGGATTTTAACAAAATTGGAACACTGAGCTCATTTTACTATGTGGTCACAGAAAATGGCACCTGCAGGAATATAATAGGAATCTATTCTTCTTTTAGTTAACCTGCTGATGAAAAGTGTTTAAGAAGTGTATAAGAATCATATACTGTATATATATATTGTGTGTATATATATATATATATATATATATACGTATGTCTCCATGGACATACGTTGCACCATATTCTTGATTCAAGCACCAGGAATGTGTAATTGAAGTGACGTCATTCAGGTGAGATTATTTCCTCATTTGTCATCCTACAGCTCCACATCCACCCCCGACCGGGCTCAACTACAGTTGGCTGGACCCGTTTACTGTCAACGTGTCCTGGCAGCTGCCCAGGGGTCTGAAGGACGGGGAGGTCTTTTACAGGTACCGCGGTGATCAAACTGATAAAGTAGGTAACTTTCTCTTGAGTGTTTGTTTGTTTGTTTGTTTGTGTGCGTGTGTTTGTCTGTGTGTGTGTGTGTGAGAACACAGCAGCTATGCTTTCAGTCAATCTATGCAAATTTGAGAGTCGGCCGTTAAACGTATATTGATTAGATTATTGCTAGGTCACAGGACAATTTTTCCTTTATGAGAACAAAGAACACACTTTAATCAGCAGTTTCTAAATACAGTGCTATACTCATAAGGCGTTGTGCAAGACTCTTATTCAAGCTGTTTCTTTATGCAGACCTCTTGGCTTGAACAAGCACATTGCAGAGAAATATGCTTTTTAAGCATTTAACTTCAGGTCAAGCCCTTCTCACATAAAAAAGTAAGCAAGGTTTAGAATAACAGTACAAAAAGGTTCTTGCATAAGACTCATTGTCTAATATAAAATACCAAAAATACATGTTGTTGGATATGACGTGAACATAAAACAAGCAACAACAAAAAAATAACAAGTTTCATGGTGCGCACAAAACAAGGAGGGAGTTTTCAAAATGGTCCCTTCCTGAACATGGAGGTGGTTGGAAGCGGAGTGTTTCAATATGTGTAAGCATAGCCGTCATTGAAACCTGTGTTGTTTTTTCTCCAGTCTGAGGTGTGCACGAAATGGAGAAATTTCACACACAGCTTTCTCACAGAAGAGATGGGCTCTGATCGTCGAACGTACCACGTTTGGACAGTTGGCAGTAAACCCTGTGTTGATCGTTTGAATGAGAGCGCACACATGGCCATTACCGTTCATACCCTTAAGCCCCGAGGTAAGAAGCAGGATGCTGAAATACTCCAGTGCATCCATGATGAGGCTTTTTAAAGGCTTTTTAAATCTTGGTCTACGCATGTATATGACTTCTTTGTTTTTGTGCTGCACAGTTAAAGTGGAGGACGTCAAATGTTTGATCAACGCCACACAAATGAACTGTTCCTGGATCCCAGAGAATAAACCCATTCATCTCTTCTATAGGTGAGGATTACAGCAACAGCCCATTTAAAGGAGCTACCAGTGTGTCGCCAAATATGTGCAGTTGTCATGATAGTTGTTGATATTCTGAGGGACTATACATTATTGTTTTAACTTACCTGATTTAGCGCAAGTGGAAACAGATTTAGTTTTAATGTCCCCAGAATTCAATTCACAATCTGGTCTCTGCAAACGAAACGCGACGAGTTCCTCGAAGGGTTCCTAGTGCCTGAGGAAAGTTTCTGCTGCCAACACAAAATGGGTTTAATACAGCACACATAAATTCAGGATAAACCAGGATTAAGAGCCGGAATATTGAGATATCTGCATGGAAGTGCTCACATGGCCAGCAGCAGTGCAGGGTAACAGCCTACGTGTGATTTTAAGGTTTTTTTCAGGGTGTGATTGTTTATTTATTTGCATTTATAATCCCACACAGATATTAATAGGCAGAAGATAATATGAGGACTTTATGAGCATCTAGTGGTAAATGAAGGAATTGCAGAAATGTGTTTCTGCCAGCGGTGGCCTCCTGCCCTGCTCTGCATTTCTCTCATCCGCCGCCCATGTTGTACTTACAGGGTTAGTGGTAATTCTTCGAAGGATTTAAAGAAGTGTGATCAGCCTTACAGCAGTGGGCCAAGGAGCGGATGTTACATGAAAGTCAATGCTGTCAAGAATGACGTCTACATACTGCTGGACACTGGAGCTGCATGGAGCACTTTTAAACCTGCGCTTGGTTGGTGTTACTTCTAGTTGTTCATGATTGATGTCTTCACAAAATGTGAAAGTAAATATAAAAACATTTGTTTTTTTTGTATTTTGCAGCCAAGTACAAGTAGAAAGATATCTTTTTTTTTGTCCTCAGAAATACCTTCACCAAAGCTGAACATCAGTGCTGTGGGGGATAAATTCATCCTGAGCTGGCCCCCTCCAGTGGTTGCGAAATATTCACCTTGGGTATACGAGGTCTGCTACAAGAAATGCAATGAGCCCAAAGTGAGCAGTCAATTTCATTGTTTATACTAAACAAAGTCCCATACTGTAGTGTTTCCATACCTGACTAAATGCAACACTGCGGTTTTGTGTGCTCACTCACTATTTCTTAGGTATGCCCGGAGTTCACCACATACGGAGAGCCTATCCAGATGCACTACGATAAAAGATGCCTTTACGAGTTCCAATCCCGAGCCAAGACTAGTCGCTACGTCAAGGAAATATTCAGCGGCTTCGGTGACGTTGTATCTTATGGTAACTGTCCAACCAGTTGTACTTACAATAGTCTCGCATTGCCAGACCTTCCTCCACAGTGCTGCGGAGGAGGATTTGGCTAGTCCACACAGTGTTTTGGAATGGGAGGAAAACATGCTCTGGTTTATTGACATTACTTTAAACCAATTACAATCATCTCGGGAGGTGCTAAGCGCCCGGACGTAGCCACGGTACCGCTGCAAAATAGTCTCAGGATGGAGATTTTTTTGGTGGAACATGTGTAAGTTCAAAAGTTATTTTTTTTAACCCTGCAGAGATCTGAGGAGCAGTTAACCATTGACCTCATAAATCAACCTGAGTTTAGAATTACAACACAAAAGAAGAGGAATGTAACGGATATCTGGCAGAATTTTCGACGCCACCTGAACAATTCCGGAAATAAAACATGGTTGATGTAGACTATAGTTACACTGTTCTCTCTAGGTGCACTAAAACAAGATTAACATCCGTCAGACAATCCTATATGGCACCCCCAGGTGGACATTTATTGCAGCTTATACTTGTCAAAGGATCACTAGATTTGCACACTTGAGTGCATTATATTCTTCACAGTGTGCATTTCACCTTATTCCAAATGATTACACAGCTTTGTTGAAAACTCGATTCTGATTGGTCAATAACGGCTTGTTATTTCTGAATGGAAGGACCATGTCCATCATTTCGCAGAAAGAAGTCCGCTCTCTCATTATTCCTTAATGGCTTGTTGTATAAAATAGATATATCAATGTATACAGGATTTAAGTTTCACCAGTGGGTTTTGTATTTCTTGTCAGACAGAAATGAACAAAACTGTGTTTTGCTGGCAAATGTGTATCAAATGTCAAAATGACAGGAACAGGTAGAAACGCAGCCAAACCAGTATGTAACTGATGCTTTAACTCAACAATTAGCCAGTGTTAGTCGCAGTATCAGCTGTTTCCTCTCATGTCTGACAGCACTGAAATATTGTGTTCTTGGTTGGTCCACACTCTGTCTGCCTTTTTATATTTTATCAGTCATGTTTGGTGGTTTCTCTGCACATAGAAATGATCAAATGATGTTTCTTACAAGAAAAAAAAACCACACGTTGACTTTGATTGCATTACAACTTTCTTGAAGTTTTTCCTTTCTTGTATGTGCAACAACTTTCTATCAATTACCACATGTAACACAAGCACACAGCTTGAAAAAGTCTTGAAAGCTGAAGAACAGGTCTCTTCTTCATCCCAGGCACTGATGAGCCTCCTGACAAGACACTGATGGTGGTTGCCATCGTCATCCCCGTCATTCTGTCTGCCTGCATCATTCTGTCCTGCTACTGCTTTCGAAGGTATGTTTCAGGAAAACAGAACAGTAGGCCAGTAACAATGGTAACAAGTACATTTCTGGGCACCTACATTGCTTCATACCAAATTTTCTTTGCAACTGCAATCTATTTCAAGAGTGGATGTTGTAATATGTTCCTCTGTGCAGCAATATTTGAGATCTGCAACAAGGAAAACATGCCACTGAGATCATTGCAACACCTTATCCTTGTCTAAATATTGATTTGGTGACTAATAATGGCGCTTACCCACTGCTAGTACCAGCTCTGCTCGACTTGGTTCCCCCATCCTCCATTTTCCATTGTAGATTTAATACCACCCGATACGTGAGGCGTGCGTGGCTGGTCGTCATAGCGATATAGCGACATATAAACTGCCGTGACCTAACGCGAAACACACACAGACCGCCAAAGGTGTGTTGTTCACGGCTGTTTGCCGCAGTCAGAAAAGAAATTTTGTTTCACAAGAAGTTGGAGGCAGCAAAAAAAAACAACCGCTGGCTAAACTATTTCAAAATTACAGGTTTGTTCAGGTCCACACCTCTGTTATTCTAATATTACCATAATTAAATAGAAACAGGCAGTTTTGCATTTTGCACCCCTCATGGTTGTTACACAGAAAATATCAGACGTGTTTCCAGGTAAGAATTCACAAGATTAAACATATAGTTTGTAAAGTATTACCTTGGAACCAAAGGGAAATATTTGGTAACATAAAGGGTGTATACATTTCAGCATTATAATATGGTAATTACCAATTTTAAATTCAAGACATTTTATCTAATTTGGAAGGTATCACGCTGATAGTAGCCTATAATACTGGGAAAACATCAACATATTTTACCCCATTATAATCATGTTATTACAACATTAATATAACTATATTACCACCACCCAGATATGCATATGGTCATCATCAAACCATTCCTAGTTATTACCTTGGTAATTGCATGTTATTACATCTGTTACCTTCTCATCACCTTATTATCCCAGTATTACATCTTATTATTGTGATGTATTACCCAGGTATTACTTTGGTAATTACAGGTTATTACTTATATATTACCTCTTTATTATCACAACATTACCCCACTATTACCATCTTATTACCGTGGTGGAATGTAAATTGCTACCAAATGTTCAGTATGTTGACATTTCAAATAGGACGTTTAGGAGGTGGAAACTGTGTTTGGGTTGTTGATTTTTGTCATTGTGTCTGTTTTACAGGCACCGCTCCATTATTTGCCCCACCATACCGGATCCTTCCGCAATATTCAAGGAAATGATGAACGGAAACAAAGATTTGAAGGTATATTTTAGGAAACAATCAAATAAAATAATGAAAGATGTGTATGCTCTACTCACAGGCCCCTCTCTGTCTCCACAAACACTCATTCTGCTGTTTTGTCTTTCAGACCACAACAGGGAGTCTGTACATGCCGGTGCCAGAAATTGTTCAACCCTGCAAAATATCGCTTGCAACCGTGTAACAAGGTCACCCAGGAAAACCCCTGACATGCACGTGAAGACTGCCAGCGGTGCAGCCGGATACCCATTCTGAGCAAATTCATTAAGAACATTACCAGAGTAACTTAACACCAGGCTGGAACGCTTTGTGCCACTGATAGGGCTGGGTACCAAAACCCAGTGCTAATACGGCACCGGTGCCTTAACAACAGGTATTTGCCAGACCGAATAGTAATGTGGATTTCGGTGCCTCATTTCGGTACCACTGAAATGCCTTTTTCATCTGATGCTCCAAAACGGACGTTAGAGGAAACAGAAGCATCGCTGCACGTGACGCTAGTTAACATGATCCACTTGGAAGCAGGTAACGTTAGCCTTCCGTTAGCTAGCAGCTGGATTACTCATGGTTAAAATGCTGACAGCTGACGTACGGTGTGACTGTATTTCCTGTAGAGGATTCCACCATCGAGACGTAACGGTCTGCAGCTGTAGACGCTGCGTTCACTTGAAACTTGCCTCGCCAGTCTCGTGGTGCATGCAAAATGATTGCAAAATACCCTTTTTCCATCAATTTACTGGTGAAATAAGTTATTGTTATTACATTTTTAGTAAATCTTTTAATTTTGATCATATGGCCTTAGCAATAAACAAGGCATTCTTAAATGTCGCCGGCTGTCGTTTTGTGTATTTTGTAAAAATCTTTTTTTTAAGTATTGGTTCAGGCACCGGCACCGTTGTAAGAGTATGGTTTTAGCACCGGTATTGGAATAAACCCAAACAATACACAATCCTAACCACTGAGTTCTTCTGGTGTAAAGTTTCAAGCCTGACTGCTGTGGTGAGGAGTGAGCCGCGTTGCACTCTGTACTGATCTGACCCTGTATCACTGCTGCAGCCAGGTAACCACCGCAACCACTGGAGGTCGGCGTCTTATCAGCTGCTGTTTTACTCTCTGAAGTAGGGAAACACCCAGGCAACGGACTGGGGAATACAAAGAGGACAAGAAAGTTTATCCTGCCTGCCCTGTCCTGCTGATATCATCACATTGAGCGCCGGGGAGGAAGACGAGGACAAGGCCGTTTGTGTTATGATTATTTTTTTGGGGCATTTTAGCCCTTTATTTCCACATGACAGATGAAGATGTGAAAGTGGAGACAGATGGGGAAGGACATGACGTGTAGGAGCTTGCTTCCCGGCATGGCGGCCGCATGTTTGGTTGGATGAAGTGGAGGACTGCAAGTGGGCCAGCTGGAAGCTGTTGTCACTGGAACCTTTGTCTTAAAATAGGTATTACTAGTGAGAGGAGCGGAAGTGGATATAGGAATAGGAAGTGGTTAAATAAATAAAAGAGGATTCTGTGCTGGCACAGCGTGAGGCTTCCTTGTTCCTCCTTGGAATGACAGGCAAATGCCGGGATGACTACCATCATGGTGGCAATGTAACGGGCAGATAGCAATAACCTCATTCTAACGACAACATCAACCACTGAGTTCTTTAGAAAGTGAGCCATGCTAGAGAACTGTGTAGACTTTTTGAGCTGACTCTTCTGCCTGCTCAGACCAACTCAAACCCAAAATGCCACATCACCATTAGTCACTCTCCGTTCCTTCCTTAAACCAAGGGAAGCTTCCTTTTTTTCGCCTCTTGTTGCTTTGTTACATGTACCAACACTATTAGTTGGCTGATTGTTGACGATTTCCACTGCTTTACCAGATAATAAAGAAAGAGAAAGTGAACATGTGTTGCTTGCTGTGCTTGTGTGTCATTGGGTCTAAATCAGCAGATGTTGAAGAAGCGCTCAGATCTTTTTAAAAGTATTAATGCCGCAGTATACAAATACTCAAGTCTTACATTAACCCTTGTATGGTATTCAGGTCAAATTGACCCATTTCAAATTTTCACAAGAAGAAAAATTGTACAAGTTAAATTTTTTTCTACCTGAAAATCAACGGCCTTACCTTATTTTCTGTGATAAACATGTATTTCTGACTCAATTCAGAAAATTGTTCTGGATATGACCACTTATGTTTTTTCCATAGTGGATTTTTAACATGAATTATAACCTTATGACAAAAAAACGAATCCCACTTCCATTTTTAATTGTGTGTTAGTAGAGACTGATTGCATTCCCTAAACATATACATCTCAGTTGTTTGAAATTGAGATTTGTTAAAAGATTATGAAGGAAAATTTTATTTCAGAATTGTTTTTAAAACCCCAAATAAGTCACGGGGGACACAAAAGGGTCCTGAACGTGAAGACAACACAAGGGTTGAAAATCTTTAGTAAATAAAAGAACAAAAGTAGTAGCATCAAAATATACGGAAAGTGCCAAAATTAAAAGTACTCATTGTGAAGAGTGATCCATTTCAGAATTATTAATTACTGATGCATTTCAATGACTTCATATACTGCTGTGTAGCATAATCTATAACAACATCATCATAGTTGATTAGATTTTGTACTAATCTAAATCTGTAAACTCAATTAAAAAAGTACACTATTTTTTGTCTGGAATGTAGTATGGTAAGTACAGAGTAAATGGGTTAGGGTTAGTTACTTTCCACCACTGGTGGTGGCTTTTATTTTCAGTTTAACATTTCTAAAGTTACCTGCAAAAATATCAACGCAAGTCCTCACAAAAGATTAGTACAAGGCTTCCTTTATAAATGTAAAGGTTTTGGCTGATGGCTTTATATAATGTCAGTGCATCATACTTATATCAAAATACTTTATAGATCAGTTTTAGAACTATGAATATCTGAAGGTGGGAATTGAATATGCAATAAATATCCAGTCTATCATTAGGCCACTCATACTTTTTAAGGATTTAAATTTAGTTTTGACTAGTGCAATCAAAGTCGTATATAATAATATAAAATTAAAACCTTTTTTTCCAACATTTTTGAAGCTTTTCCCAATATTTTAGTCACTTTTTTCAATGTTCTTTTTTCATTTTTTTTTTTCAAGTGCTATAAAATTAAGTAAAACTGACTTATTTTACTTGTGAATAGCGTTGTAGGGAACCATCCATGTTATTTTATTTTGGAAAATATAGTTAAATAAGAAACCCACATTTCTTATATAGAAACCTTTTGAAAATTGGTCAAATTTAACCCGAGGACAACATTACCATTCTGACGAGTGAGGACAGGATTTTTTTGACTAGGAGAATATGGATGTCTAAAACGTAGGATTGGGGTGTGTTTCGATGTTGAAACGGTTTGCCAGTATCTTGTTGGCATTTAGAGTAAAAGAACGTTGCAATCAGCACACTTGACGTACGTGCGGGTGCGCGCGCGCGCGTGTCCTCACAGCTCAGTTAATGATCTGGCAGAAAAGAAGGCAACACGCCCCTTGTCCAACCTCCTACAGTTTTCATGCTTTCCTTCGGAGAGGCAGGAAGCGAAAGGACATTACAGTCTTTTTTATCAACCGTGGCAGCAGGCTGACTTCTTCAGGAGCGGGAATTATCCCAAAAAACGTTTTATCCTCACACACGGAGAATGTGGAAGTGAACGTAGGGATACACGACTCAAGAAGGATGAGCAGGACGTTTCAAAGTGTGGACTTGTTGGCGTTAAGCTTCCTCCTTCTAATGGTGAAATCCCAACAAGGTAGGAAATGACAGGCTACATTACATTGTTTGTGTTAGCAACATATTCCCTTGACGAATTTTCCAGTTTTCCCACAGCCTACGTAACGGTTTTTCCCAGGATGGCGTCACGTCTGGCAAGTTAGCAAATGAAACGTCAACGTGTTCATTGTGTATTACACAATGTTAGCCATGTCCCTTACACAGAGATGCTGGGGAAAATAACAGATCCTGACTTTGACTGATATCAAGTCCAGGACAGCTCTAACTTCAGACAGACTCCAAGTCATCAAGTCAGAGAAGTTCCAAAATAAAAGTCCCACTTTCCTACCTTTTAAAAAATAAAAGCCTTCGTTTCTTAAACATAAGGTACTGTAAAAACACATTGGTCCATAATTCCTGACTTTGACTGATTCATTTAAATTAAGGACAACGTTTACTACATACATACTCAAAATCAAGCAGTTTTACTTCATCAGTTTGAGGAACTACCCAAATAACTGTCTAATACAATTGTACCTGGAAATAGCCTTGTTTCTAAGAACTGTGTTGAAATAACAGCCATTACTTTTCTATCAATATAGGCTATCTGCAAGGCAGGGGCGATAAATAATAATAATAATAATAATAATAAATTAGCACACAGAGAGATTTTTAGTTTTCTTTGATGCGGTCTATGTGGCACTGCATCACATCTTAATAATTTAAAAGGGGAACACCACCTGAAATAAAATGACAATATATTATTTCTATGGTATAGGAAAGTTCAATCAGTATTATACAGCAGATCCAACCAAGCAATTTGATTGGACAAGAGGCATCCCATGAGTGCTGAGGTACAGTATAAAATCACTAAGATTGAAACTACTGTATAAATGTATAACTCTGCTTTACACGTGTTCCAATAGATCATGGACACAGACCATCCTATCTTAGATTGTAAGAAACCTTGCACTGCAAAGATGCACATATTCCCACAAATAGCATTTTAATACAATTATGAATGGTTGGCAGAAGAGGATGAAAGGTATGAAAGAAGCTGCAGTAACATGGAGCAGTAGGGAGTATACTATTTACAAAGGGCATAGCTTATAGTATGTGTTGCTTGGCAACAGTCTCAGTCCAGTTTAGAACTTTTTGGGCTGTGATCATCAGCCGAGTGCCCAAGATAAACACAGCTGGGATGATATCCAGTCCAACAGCCCTCCCTCTCATGTGATGTTACTAAAATTATCACAGCAGACAAGGAAGTCTCAAACTTGTGATGTCTTTAAGTAGTCTGGAGCTGCTCCAAAGACAATGATCGGGAGGCTGTTTATTTTGTTGTTGTTTTTTTATACCCAAATGAACTACAAACGAGAAACCGAAAAATACTCATATACTCACATTCCCCTGGGGGCTCTCAGTGTCATCTATAACAGGGGTCTTCAACGTTTTTAAACAAAGGACCCTTTGGCTGAAAGAAAGACAGAGTAGGGACCCCCTTCTACATGTACTGTATAAAATGAAGTTGCATTAAACTGGGCCGGATGGATGAAAATGAATGGCGGTGAATCCTTAAGCTGAACTGTATTGCTACCATAGTGGCTACCTTACCTGTAGTAAGCTCGTTTTCAATGTGTATTTTAAGTTGTTTTTTTTATATCACAAGTAGACTCAGTTATCTTTGCTATTAAAATGTTAGATTCATTTTAATGTATCTTTTCAGACTTATATTAAATTTTGAAAAAATAAGTTTTCAACATTGTTTTTTAAACATACCGTAATTTGGCGGCCTCCTTGTACTAACCCCAAGGACCCCCTAAGTGTCACGGAACCCCCGTTGATTATCTCCGATCTATAACACCTTTACCCATTCATTGTCTATGGAGCACTTCCACACTTTACCCTCAATGACATCACAACGTTTTAGCTTGTTTTAGTTTTTGGATTTGGTAGTGAGTTGTTCATGTTGACTAATGTTTTTGGACTTAGGCCATAGGAATAACATGTATGAATTGTGAAAATGGGCATAGTTCCCCTTTAAGGCCACCCTGAGAGGGCACCTTATCAGGGTTTCTCTACTGGAAGGGCCCCCGGGAGGGCATTGTTGCCTTTTTTTCTTCCAACATTGGATCACCAAGGGAGGCTTAAGCAGACTGAATGAAATGAATGACTAGGTGGCGTTGACAGATCAAGAGGGGAATTAAAGGTGTTTTCTCTTTCTCCACCCTAAGACCCAATCTTACCACCACAAAATGTGTCCCTACGATGGATTAATGATTTTGAACCAGAGTGGTCCTGGGCACCACCACAGCATTCAAAGGGAACCTGCAGCTATAAAGTGCAATCAACCACCAAGGACGAAAACGAGAGAGAATCGGTGAGTTTGCATGGATTTCTCCATTCAGTAAAATGCCGTTCTGTTTAACAGCTGTACATGCTTTTCATTGAAGGTTTTAAGCATGCAACTCACATCACCCTTTAAATCTTTTTTTGAGGATCCGTGTAGCACCTGCACCAAGGTATTCCACCAGTTACAAATATTTTAATATTGTAACAGTGCAAGCATTTCAAATGAAATACATGTAAATCTACTCTGGAAGCAAAGTAATCGCAATACACTGCTCTAAACACAGCCAATCACAACTTACAGGGGTCACCATTCATACACTGTTGGGCATTATTCCCAATGACTTTAAAGGAGTGTACTGGCTTAATTATATCTCCTTTTTATGTGGTTATATTTTTCTTTTTTTTTGTGATCAAATTATTTTATTTTATGTTCAGAAAACATAGTATGGTCCATCCATCCATCCGTCTTCGTCCGCTTATCCGGTGTCTGGTTGCGGGGCACCAGCTCCAGCAGGGGACCCACAACTTCCCTTTCCCGAGCCACATCGACCAGCTCCGACTGGGGGAACCCAAAAACATAGTATTGGAAACTTGGGAATAATATTCCCAAACAGTTACAGACAACACACTGGGACATAGAAATACATCCCAGGGCCACAAAAACACAGAGAGGAAAAGCAGGAGGGAGGGAGACAAAACAACACATGCAGAAACAGACACACACAAACAGACACACAGCAAGACACAAGACAAGGGACCAATCACACACGCAAAAAAAAGAAAAGGCTACAGCATTGCCTTCAAGGACTCAGCTATGCTGTGCCAAGTCTCCAAAGTCTTCCCCGGGGCTCCACCTATGCGAGCCGGAGAGAGTATGTGACATCCAAAATGTACGGAACGGATAAGTCATGAGGTGGCTTCCAACGGGTTGCAATCATTCTCTTAGCAGTGGTAAGACTAGCAAACACGGCATGTTTATGAGCTTTAGAGAGCTGAAAGACTTGGTTATATTACTCTTAAAGCCTCTGTGTATAGGAACATTTCTGACTTTGGCAACTTGTAGTTAGGAGTATTACAGAAACAGCAATGTACACCACTAATTTGTAATGTCTCGACAAACGGAAACATATGACATCAGAATAATTTGCAACATGCTGTAAACACTAGAGAAAGAAGTACTCAGCACATTCAATTTAAAATATATTTCTTTATACGTAAAAGTCCAACATTCAAATGTTTTACTTAAGTACAGAAATATAATCGGCAAACTGTAATGAAAGTATCAAAGTTAAAAACTACTCATGCAGAAGGGCCTCTTTCATAATGTTATACTATTATGTGTATTAGAATATTGCATTATTATTATTATTACAAACACTTCAAAGTATAAGCAGCATTGACATGCTGAAGGATGGAGCAAAAAGTGCAATTAGCCTCTGAACCATAGGGGGGTAAAGGTAGAATGTAGCAAAAATACAACTACCTCAGAATTGTTCCTAAGTACCTACAGGGTACTACATTCTTCACATAGGGGCTTTAAATGTTTAGATTTGATCATAGGTCACTACTTGCTTTTCTACTAATACTTGCTTGACCTGCCAGAGTCCACCTTATTTCTTGATAAGTTAGTGTTCATGCATGAAAGGGTTCAAATGTATTTAACCATTCGCAGGGAGCTTTCAGAGCAGAGTCAGCATGAAGTGGACACTAGGTTGCAGGAATAGATCAGAATGGGTCAAACTAGTAGAAGTGTCTCACCAATAAGGAGTCGTTTCTAAGGTAATCCTGTCTCACAGAAATGGATCAACTGACCGGTGCAGGACAAGAAGACTATAAGAAACGCAGTTATTCAGGATGTCCTTTGGTCATTAGTGTATAGACATCCGTGTCTGTACAGAGGCGGCTCACTGTGTCATGAAAGTTGGTTCACTGTTTAAATAAAGCTGCAAATGAGCTAAAATCTTTGTACTCTTCATCATCATCATCTCCTGATCTCAACCCCATTATCATTTCTGATACTATTTTAGGCTCCTCTACACATATCAAAGGTCTGATCACATTATATAAGCATTTGGATCTCATCCATTGTCTTTGAAAAAAAACACAAAATACCCATAACCGTACATATGATGATCTCTACATTATTACAATAACAAATGGCTGGTGCATGTTTTTTTTTTTTTATTAAAACAACTCAGCCTTTCTGACTCTAGCAGTGCACGTGTACAGTAAGGTGCTTGCTTGTCTCAGTGGTAATACTTTCTGATAATGTTGTTTTCTTCTGTTCCTGTCGGATTCAGGAACCCTTGAATACTACTTGGGGTCACTACGTTGTGATGCAAGGAGGATATTTGCAGTTCAGGGTTAAGACTGTCTGTGGTGACAAATCTAGTACTGAGGTTGGCATGGAAATCGACTACGCAGGTATGTTCAGCACTGCCCTTAATAACCCCTGATTTTGTTCTCAAAGTTTGAAGGCTTTTGAGTGGACACATATTTGTGAGTTTTGATCCATTTATTTACATCAGTGTATCTGTATATTAAGATGAGTGTATGTGTCTCTTTTCCTCTCAGAGCTGGTGAAGAATTTGGAGTGCTACATCCATTCCCCTAAACAAACTCACTGCTCCTGGCTCCCGGGCAGTCATGCTCCAGATCTAAAGTTTTACTATCAGTATGTGTTTTTTAAGTTTTTTTTTTAACATAAAGACATTGGGGAGCAATGCTGTAGATCCAAAGTTGTCTCAGAGTAATATTAGGTAACAAAAACTCACTATTACACAACATATGTAAGTAAGCAATTGCAATATTTCCTGATATACACCGGTTCATTTTGGTTTCATCACATAAGAGTTACTAGTCCCAAGTGAACGTAGGGTTAAATTGATGCTAAATGACTCATCTCTTTATCAGTCCCGGCATCGGACAGGTGACATTTTGAGTTCAGGCGTTGTGACGCTTATTCCCCAAGGCCCAAGCCAATCTTTGGAAATGTAGTGCAACCTCTTTGCCAACAGCCATGGGCATAACCAGAAATCCAAAGCTGATGTCCACATGGATGTTGTTTACCATCAAACAGTTGTAACATAAGGTCGGAAAAAAACAATGGAACAATGGAATTCACCGTCACGGAAATAATTGAACTAGATAGTCAGATATTTAAAGTGCTCATATTATGCTCATTTCCAGGTTCATAATTGTATTTATAGGTTGTACCAGAATAGGTTTACATGGTTTCATTTTCAAAAAACACCTTATTTTTGTTGTACCGCACATACTGTAGCTGCAACTCCTCTTTTCACCCTGTGTGTTGAGCTCTCTGTTTTAGCTACAGAGTGAGACATCTCACTTCTGTTCCATCTTTGTTGGGAGTCACACATGCGCAGTAGCTAGGTAAGACTACTAGCCAGTCAGAAGCAGTGAGACAGAGTGACAGCAAATCACTATCATGCGTTTGGGGAATGCTCTCTGATCATTTCGTAATCCACATTGTTAAATGAATTCATACCGTCTGAGTAAATTAAACATAAAGACTTCCAGACTTCTCCATAAAGTTTTGAAAACTAAGCACGAAATAGTTCAACCCAAAGCTGAAAAGATGAATTGATTAATCGATTAGTGGTTTACTATTAAAATAATTGCCAACTGATTTGAAAACCGTTTAATCGGTTTGAGTCATAAAAAAATTCCAGCTTTATAAATGTGAAATTTATTTTAGTTTCTTCTCTTCTCTATGACAGTAAACTGAATATCTTTGAGTTGTGGACAAAACAAGATGTTTGAGGACGTCACCTTTTTTTTATTAATTTTACTTTTTTATTTATTTATCGTTGACACTTTAGACATTGGTTAGATAATGAATCTGACAGGACCAGAGGTGACAACTCTCTTCTTTTAGAAGATTTTTTAGTAAATTGGGTCCAGCTCTTCAGAAGTGTATCCCTCTGGAGCTTCAAGTTGTGGGTTATGTCCTCCATTCTGCTCCCACACCCGCTCCTTCCACTACTGAAATGTTGGAACAGTGGGCTTCAGCCCATTTACAATGATACACTTAATGGCTGCAGCAAGAAGGATTTGCAGAAGGTATATATCATCCCTTCGTTCAAAACCGTCTTGGGTGACTCCCAACAAAGCAAACAACGGATCCTTGGGGATCTCTATTTTCAAAATATCCACTGATGCAGAGTAGATATCATCCCAGTAGTTCTTAAGTTTCTCACAGGACCAAAAGATGTGGACAAAGTTTGAGTCAGCAGCAACTTGAAGAACTATACCTTCCTGTTATGTGTGGTGTTCTAAAGTATCTTACTACCATTTTCTAGTTAATAGAGCTATTGGAGGAAGTTACTCTGTGTGCTTCAGAACAGATTTTAACCCAGGATTCAAGGAAGATAGATTGCCTCAGCTCTGGCTCCCATTTTGCTTTGATTTACGAAGTGTTGTGTGCTTCCATTCCCTCCATAGTCACCTAATTGAACCCTGATGAGATGCTGTTTTCGATTTTGCGATTTTTCTCAAACTTTCGTCTGATTTGAAGGAACTTCAGTGTTTGTAAGCCCACACTCTCCTCTGAAATCTGGGAAAAAGACTTGGTTATTTGACTGAACTAGTGGAAGGAAGACATCTTGGGCTTTGGGAAACACTGTTGGACATTTTTCACCACTTTCGGACATTTTATAAACCAAACAACGGATTGATTAGTCGAGAAAATGATCAACAGACAATGACAATAATAGTTGAACCTTATGTTGTGTAACCATTTCTTGGCTAGCTGCAGTGACTCTCTGGAGTCTTGTTGTACACATTACGTTGCCAGGCAACTCCATTATAATACTGCAACTGGCCAAGAAATGGTTACACCACCTAACTTCCTGTAACACCTCAAATCATGGTTTTCATACTTCTTCATACTTTATTTATTTTTTTTTTTTTAATGTCCTCTTGGCCAGGTTTGATAAGTATAATCTGTGAAGAATAGGGTCCATTAAATATTTGTAAGTGAATTGGTGAATTGATTAATTCATTTAATTCTTTTAGGATTTCAGAAATATTGTGCATCATGAAAGTAAATTAACTTTCCTCTATCTTTCCAAGTTTAGGGGATGAGGATTTCACCGTCTCTCCAAACAACAAGTCCCCCATCAACCTAAAAGAGTGCTCCCTGTACGCTGAAGGGGTGAGGACTGCTTGTGATCTGGAGGCGAGCATCAGCCAGTCCATCGACATCTTGATAAATGGAACGCATAACAACAGCTTTGCCAGGAACACCTTCAGGAAAAATCCTGAAGATGATGGTATGTGGACTAACTAGTACTAATTAAGTAACAAGACTCCTATGGAGGAAACGCCAGATATTGCGATAACGATTCTATTTGCGATAAATAAAAAAATAAATTTAAAAAAAGTAAAACTATTCCCTGTGTAACAGACAAAACGCTTTATTCTTAAGGATGAGAAAATGGATATCAATTGCCAGCAATAAGTGTTCTTCTTTTATTAAGCATGGAACATTACATCTGTGATGCTTAACATTATTCCAGCATTTTTCTTTTGAAATAACAGTACATATAATAACAAGAGGAATCAAAAATGTTGATCCAAATGTTACACCAAACATTCAACAAAATATTCATGTTGTACTAGCTAATCGCATTCTTTCAAATCGCGATTGAAAGCGATTTATCGTTCAGCCCTAATTGTGTTTAACTGGATTCTACTTGCTATATGTCTTTAATGTCTGTCTTCATGCAGTGAGACCTCCTGCCCTTAAGTGGACAGTCAATAAATCTATGAATAAATTCCTTATCAACTGGACTCCTCCTGACATCCAAATGATATGGACATATATAATAAATTACACCGAATGTGGTGAATCAAAGGTAAGAGAACAACCTTTTAGATTTTGTCTCTAGTGTCTTTAAAGCCAAGCTGAGTCTTTTTTTGTCTTCAGTAGACGCAACTTTTAGCTTAGATGTATAGCAACTGGATATCTTATTGTAGGTTTACCAGTGAAGTGTTTTACTTCTATATTTACTTCTCAACCATCTGAACTGCAACCTAAAGTTATGTTTTCACTCATTGTTTCTTTGTCCAAATGTATGTGTACCCCTCCGATCTAACAAACGTGTTTGGGCATTTTTCTCTTCGCTTAAAAACGTGCAAAGACTTTTTTTTTATTAAAAAAAAAGAAGAAATTCTACATTGCTGTCAGGCAGGATTGTGAATGGTGTTGCCTCCGTGCTCCTCATGTGCGTGCAAAATTAGGGATGCACCAAATCCAGATTTATGGGGTTCGTCCAAATACCCAATCCACTCTTCCAAATGCAAAACCGAATACTGAATCCTCCTCCCATCCTCAGTCCATTAACACAATAAACACATTAATGAAGTAAACTACGTCCTGTGCTGTGACTGCCCTTCCTTTGCCGTATTTTGGCTGCTGTCTGTAGATTCCTTCATGCACGACACGTATTCTTTCAGATGTTTCATACGCAAATGTTTTAACAGCGGCGATGTTGTGTGTTGTTTAGGGTCCTTGACCCCACGAGACAAATCAGCATGGCAAATTGAACATGTATACCTTGAGTTGAATCGCCTTCTTTAGACTGAAAGTACTGCCAAACAACACTTTTTCTGCTCACAAGTTCCATTTTCACTTTCTTACAGCCTACTGCAGTGAACGGTCCCCCTATGTAAACACCTTCCTGTAATCAACAGCGATGTCATTACGTCGACCAGCATAGCGCGCCTAGTGCAAGCGTAGGGTTTGTTGGAAAATAATTTTGAGGTTTGGCAGAAACTGAACTTCTTCAAAAAGCCCAATATTTGGCTGAAGCTGAAGCCTGGTTTTGGTACATTCCTGTGCACAATGCAAACAAAAACGCACCCACTTGTAAAAAGTATTACTCCAATACATTACTAGTGGTCAAGGACTCCTCTAAAGCAGAGATCTTCAACAGGGGGTCTGAGGGTACATTTTATACAATGCATGTAGTATAGGGGTCCCTAGCTCCCTCTATTTTGTTTATCTAAGGGGTCCTTGGCCGAAAAAACCCGGTTGAAGACCGCTGCTCTAAAGGGGGTGCAGTTTCCAAAACAATCTAAAGTATTTTGTTTTAGGATTCTGAATTTGTGACTGGTGTATACCAAATACCTGCAGGACTAAAGAGGTTATCAGCCTCAGCTGTATTTTTCTATCCTCATTTGTACCCTAAAAAAACCTTCCTTACCTGGAAATGTTCAAAAGTGGAAAACCACATAAATCCAAATACATATAGTCATATAGTTTTGTTTTTTAGAGGCGGTTTGCCGCCAAAATGTTTGATTAGGGCCCTCTACTGGGTTGTAAATAAGTCTCCATTCTCCTTATCTAATCCAAGTTTAATAGAAAGAAAAGTAAAAGGCTCCCCCCCCACCGCTCGCAGGCTCTTCCATTCCAGTAATTTCCATGATACCCCAAAACGAAGAAAAAAATATTTCTTTTCTTAGATTTCCTTCCTGCCTCATCATCACAGTTTTATTCCTCATTTCCAGGAATTAAAAGAACATTGTTTTGTCATGCTTCCTACCCGATTTGTTCTACGTTACTTCTTGAATTTCTCCCTTACTATCTGCTTCCTCATGACTTAACCTTCTCTCTAACCTGATTTTTACGACTTCCATCTCTTTCTTCCTCTTTGGACAGTCTGCTTGTCCTGCTTCATGACTCCTCCCACACTGACTACACATAGATTCTTCCCCACAGTTTCTGCCACTGCACATCTCATCAACCACATTTACCACATATCCCAAAATCATGTCTATGCTGTGTCTAAATAACCAACAATGTCCGCAAAGTGACTATATAACAGATATGTGGTCCAAGAATACCCTCCACATTTCAAATCTTTAAATTTCATTTCAAAATAATGTAAAAGAACAGTGGTTATGCTGTTGCTCCTAAGATTAATGTGATTATGACCATAGTTTACTCAGAAAGTCATATTGTTAGGTTCATTATTGTGCTGGAGCAGTTAGTCAAGTAATTGATTAGACGCTGTTACAGTTGTGATTTCATTTTCTTTCAGAATATATCGGTTATAAATGGAGAAACATCCACTGTGTTGAACCTGGTCCCTTACTGTCAGTACAGTTTTGCCATTAAAGCAAGGTGTTCTGGAGGAGAGACACCTTGGAGTGATGTGAAGAATTTTGGTATGCTCATCATTTCTCTATTTGTGTAATTTTGTTTGATTAGCTGCCTCACAAACAAATGAACTGTCCAGCAGTTTAAAGTCACTCTGTGTAGGATTTAAAAAAGACTCCAAGACTCTGATCTCAAATAAGTTTACAATGTTGTATTGGTACTGGTATTAGCAAAAGTAAAGGATCTTAATATTTCCTCCACCACTGCTTTTTAAATTGTTTGTAAAAACACATCTCTTGGACTGTAAGTTGAAGACACTGTAGCTGTATAGGTCACTCTGAGACGTTTGTGCATGCAGCTGCAGAAAAAGATCCTAATGCGTGGATGTATGCTGCCGCCATCGTCCCATTGATGTTCGCCGGCCTGGCAGTCCTGGGTTTTGTGTGTTTCAGGAAGTATGTGAAGTCTTCATATTTCTGCTTGGCTTCTATTGGTTTTAGTTGTTTGCTTGTCTCTGATGTTTGACTCTCTCTGTCCAGGCATAAGGAACATATTTTTCCCAAAGTACCAGAACCTCGGGACCTTGTAAGTGATATTTTTGACAACAACAATAAGGTAAATGTTTTATTTTAATTTTTTTTTATTAAGCCTGGGGTTACTTCCAAATGTTCATTTCTCCTTAAGTCATTAAAGGAATAGTATGACAATTTTGGGAAGTACGCTTATTTGCCGTCTTTCACAGTCTTTAAATTTCTTTACTTTAATTAAATATCATATGTATAAAAAACAAACAAAAAAAACCTCCTGTAGTCTGGTTCCCTGGCAACCTCACGGTGACAACACGATTCTAGAAAGTCACTTTGCCCGGCCAAGAAATTGCACTATGAATTTTCTCATCTAAATCCTGGCAAGTAAGCCCCAAATATCTACTGCAACTATTCCTTTAATGATAAAAGCAACAAAGGCAGTGACAGAAAACAAAGTCCCTTTTTACACTGCATATCCTTAGCCCAGGGCTAATGGCCCTGACACACCAACCAGACGGCTGACTGTTGACCACATGGAACACATGGGAGTGATGCCGACTGCCGACGGGTCTGGTTTCTCCGGCTATTCAAAGCCAGACTGTCATGGCGACTTTTCCAGAATACCATCTCATATTTTACTAAAATAGTTCACCGAAACGTGTTTCTGAAAACATTTTAAGCTAGAAATGGGCCATACAACTGCTGAATCTGTCTTCTTTTCAGATCGACAAAGGTTCGTTTAAAATATTTTTGTCAGATTTTGAGAGACTCTAGTCATCTCGCTCGTTATTTCCCGGTTAGCACTCCACCAATCAGATTGGTCATTTGAGTCCGACTGCCGGCAGTACCCGCCTTCCAAACGAGCGTGTCAGGTTGGCCAAAATGAAGGCCGCACCCCCCCCCCGACGGCACGAAACAAACCAAACAGACTTAAGTCACCGACCTCGCCAGACAGCCCATTTTCGGGTTGGTGTTTCAGGGCCTTAAGAGTTTACACTGGAATAACTAAGCCCCTTTTCACACACACACACACACACACACACACACACACACACACACACACACACACACACACACACACGCTGTTTACCCAGAGTAAACCTAAACCAGGGCCATACACTTCACACTTCTACCAGCCCTGGGTAAATATCCATTGGCACATTTGGCTAATGTTAACATTCTGTAGACGTGATAACAAAGTTGTGTGACACCAAAAACGTGACACATATTCCATTTTTTTTACTTTGGCTAACCTTGCTCTGGAGCAGGGCCAGCAATGCCAATTTTGGTGCCAGTGTAAAAGCTTTCTTAGCACCAGGCTATGTGCAGTATGAAAAGCCCTGATGAGCTGGACAAAATAACAAGAGCACATGATGAATATAATAATTCTAACAACGCCATAGAATGCAGCCTCAATTGTTATCCTCACGAGTTCTCAGACAAAACTGCCCACAAAAGGAACACATGATAAAATGCCACGCTGGTTTGGCTTTCTCATACACATCTGTGTTTCCCTTTACTTCTTCTTTCCCTCAGAGCACTGTTTGCAACCTGTACATCCCGGCAGAGGAAGAAGACAACTGTAAAATCACTCTAGTGGACGAGCACTAACTCAAAAAACTGGACTAATGTCTCGTCTCTGCAGTGGCAACAACTTGAATCCGCAACAGCTAAAAGGTCGCCCTTCTTATTCTTGTACTGGCTAATCAAAGACATTGGGAGAGAGCTAACTGTTTAACTGATGAATGCAAGACATCATTAGCCAAGTGTGTCAAGGGACACATCAACAAACAAACTGGGGCAGCTACTGCTTTCCTGTTCATTGTTCCCAAACTGATGCAGTTCAAAGTCCAACTTCACAAAGCTCACTACTATTTAGACCAGAGGTCGGCAACATTTTTTAATATAAAGTGCCCTTTGAAAATGTTGTTATAATAAGCTGTTTTAAATTTAAAATGTCCATCGTATCCATCCTCTAATACGCACACCAGCAGCTCCTTGTTTACATTTGCCCAATAATTCCACCATTACCAGTTCAACAAAAAAACATGTTCATTGAATGGACCAAACAAGTACATCCATTCCTCTACATGACCATATATTTATCTTAAACTGGACTTAAGGAGCCCTCCAGTGTAAGCATTACTTTTATACTTCTCTACATTCATGTTCCCCCCCAGGTGGTGAAGCTAAACATATTCAAAAATAGAATTTATTTATTTTTCTACAACTTTTTTAGATCATTGATTCATTGTTTTAGCATTAACAAAGCTGCCTACATGCTAGACATTGGCTGGTCACAGCTTGTGTGAGGATTTGCTGCTTTTCTCTGTTTTTGTACAGTATATACATTTATTGTCAATTGAATATCATTGGCTTGTGCTGAGAAAGTCGTTAGGTGATGCCCTTTACATGTGTATAAAGGTGTGGCCCGTGAGAAGGCTGAACACGTACAGACTACACATTCTCTGAAAACCACATACAGTTTACAAAGAATTCACCATAGCATTCTCGCCTGCTTCTTTGACATCAGCTTGGACAAAAGCCATGAAAAAAACTTGTCTCTCTTGTGCAATGTAATACCTGAGGTTAGTCTTTAAACGTTCCTTAGACAGAGAGCTGCCCTACAGGTTTGCTTTAAACTGTGCTGGGTGCATCACCTTCTTAAATATATATTTTGAGAAAAAGTTGAAAATCACATGGTCGGTTATGCATTTGCACACCCACAAATGGACATATAATATATTGAATGTAATATTCCCCCGGGACAGTAACTATTGTAACTATGTCCACCCTCTTTATTTCTGTTGAGGAATATGTGAAATTAATGAATCATTTGTGTAGAAATACTATGGTATCAGTAAATACTGTATGCATCTGTTTTCTTTCTTTCTTCATCTTGATGTTGCTGACTTAAAGGAACAGTTTGACATTTGAGGGAAAAAAAATGTTCATTTTTGTTCATGCCACAAATTAGATGATACAACAGATACAATTCTTACCATCTACTGTATATGGACAATATGTAGCTGGAACCAGCAGTGCTTAGCTTAGCTTAGCTTAGCATAAATACTGGAAACAGTGAGCTTTGCTCTGTCCAAAGGAAGATAATCTACCTACCAGCAACCCCTAATGGACTTTTCATTGTAAAAAACGTGTGACATTGTGGTTTTAAGGGGGATTTAGTGCCAGACTTTTTCTGTAAGTGGCAGTATCCTTCAGTGGTGGAAGAAGCACTCCGATCCTTTACTTAAGTAAAAGTAGAAATACTATAGTTTACAAATACTCCATTACAAGTAAAATCCCTGAATGTGAAATGTTTCTTAAGTAAAAAAAATGTACAAAAGTACTTTTTGCTGATAATACTTCTGCAATTTTAAAGTATCAAAGGTAAAAGTACTCATTAAGCAGAAGCACTCATTTTAAAATGTATTATTCAGTTTTTATTACTATAACGTATAATACATAAGAGCTTTTCTTAATGTTAATTTGTGTACTACTGGCTAGATTAGTAGTATAGTACTGTAAAATTGTTTTTAGAAGTATAAACCAGCATATAAAGGAAATACTCAAGTAAAGTAAAAGAGGAACTCAAAACTCGACAGAATAAATAGAGTTACTTTCCTCTACTGGTATCCTGTTTTGTAATTCTTTTATTCCCTCTGTCATATTTGTCCTCCTCCTTTTTCCTTTAGACCAGTTTACAGAGTATAGTGGTAAGAGTGGAATAATGTACAGTCTTTGGTAGATACATTATCAGTGCCTACTGTATGATCGGAATTTAACAATATTTACCTGAATTTAGCTTAACAAAATGTTTCGCAATATTAAATTTTGTGAATCATGACTGTAGTGAGTCTCATCTTTGTGTCAGTAACTTGAGTGGACTTGTGACCAACTGTTGAAACAGAACATACAGTAAGTCTGTGTATTATGTGTCCTAAATGTACTTTATGAATAGAGAGTACAGTCGGTCCTAACACAGACACATTGGTCCCCCTGCAGAGCATATGTGGGCAGGCAGACCTGGACATTCTGACAAAAAAAAAAAAAACTCCAGTCTGAACCAAACTAATTTAGGTCAGATTAGGACTTTGAGATTAGTGTATACTTATACTTAGGTTCTAAGAAATGATGAAATGAGAAAAGACTGATAATGATTCTTTCAAGTTTCAGTTCTCCTCAGTCTTCGAGTGAAATTTGTGGAGAAACAAGTATTAGTAACTTGCCAAACACGGAAGTTTCAAAACCTGTATAAAACTTGTTTCAAACTTGCTTTGGACATGCTGTGGCTTTGTCAAGAACAGTTGAACAATAACAGTACATTTCTTTAAAAAAAATAGCTTGTTCCTGTTATGTTGTTGTAATCTAGATGGGCTAGATTCCATTTTATTGAGGCTTGACTCTGTCTGGATCATTTCTGTCCAAAATCACTGGAGTATAAATTAGGGTGGATTTGGTTTTGTGTGATTTGCAGGATGAATGGGGAGACTAACGGGGAGGCTCTGCCAGTTTTAAAGGCATTGACACTGGTGAAATACCAAGACAAGTTTAGGACCTTCGTGGTTGTCATCTACAGTTACACAATATTCCACTAACCCTGCAGCACGGGGCAGAACCAGGTTCCTACTTATCCTTGACATGAAAAGTGGAATGTTAGCATACAAAGGAAAATAAATGAATAATGGGGTTACACTGTGGTGAAGGGCACGTGGAGCTGGTTAGCTGATGCAATCGTGGTGTAACCCACTAGTGTGACATTCTATAGCTACAGTGAGAGCTCTGCACTATTTCCATAAGAAGGACCTCCACTGACAGGCCTGTGAGAGAATGCGAAGCAATGCGTCCAAGACTATGAAGAGTAAAAATGACCCTAAAATGTATATTTCCCATCAAATAAAAAAACACCTTCCATATTTTCACTCAGCTATTTCCAACAGGCCTAGTGTTATAGCAACATCCACCGTTATGCCATAATAAGAAACACATATTTTCTTCCTTTGTGGATTGGATTAAAATGACTGGCTATCGCTTCGTTTCTAAATCCTTTAAAAACGCCGATAGCCTAATTAATGGAGTATAAATTAGGGTCGACACGGGGAAAATAACGCTCCGATAGACAACGTTTTGGCTCTATTGAGGCTATTTGAGCGACGAGCGTCAAGTTAGTTTGAATGAAACAAGATTTCTGGTGGCGCCCTTTCAAAATCAAAGCCTCAGTAACCGAGACATATTAACACGCAATGACGTAGTGACGGCGACTTTTATTTTTTCATAAACCGTGCTCTGGACTTCCTGTCGGACGCCAGTTAACCACAGCTAACCTGACTCATCTCTGAGGGACTTTGCTCAGAGTGTAGCAACAGCGCCCTCCCGTGGTCGGGCCCGGCATAGCCAACATGTCGGCTCAGACTGGTCCTGATGCTGCGAGGATGCAGAGAGCAGCGATGTGAGAGGGTATATGTATGTAAACTGTGCCAGGCCCGAGTTATCCTGGCGCAGTCTCTGTGGCGCAATGGAATAGCGCGCTGGACTTCTAATCCAGAGGCTCCGGGTTCGAGTCCCGGCAGAGATGAGTCACTCTGTATGCCACACTGGCAGACCTGCGGTCATTTTTAGCAGATGGAAACGAAGATGTTTTTGATGGCGGATTATTATGTTGTATTATATTACTATGTTATCACTGTCCGTGCAATAATGTGAGTTGTAGAGACTAAATTGGAACTCTCTCACATCCCTCTTCTTCTATGCTGTGAATCATTTACTCTCTTCTGGTACATTTTAACTAATAGCAAAACAATTCCTAGTATAGATTCATTCGGTATTTTAGCATACTCATATATTCTTAGTTGTTCTACTAATACATTTTACAATTACATTTTTTTCTTATCTTAATTCTGCTTTTTGAGCTAGATCTCTCCCGAAAAAAGAGATTTGACATAGCCTATTAACAGTACTACAATGGCTCATATCTAAGAACCTTAACATTTGACAGTGTGGTAAATGTATTTATTTTTCAGTAACCTATGTCGATAAGCACAATTAAAACCTAGTATTTAACATCACACACAAAAAATATGAAATTATAAAACATTTAGGCTATATATCAACTATATTTCCCAAACGACCCAAGTTATTCAAGAACCATTCATAATACCTTTACATATGAATTATTATTTACAGCCTCCCTGCAGGCTTTTGTCTGGCATTAAAGGTGCATAAAACCAAATAGCCTATGTTGTAAATATAAAGATGAATATCTCAGGATACACCGGTTCACATCTCTCATCAGGATTACATCTCAATCCCTTGTGCGCGCAGATATTTTGGGATTCTTGCTCCAGTTGTGCTCGGAGACCATGCAGGGTCATTCTGGGTTTAGGACGCAAGGGGGCGCTCCAGTATCAGTAAGTCCCCTTCGCCCTGGTCTGAGACGGATAGAACCGGCTCACTGTGCGGACCCACTGAGCTGTGACAGCTACAGTATCACGGGGAACCATCACCCAAATCTGTAGCCTACATTATGTGACAGGAATGAGGACATGTCAATGTCATGTATTCGAATTATTTCATCATAGTGACATCACTGCCTTATTCCATTAAATAGTCAACATGAATCTAGCAAGCAATGCTGTGAATATTCCTACAGAGGCTGTTTTGTTTCCCATAACTCCATATTCACAGCAAAATGCATCTCCTCTAATAACTATAGTGCTTTATTTGATGTGTGTGTGTCAGTGACTTTAAAAAATAGATGTGTGTGTGTGTGGATTACTACACTATATTTATATTTTAAATGTTACATCGTTCTTAAATGTAGATGATAGAATGAGGTGGATGTGTGTGGAGGTAAATTAAGTTAGGCTGTTCAGAACTGGCATAGCCTACTGTGAACAACAGACACCAAGCAGTCCCGACCTCAGCAAATGTGTCAACAATTATTATACCTCTCTAAGCTGTAATATTTTTTTTTATTTCATGATGTATTTTTGCCGGTGTTGGCCTGGGCAAGATCCAGAGGGAGAAGAAAAAAGGGGGCAGTGCTGTAGTGCTGCTGACGTTAGAGAGATAGAGAGAGAGAGAGAGAGAGAGAGAGAGAGAGAGAGAGAGAGAGGAATGCCCCGTTAACGAGACTATGACGTCAAGTCAGAGAGATTACAGCGAGGGCAACACCGGAAGTAAAGCGTGGTCACATTGAGTGAACTTATATTTTATTTGTCAGGTAGACTAATTCATAACAGTTAACAGCTATGTGTCCCTTAAAGCTTCCAAAAAAAAAATCGAACAAGGGCAATTGCCAGAAAAGATTCTGGGTAACCCAAGGTCACTGTGCACGCTGATGTCATCCTTGTACTTCGGATGACGGCTTTTATTTTGAAGGAAATATTCTCTATTTTAAAGAAAAACCTAATTCAACCTCTGAAACACAATGCGCTTTTTAAATAGGATCTAGAAAAAATATTATGTATTTATTATATGAGTAACCTACCACATTTGTTGATAATTACTGGGCTATCTAAGATTTACTAATTGCAATTACTTAACATTCTTTACCAATGTACTATCTTTAATGTGGGTTTTATTTTGAAGAAAGTGACCGGAAGTTTGTTGCGTCATTGGTGCTAGCTTACCGCCCCAGTGTGGAGTAGAAAACGGACTGTCGCTGGAGAGCAAAGAAGAGGAGAGAGGTGAAAAAAGCAGTGAAATGGTGTAAAAGCTGAGCAAGTCCAAACCGAGTCAGCGGACAAACGAGGAAGGACGACGCAGGAGGATTATTGTTCTTTGTATAATTATCAATAAAGTCAGTAAACTCCCGCTTTTTGATGCTTTCCTCACGGAGGTTTGAGCCAATAACGGACTTATTGGTCGGCTGAACCATGCAGAGGCTGCTGCTCCTGAGTTTGCTGTTGAGTTTTCAAACTGGTAAGACTGCATTTCTCATCTTTTTAGCGCATCATTCACGGCAAATAATGTTTAAATTGAATGTTGTGTGAAACTACAGAGGCTTTAAACGAGACAGAGCCCACCGTTAGTAGCCTATTCCTTCAGAAGTGTGTGTGTGTGTCAGGGAGAAAAAGAGTGGCATATAACATGATTTCATAGCATTCCCTTATGAACCGCAGCAATGGATCACCTTAGGCGTGTGTGTGCGCGCACGTGCAGCTACGTGTGAGCGCGTGTGTGTCTGCGTGTCCGCACCGCAGCAATGGATCGCCACGCTTATTTTTTTTTTATGACCATTGTAGCGCGCCTCTATAATTGTGCGAATATAATGTAATAATAATGTATAATAAAATACGGTCCTTGTGTGCTCGTGCGTTCGTCCAAATTGAACATGACGCGCGCGCGCCCACCGGACTTAATGACCTTTTGCATATATGACGAGCCCGCGCTGGCGTTATTCACACGGCCCTGGCCGTGGTGAGGCGCTGAAGACGTGACGGGAATGACAGTGATTGACCAGCGCTGCTCTACATGCCAGCAGCACTTCCACACTGCTATCGCATCTCAATGGCTTGTCAGTCAATGAGACCACTGCTACCAGCCTCTGTAGTGACACACACACACACACACACACACACACACACACACACACACACACACACACACACCGCCCCTCTGCTGCTCCTGTCCTTGTGTCCTACCTGTGTGCTTGACACAAAGCCCATTTTCACCCTCTCTGTGCATTTTAACAGCACAATGAGGCGTGTGCAGCAGCAGCTGCATGCATCTGCTCCCCCTCTGTACCTGTGGGGTGCCAGGTAGGTTATTGGCTTATGATAATCACAGCTGTAGCCGAGTTGCTGGGAGACGGGAGGCTGAAGTAGGAGGATGGTTGTAATCTTTTTATAAGCTACCTGTTTGATCGAGACATATACAGTATGTGTGTCGTCGTGGCCACACTGCCACAGCAAACCACCCTTTTTCTCTCTCTATTGTCTACCTTGGCTGACCGGGAGCGTGCATTGCTGGCGGCTGGCCGGCCAGTCCATCACTTCATCATAGGTAGGGGGCGTGTTCGGGGAAGGGAAGGTATGGAAAGGGATGATGTCACCGTGTCTGCCAGGCTTTGTATCGCTCAGCCAGCCTTGCCGTGCTCAGCATCCACCCATAGTGTGTTGTTGGGGTCTCATGCAAGCACACCGCAATCTATACACAGTAGGCTCCTTTTCATCGACAAGTCAGGCGAATTTGTGAATCCACAAATGACACAATGTGGCCTCACAGACCCCCCCTTCTCTCTCCATCGAGACACTTTGTCACATGCTGTTGCCCTGTCTGTCCACTCATAAACCGTTCAGTCCACATGACTATCTCAGTAACACTTGCAGATGTGCATAAGCAGGAAACACACACACACACACAAACACACAGCCTATTTACATGTGTGAAGCCATGCGTCCTATTGTCTGATGTTGCACTGTTACAACTGTGTAATCCGTTATAACTCCATGTTGGGCTCTCAAACAAAAAGACATTTGCTCTCAAAGGGTTTCCCGAAGACGAGATTAGCAGGCTGCATTTTGTTTCGTAAGATTTAAAACAGTGTAATAAAAGCACAGTCTCAAATGTTACACTGTGGTTTTTGCATTTGGGTGCGATGAGTAAACCTAACCCAGAGAGAGATGAAGCGATTAGCACCTCAAAAGAGATCATACTTGCGTTAGGTCGGGCGCTTTTTTTCTTAAGAGCACCCAGACTCTTATCTCTTCATTAGACAAGTAAAACAGAATTTCATGGCCTGCAATTTGCACACATGTAATTGCCTAGTAGTGCTAATGACTGCAGGGTTATTATTAGTCGAGCAGCTAATTAAAGCTTTTGTGAATCCGAATGTTTCTTAAGTGATTTCGATTGACTGTATCTCTACTAGCAACACCAGTGGAGTGATTGATTTAGCATCCCAGCTTTGTATACCTACACACCAACTTGGTCATAAGTCCCAAGCAACCGGCACCATTAATGCAGCTGTTAAATGTTACTGCATAATCAATCATTGCAAACACACGCCTTTAACTTCCTAATGAGCAGGAGAGCCTTGAGGCTGGACTTGCAGCACTGCACCTATAGCCCAGACGCTCGGCTCAAGTGCTGACTCGGACAAAGGCTCCAGTGCAGGTGTGCCATTTGTCAGCCTCTGTCTTTTTGTGCGGACAGAGGCCACGAGCTGCTGCCTGTACTGTACGCTCAGGCCCTGAATCACACAGCCGAGCTGTGAAGCGTAGACCTCAGACAGAGTCTAAGTCAAAATAATCAGATAATGAAAGAGTCAGACACATTCGGGGGGGCTTTTTACACCCAGGAAAAGAAGGGTTGCTCAAGGGTTTTTTTGATCAGCAAAGTGTTTCTACTACCTCTCATGTGATGTTAATGACTCAAAGTGGGCTGTAATAGTTCAAATAACAATGAAGAATTGGGAAAGCCTCATAAAGAATCCATTGCGATACTAAAACACTCTGTTAAAACCGCTGATTAACAACATTTGATGCATTCTTGCCAGGAATTCTCAGAGACATTTTCATCAAAATACATTTTTCCACTCTCTATGCGATACTGCTGGGTAAACAAATATTCCATAACACAGCAAGTAATGGCTTTTATGTTTTCACAATAACATAAAAAAAATCTTGAGCTAATCCAACGAACCAAGACCTCCGTTTCATTAAGCTCATGCAGATCTGGAGAAATTGAAGCACTTAGTATTGGTTAAAAAAAAATGGGGACATAGTGGGATGTAATGACCACTAAAACGGCACTTGGGAGCACTAGTTTGTGCTCAGATAATCTCTATGATACATTTAACATGCACAGTAGTAGCTACTGTGGCTGATAAAGAAAAAAGTGCCACCTAAAGGAACTGTTTTAAGCCCCCAACATCGCCTTCTGGAAGTTGATGCTGGGGGGTTAAAACACCATTGAGCAACTCAAACCTGTCAACATCCTCCGATGAGATGACCTTATGGATTATTATTTATAGAACTGTTCATATCTCTGTGAACCTGAAGGTGTTCTGCCATGGTTTCAAGGCTATTGTACCATTATGTGGTGCTATGCTGAACCCTTTCAGGCTCCCGGGTGTAGATCTGGAGTGACATAGACGTCTGTTTTTAATTTTGATCCCAGCGAGCGAGGTATGGCTCTGGAGAGAGCATCCTATCGTTAATGTGCAAAATTCGGGTCATGTTATTTTTATTTTTTTTAACTGAATCTGAATGAAGCCTGTTTACTGAAAAGCATCTCTAATTGACATCAGCCACTGAAAGTAATCACTAAACCAGCTCAATCTGAGAATGGAGCCTGTAATGTTATAATGTACAGTACGTCCACGGCTGTTGTTCTCCATTGGGTTCCATTCAATCAACAAATTCTTGGCATTTCTGTCGCGGCGGGATTTTGTCAATTTGTGACATGGTGATGGCTTCTCTCAGTTGATACGTTTGTTTAAGATCATTCCACTGGACACGAGTGCCCTGTAATGCTTTTTGAAGCGGTGCCTGGGAAACAAAAGAAGCAGCTTACGTGCCAGCATTCAGACGATTGAGTAAAAAAACCTGATGGGGTACTGAAGAATTTAGTCAGATAATTCAGTATCAAACTAGTGGTCAGGGATACATCCGGTAAAACAAAAGAAGTGTATACATTTCCTTTGAGCACCCTCAACGGCTACACGTTCCTCTACGGTGAAGCCCCAGGATTTAAAGGCCCTGTAATCTGATTGTGTTTGACAAGCCCGGGGCATCCAAGTTATAAAATGACGGAGGGAAAAAACACACACATCCCTTTAAAAATGTTTCTGTATGCAGAGTCCCCCGAGCAAGAGAGGAACACTTTATCACATCTGACTGAATCTATTGGACTTGTTTTTCCTGTAACTGCACGGCCACATTCTGCAGCGAGGACCAATTTGGGGTGATAGGGAGGGGGTGGGGCGGGTTGCAGAAAAAGTTGTTTTGGGCGAGAAGTAGGGGGACAAAGAGGGGGAGTCTTGCGGGCAGGTGGGTGAAGCCAGATAGAGTGATTAGACTTCTTTTGGTTCGTTTTAAAGGTGGTGTGGGGGGGTTATAGTATTGTAGTGTGGGAGGAAGGTCTGCTGGATAAAAAGAAAAGCAAGCCAGGAGAGAGCAGAGAGGGACGAGGACCAAGGAGGAGGAGGAGGAGTGGTTGGGAGGCCAGCGGCAGAGAGAAAGGGACTATTACTCAGGCCTGACTGCCTCCTCAGTGGGGACAGTGAAGCTGCTCATTCAGACAGAATATGGTCCAGGTCGGTTCAAAGGCTACATTTGCGCTGGAATTTGGAGTGGTTGAAGCCACATGTGAGGTGCCAGCTGAGCCCTTCCCCTGCCCCCGTCCCCTCCCAGGTTAATTGGCATTAATCGGTGTTGCTGTTAACTTTCTTCTTCACTTCTTTGGCTTTCTTTCCCAACATGAGTCTCTTTCTTGCTTACCAAAGTTCATTCTTTTCTCTCTTTCTGTCCCCTCCTGGACTTTTTTTTTTCCTCCAATCTCTTTTTTCTCTCTCTCCCCCCCTCCATTACTTTTCCTTCTCTTTCAATCTACCCCTTTCTCTCTCTTGCTCTCTAATAAGTTCCAGATGTGGTTCTTGCATTCCTCTGGTCGGTGGAGAGAGAAAGAGAAGAGGGGAGGGGGTGGTATGAGTGGGGGGGAGGGGACAGGAGGAAAAGCACATTAATTAAAACAGGGAGCGCATGATGAGGAAGAGGAGCCCATGTACTGTAACACACAAACACACACACACACACACACACAAACGTGCACTGGAAAACATGTGCACACACAAGTAGAGGGAGGAAGAATAGATGCATTTGTGTGCGAGTGTGTGTCTAAGGGGATGGGGAAGGGGGGAGGTCGGTCCTGTAACCTCAAAAGTTTTGGGCCATTCTCCTCCTCCTCCTTCGTCTCCCCCCTCCGCTCGCCCCCTCCCTCCGCAGGAATGTGGCTGATGCTGATGATGTCACTTCATTTCTCCGCTCTCCCAGTTTGTGCTCCTCTACAGGGACAGGGCCAATAGACAGAGATTTGACTCGCTCTATCCATCTTCCCCTTACGATAACAACATTAGGGTCAGCCGTCCAACTAAATCGGTTACCACAGTACGGCAACGCTCGCCGTCCCCTCGTCGTCATGTAATATAACAGCCTGCAGGCTAAATGCTTGCCGACTATGAGTAATGAGTGAGCCATCTCTTAGTAGTAGTAATCATTAATGGCTTTTAAGGCCGGCCATTAAAACCATTTTGTGCAGATGCATTATTTTGTCCAAGACTGCCACTGTCAACCTAATATACCCTCAGGGCCTGTCTTAACTCAGTATATCCATGCTTTTAGTTCCAGATTAGGCTTTACCTAGTTTACATCTTGTCATGTGTAGTTGATGAAAAATACTTCTACATGTCTGAAAATATGTAGACCGTAGACATTAATATTCTGCCGTAACAGGCTTTCAGGTTTCAGGCTCTCCACAATATTTTGGAACCTAGCTGCAGGTATTTGCACACATTCAACAATCAGAGCGTTAGTGAGGTCCAACATTGACATTGGGTGATAGGACCTGGCTCACAGTTGTATGGGAGGTATCGTTTAAAAAAATGACAATACAAGTACACCAGTATCCTTAAAGTGATACAAATACCAATACTTCATTTGATACCTTTTTTTATCTGCTTCATTTGATATCCATTGTGTTTATGGCAGCATCTCGGCACGCTGAACTGCCAACACACCACATTAAATTTAACGCTTGCAGTGACTGGCTGCGAGGAAAGCCATACAAATAGTCATTTTCTTTCTAGATCTGGGTACACAAAGGATCGAATGCAGGTATGGTTTGAAAATTTCAATACTACTTACTACTTGTACTGGGTGATTTCGGTCAATACCTTAAAAGTGTCTGATACCCAGCCCTATGCAGTTAGTGTTCAGTTCCTTCCATAGCTGTATAATGGGGTGCAGGCCATTCAATTTCATTTTGTAACTGTTGGGTTTCTGTAAATAACATCCCAGAGTACGGTCTAGACCTGCTCTTTAATGAAAAGTGCAATGAGATAACTGTTGTTGTCATTTGGCGTTATATAAATACAATTGAATTGAATTGAATTGAATTTAAATGTCCTAGCCCAAACTGTGAACAACAGAACCAGACCAAGTCCACGCTACAAGCTGCATTTGTCGAATCCAAAGGCTTTAAAATCTAATAGTCTACAATACTCAACCAAGATTTATTAACACCCCCGCTCACTTTGTTGTCTAGTCTTTAAGTGTGTGTGTTTGCTATCAAAAAAGAAGTCTCCTCTTCAAAGTGACAGTATGAACTGAGGACAGTATTGGCGAGGGGCTCCGTATGAATATTACTTTGCTCTAGGAGGTCAAGGCCCCGGGCTTTTATTGGATGGTTTGCGACAGATGACATTGCACGAAGCTACAGTACATACCAATAAAATGAGATTACACTGGATTGAATTAAAGCAGACCTTGGAGGAGGTGATTTATCGATGGGACGCTGCTTGTAAAATAGTCCTGCTGGATTCCATTACTATGCCGTACTGTAACGGGAAGTGGATCGGCGCACCATCTGAAAGCTGTCACAGCTGATGGTGCAGATGTTAACGTGCTGGATCACGTGGCATTTGGAGACAGAGTGGATTTAAGAATTGGTCGCTGCCACAAATCAATAGGGAACTACTGCCTTTTGCCATTATTGATTTATTATGATTTTGATTGTGCCAGTTGAATTCTGTGGCGACCCCTGCGCTACAAGCTACCCAGCACACTACTGCAGAGAGAAGCAGCTTGAAATGTATGTATCCCCTTGTCCAGTTTATCCAGAGGACGGCTATTGTTAGTTCTGGTCACCCTTGGTTACAGCAGAGTATTCTTTGTCAGCTGCACAGCATGTTGGCCGCACAAAGGCTCGTGGATTACCAGTGACGGGCCGGCTTCCCAGCGCTTGAGCATATTCATGTTGCCCGTAATGTGTCAGATACCTCGTCCGTGAATTATCATATTACCCACCACTACTGATCCTGGGGTTGCCATGGCCACTGTGTCTGTCATTGTGTCAGTGGTCCTCACTGGCTGTAGCTATGGTAACAATGTCTGTAACAGAGGTTTGGTACAAATAAAGCTCTTGAGATGTGAAATGCGTGTATGAGGGGAGCCTCAGAGAATGGAAGGGTGGCACACACGCGCACACAGACACACACACACACACACACACACACACACACACACACACACACACACACACACACACACACACACATATAGAAAATGAGTGTTGTGCACACCTTGACAGGAGCATGTGCGCTCACGTTAGTATCAAAATGGACAGACAAAGCGCAGACATAATTTTCCTCCCGCCATTTTCAAATAAACATGTTTCCACAGCAACCATTTTGATAGTAATGGAGAGAAGGAATGAGAGGGAGGAGTGATGGAGGGAAAGAGAAGCAGATATGCTTAAAGGTGGAAAGGTAGCCCAAGAAGGGTGGTGGTCGGCGGAGGGACGAAGGGGGAGTGATCATTTCTGAGTAGATGCCTGGCAGACAAAAGGAAGTGAATAGGTAATGAGAAAGGGGCAAGGCCACAAAAGAGATGAATAAAGAGAGAGGTTGCTGACTGCTAGTAAGGGGGAGGACGGCAAGGTAAGGTGACAGAGGAAGGGAGCGAGCAGGCAGACAATGCGGCAAACAAAGGAACGAGTCGGTGTCTTTCTCTTTCTGGATCTTTCTCCCCTCGGCCCTGATCTTCCCTCTGCTCCGTCCCCACCTCCAGGAGTCACCTTTGTGTTTGAGTGACACGGTGTCAGTGGGCTCAGTGGGTCGCCTCCTTTCACTCCATCCATCTACAGTATGTCTCTTGTTACTTCCTATAGCGCCTTCACCATGGTTATGGGTTATTTTGGCTGTCGTGCCAGGCGGCCATGTTGTTGAGAAAAGGTGGTGGTAGAAGTCCCACAGCCACATAAACACAGGCAGGAACTGCAGACACTCGTACATGTATAGATTTTAGAGTTGAAATGATTGGTTGATTTATTGACTGACAAAACATTTATTGACAACAAAATATATAGCTTTCTGAACTAAATCCGAAAAAAAAACACTGAACACTAATGGACGCACACATCCGTCAGTGCACAGACTGACTGACGGACTGACACCCAGATGTATGTACAGTAATATTCAGAGAACAGCAAGGACTGCATGACTCCTATGGCTGCAACTTTGTCCTGAAACAATGATGTCATCTTCCTCCGTTACACTTCACAGCTCTGTGTCTGTGGACCTCGCCGTCTCTTTGTTCCCCTATTCCTGCATCTTATTGTCAGGCAGCCCCTCCATAACACTAACACATCGGCCACCCGCAGCGGCGATATGGAATTAGACAGATAACAAAATCAATTTAGAACGGATTGACTAACAGTGAAGAGGGGGGGGGGGGGGTGAAAAAGATGAAATAATGAGAGGCCAGTGCAGCCGCCTGACTATTAATTGGATAGGTGGAGGGAGGATGAGGTCATTGAAATTCATTTTTTTATTTATTTCAAAAAATGGGTGTACCAAGCACTGGGGAGGATTTCATCATACACACAGATGCACATACGCCTGTACGCTCGCAGACACGCTCGTACAGAAAACTTTTTTTTTTGGGCAGTTACTTTACACGTCAGCTGTTGCTATGGTGATGCAAGTCTGTGATCCAGCCGAAGCGTGGGATTGGCTGGAGAGGAGCGAGGGAGAAGAAGGCAGAGGGACTTTGTTAGAGGGGTACAGAGGGGTACAGGGAGGGCCAGACACAAAGATAATTAGATCGAAGCATAACAATCCATACAAATGCCTTTTTACTTAATAGCATCTGATTTAATGAGACTGAATGCCATCAGTGAACCTTTCCCAGAACCCTCTACGGCATGGCATCACTCGTCTCCTGTCCCATAGACAGACAGAGGCGAGGCAGGCCTGCATCTAAATGCTGTAAAGCAAGCTTTGACATTCACCACCTAACAGCAGTGTGGCAAATTAAGAAATGCAGGGCATATAAGCAGCACCCATACGTAAATAGCTCCACACATCTTTGCTTGCATATACCCTTTCAGTACTTTTCAGCAACAAATTGACGGTTCATTACCTTGCTATTAAGACCCCATTGCATGGTGCGAGATGTGCTCTTGGGCTAAATTGCTGTGGTGGTTCACACTATGGCGGCGTGTGGCCATGCTTTTGGTGAGTCACCCGGCCAAGCTGTGCGTGCTCGCCTTTGGCTTTGTGTCTGCTTTGACAAGCCGAGGTTGGTGTCACAGTGTCTGCAGGGCTGTTGTCCTAGGCTCCAGTTTAACCCTAATCCCTTCACAAACTTTGACTAGGGCTGTACTTAATCCTAGAATAAACTGAGACCATTTCCCAATGGAGATGGTGATGCTCCGCTGGCTTGACGGTTTAGGCCAGAGTTGTGGTTTAATCCATGTTCTGGAAACCGCCTTGTACGTGTGGATTATATGTTTGGGGCTGTGGTTTTGTTTGTGTTGACAGGAAATTGTTAGCCCATGTGGTGAAGGTTAGGTCATCTGTAGCGCCTGTTTTTGTTTGTGTGTGTGCGCGTCCCAGTGCATGTGGTCATGGTTGCAGCTCTTTGTGATCGTGGCGTTTGTGTGGACAGAGTGCTCGGAGTCTCCCGGTGGTATCTTGGGGATCAGTGACTCAAGGAAATCAGGACACACTCTAAATTTGTCACTGCAGCATAACCCACATAATGAAAGAACACAAGCTCCCTCACATAAGCTTTCTTGTCCTGCCTATGCTCTGACTGCTTGCTGCGTGTAGATTTCCTTCGTTAAACACACAAACACACGCGCACACAAGCACATACTCGTCATGTTGACAAGTGTTAACTGGGTAATATGGAAATCAGAAGGCGATGAGCACATGTTGAAATGAGTCAGTGTTTTCAGACCTCAGCCTTTTTGCATGGGTGTTTTTGCTGCAGATTGTGTAGAGTACTGAATACTCAAGAGTTTGGATTATGTTTGTGGTTTACTGAGGCAGTTGAGGGAATACCTCCAGCTAACATATCTGAGGTGGTGGAGGAAAGGATTTGCTTGCCCTCGGGCTACTGTCAAGGTTGTGTGTTAGTTTAAACCCAGCTAAACTCTCTTTACATCCATTTATATCTGGGAAAAGGCTTGTTATGCTTTTTAAGATAGTATGAACCCACATTGTACATTCCAGTAATTGCGATTAGATGAATGCAGGTTGTATCAAATTAGGGTGCATACGAGAAATTAAAGCACAAATCTGTACTCTCGATAATAACCTTTTGTTTATAAGGTTAGTTTTTTCAGAAATATCTAGCTGATTATACTGTAAATGGTCATCCTTAATTACTACTTCATCACTGCCATATGTGTTTGCTATAATAGGCTCAGTGCATATGTAACATTTAATCTGCAGACTATGTGGTCCCTCTCAGGTACATGGAGCTTTTTAGCACCTTTCAGCTAACTATGTTGGTTTTCACAGCTGTAAAACATGTTTTCAACAGTAGCAGACAGCGGTTTCAGTAGCTGTGTTTCCATTAACGTATCTTTATGCACATTTTGAAGTAGCATCTGGATGGAATTGACAATTTCTATAAAAGTTCCTGAAATTTGTTTATACGCTTGCTGGAGTTGGTTTTGCGCCAAACCATTTGATGGAAACGCGCCTAATTAGGGCCCGAGCGCCAACAGCGGCGAAACCCTGAAACTGAAGAAATTATTGATGTTTATATTTTTTTGCCACAGTTTTGCTTGAAATGTGCTTGACAATGAAACACAACTTGTGAAAAAGCTCAGACAAAATGATCAAAACAAGCAACAATACAATTTTGGGGAAAAAAAGTATTATTTATTACTTATTTCCAACTGAGCCCCGCCCACTTCAAACCGGTGAATTTCTACTTTCTAAATAACCAAAAAGTATTCCAACTTTGGAAGAAAATGATATATTCATGTTGGACCCTATCCCTCATAGTAAGAGGATCATTGAGAAATTAAAGAAGTGAAATGAACTAACCCTAACTCCTAACTCTAATTTCTTATGTAATAAATATACTGACTTTGTATTGCAAGTATATAGCTAGTTGTTTCTTATTTACCTCTTTTACCGTAACTAAGACATTTTGTTGAGCTATGGTGGTTTCTGGCTGGTGAAAACATGCATCTTGTGGTGATGTTTACAGTTGAAGGCTTTTTGACTTATATGCCATGACTTTTACTTCCCAACTTTTCATAGCCAATCATTGTTGCTCTGTTGTTTGCTTTGTTTATTCCAGTTCATTTGGGTGTTCCTCAGGGAGCAAATTACGGTCCGCTATTATTATTTTTGGTTCAGTACTAAATAATTCTAAGTATGCGTGTCTCAGATCTCCATGTGCATCTGATTCCCTTTTCACTGTGTATCCTCGCACATCTCCTTTATCTTCAGAATATTAATGTGCTGCACTGTCAGAAGCCATTGTTATGATTGGTAAGGAAATCTTTTTGCATGACTGGGTTCTTTTGTATTATCAGGCATATTGTACCACTGCAAATCACATCAAATTTGACATGATAAGGGGAAAGTGCATGTCTGTGTATATGAAAGAGAGGGGGAAACGTGAGGGATAGGGAGCGAGGGTCATTATGCGAGGCAGTAGGTGGGGTGCAGAGGCATATGGCAGTTGTTAAAAACTAGTGAGAGAGATGGGAACCTTCAGAAAAGAGCTGGAGGGCTCAGAGGGAGAATGTGTGAGGGAATGAGAGAGGGACTGTAGGGAAACGGGGGGGTGAGATAAAAAAAAGTGGAGACACAAGTGAGAAGGAGAGATGTAAATGGTAGGAGGTGAAAAAAAGGAAGTGAGGGAAAAAGTGAGAGAAGAGAGAGATAGGGGAATGAGAAAGAGAGGGAGAAAGAAAGTGCTGGAAGGCTGATATTTAATGTGATAAATGAGTTGTGACAGTCCGCCTCTAACCCCCTTCCAACCAGCGAGGAGGAGGAACACAGAAATAGAAAGCATTATGGGTAAAAGGACATATACAGCATTATACATGTATATAGAAAGAATGAGGTCCATACAGTGGAGGAGAGGTAGAGGAAAATCAGTGCAGGCAAAAGGACATTCATAGACAGCATTATAGATGTACAAAGTGAAGGAGGCGAGTGGGGATGCATACATATTGGGGGAAAAGCACAGAGTGAAGCAAAGCAATTTGGATAAAGGACATACAACATTATAGAGAGAGAATGGAAGGAGAGAGGTAATGGCTGGAGGATGAGGAGGGTGTACTACGCAGCATTGGGTTAATGATCCACAGTACAAGATTCCTTGAAATAACAAGTGGGAGAGGGGAGAAAAATGGAAGCGAGAGACAGAATGGAAAGAATGGAAATTTAAAGCGAGATACAAATCCTCCACGGTGATCGCCTCTCTTCTATTGTACGGGTGTCATGTCTTCAAGGGACAGCTAATTACAACTTGTCATCATACAGCGTGAAACAATAGCAGAGGGTTTTTTTTCTGGTTATTCCCCCATATTAGACAGCCGGTCGGTGGGCCAGCATGCCGCTGGTCTGTCTGCTGTAAGAGTGGACTGCAGACTAAAGGGAGAGAGTGTAGTAGACAATGACAACCACTGTAGTTTTAGTTGTGGAGTGGAAGCCTGGGAGATGACTCATAGGGAGGAATGAAGAAGGGAGAAACAGAGGGAGGGCCAGAGAGTTTTGAAGAAATAAAGGTCTGGAACTAGAAGAAGAAAAGGGGTGTGAGAAACTCTATGGCTGAAGTTGCCTGTTTGATCTCCCAGCTCTTCTCTACTGAGTCAGCGTTAAACCACCTCCTCGTCTTCTTTCATTCTTTTTCTTCTTCTTCTTCTTCTCTAACTCTGTTCTGATTCCCTCTTCTGTGACACCTCCGTCTTTCCATGCCATTATTTTAACGGCCGCAAGCCAACGTGGGATCAAACATGGCCTTCCGTTTCTGCTAGGGGAATGCAGTCTTCAATCAATTAACCATAACACCACAGATGCAATAATATGCTGCGTGGTTGGGATGATCTTACAGTAGCATGCTGGCAGAGTGTACACAGTAAAAAAAAATAATGAGAAAGTCCCTAACGTAACCTTCAATTTCTCCCAATTCTCTATCTTTCTCTCCAGTGTGGACAGCAAGATTCTCTCAGGAGCCGGCAGACCAGTCGGTGGTGCGGGGCCAGAGGGTGATCCTGTCCTGTGTTGTCTTCAACTACTCAGGCATTGTTCAGTGGACCAAAGATGGCTTGGCTCTGGGCATCGGCGAGGACCTCCCAGGGTGAGACATCATACAGCCTCTATCAGGCTTCCTTCACTCTGTTCAGTATGTGACTAAGATGGCTTTTTCAAAGCTGATGCTGATACTTTTGGATTGGAGTTGCTGATAGGCAACATTTCTTGCTGCATGTTTAAAGCTGTGGAAATGTTGTGAAGGCCTTAAGTTCTTTCTGGTACTCTTTAAGACAGCTCACCATTTACATGTTTAACTTCTTATGACACATTTTAGAGTGCAGAGGGAAGACATTTAAAAAAAGATTTTTAACTTATGTTTATTGGAAATTTGCAGTTTCAATCACAAAATCAACATATGAAATAATTTTAGCATAATTCCCATCCCACCCCTGATTGCCGCCTCAAGCATCCAAGATGACCAAAACCGTGACATCAAGCACAAATAAATGCACAACAGACATACAACGACCTCATTTAAATGGTCACAAACGTGAAAAAACATTTTGAATTCAAAAGTTTTTACTCATCATCAAAATAACTCTTAATTGGACTAATACAGTTGTTACTCCTCCTATTCTGTTATTTGGGTTAGGTTGTACATAATAATTATAATTAAATGTATTTGTATTCCCCTTTAATGTAAATTATATTTTTTCAATCTTCAAGTTAAAAATAATCCCTCTAAGCCATCTTGGATGAGATGGTGCTACCGATCTCAATAGAGAAGGGTGAGACGTCATGATGACAGAGTAGAAAAGGCAACCACATTACAACGCTTATATCTTGTATCCCAAGGCATACTTCTGCAGTTACCAGGGGTATCTGGATAGACTATGGAGTAACTCAGCTAATATAAAACCAGACTAAGAGTCTACAGCCATGCTTGCAGCTTTGCGAGGCTGCACAGTGGTGCTTTGAGCATTAAACACTAAACTACTAGCTACGGACTGCACAGGACATGCTTCCATTTCCTAGCCCTTGGCTAAATGTTGCCCTATGACAAAAATGTGTGTTTTTTTTTTTACAAGCAAATCATTTTCTTCTCAAGTCATCTGATGTTTCATGTGTTACAGATGTGGAATTTGGTTTTCTTATATGCACAGCTGTCTCACAGCATTTTTAATGACAGTGACACACTCGCCCAGTACGACATTGTGTATGTAACTGCGATGTCTAATGTATGCTGACAACATATTTTTTGTAGTTACAGCTAGATTGAGTCAGCAAAGCAGTTTTGGCCAAGAGAGCGGCTGCCCCATCAAACCATGTTGTGACAAACTGTGCACTTATTTAGGTTGATGTTTAACTTTGGCCACCTTTTCTACACATATCACCCAATGCTTGATGGGAAACTGCGAAGCTCCCTCGGGCCCATTTTACAGACTGACACTCTTCCACTTGGTTGAGGAGCATCACATCATCACCGCTGTAATGTCAGCAGTGGGTGACACTGACTGGCTAATATCTGTTATAGAGGGTTTTCACGCAGGTATTCCGTATGGAGGGACTCTGCATCACAACAAAGCACAGGCACTGAAGTAGATCCCGAACGTCGTCAAGGAAAATGGTTGTTATTGCCGTGTTTTAGGTTGTACCAATAGGTCAGACCGAGAAAAAACATTTGGAATAATATCGACTTCCAAAAATTATTAAAAACCAAGGAGAGGAATGACAGAAGTTATCAGAGGAAAGGAGGCGCTTGTGGATGGCAAAGCTCAAACTCACTCAGGTAGTGTAGATAGCAAACTGGGGCTCTTTGAAAAATGAGAGTCACTTGGCTACACCTTGAGTATCGCAATGATGTCATACAGTTAAGGTTAGGTTGATTAAAGACGTTATTGCATTACTTACAGTAATGTGGCCTTCACAACACAACGGTCGTTAATGACTTGGTACTGCGTCTCCCTCACCCATCCACACACCATCTGGTTATAGGCCTCCAAACCTTTGAAGAATTTTAGGTCTGCTGCTGTGTATGGGCTTGGCGAGAAAAACAGGTAGTTGACTATATTGGGATATGCAACTGAAGGAAGAATCATACAGGAATGGGTCGTCATGGGTCCAAGAAGAGGGAGCCAACTCGTAGGGATCTGCACCCCCAATAAACTGTAATTTCTAGAAATACCACGCCTTTTCTTGTGGTCCAAGTCCTTCCCTATATGCTTTTGCATCTTGGATGCTTTTCTGTTGTTTAGACATGGCTGCATTCACTTAAGTATCCAAAGTGCACAATACTCCAATGTACTCCGTTCAGTTGTTTACACCGAGTGCCTCCAATATGGCCGCACATCCGGGTTACTGCCCACAACGTGACGTTGGTTAAAACCCTCTATATAAAGTATATATTGAAAGGCCGATTCATAAACGTACATGCAGTCCTCATTCTGTCTGGCAGCCGCCCTTACCGTTCACTCCTGTTTGTCTTTGCATTTTTGTCCCTTAAGTGTGATTTATTAAGTCTCTTGTTGTCTGTATGTCAACAACCACATTTGAAGCTTGTCCAACTTTGACAAAATTTGAGGGAAATGATGCATGTCATTGCTGTGGCAGCATTTTCAGAATTGCACTGATTAGCCTGAAGGGGGCTGTGCAATTACTGGTCAAAACAAGTGGGCATTTTTACCTGATTGGTCCAGAGGGAGACTGCATCATCTTTGACATGCTGTTGCCTTGTTTTTTGTTGACATTGCTGTTGTTTTTCCCCAGACTATGTGCTTTAATATTCTGTTTTTAAATAAATATATATGTATAAATATTCCCTTCCTTTTATTTCTTATTATTGTACTCTCCCTTACCATCTTCCCGTGTTCTGTATGCTATGAATTAAAAAATATATTTTAAACCTTACTCAGGCCTTTGTAATCATCCTCTCCTCTCCGTTCACATTTTAATGCTTGCTTTTATAACTTTTTGTTTGCTACGGCAAAATTGGCCATCTGGCTAACAGGCAGAAACAGGGCACAGGGAGCGGGTAGTGTAGAGCCAGTGCCCATGGACAAGTTGCTGGTTTTTAGTTGTTTGTGAGCTGGAAGGGGAGTGTTATGCTCTGTGAGGGAGGATGGAGAGTTGGTGGTCAGTTTTGATTGGAAACAGCACAAAGTGTATATTGATAGTATTTGGTTTCAAATTTTGTTAAGTTTGGTTTTGTCTTGTTTTATGTATGTTGATTTTCTGTGATTATGAATCTTATCTGAAAATGGTCCAATAAAGGGACCTCTCCTCTCCTCTCCTCTCTCCTCTCCTCTCCTCTCCTCTCCTCTCCTCCTCTCCTCTCCTCTCCTCTCCTCTCCTCTCCTCTCATGCTATTCCTTTGTGACCGCCTCATCTCAGCTCCCTTCTTACTTTCTGTCCCTTTTGTTTTTCTTTCAGCTGCCTATGTTTTACTGAGCCCTCTCTTCTATTCTTCATTTAACTTCTCTACCTTGTCTCTCTTTCTCTCTCCTTACCCTCATCTTGCATGACACACTCTTGGTTCATGCTCTCGTCTTCCTGTCAACCCTCCTGTCCTTTCTTTCTCTCCTACTCTGCGTCTGTCCATTCTTCCTGTCCCTCCCTCCCTTTCTCCCTTCCTCCCTCCTTTTCTTTGAAACATATTGTTACTGTAATGGTCCGGTGCTTCAAGCCAAAGCTTTTAAAAATAAAAACCTGAATGAACACTGGCCGCTTCATGCACACAAACACCCGTGTGTTTGTGTGTGAGGCTGTCCCTCGCCCCCCCCCCCCGTTCTCTGGGCTTTTCATACGCTTTTAACACTCTCAACATTTCACATGCAAATGCATGCAGAAACAAGGACGCCCAAAGGTTAGGCAAGCAGCAAAGCTCAGTCGGGAGGATGCACATGGAAACGACATAGAGAATTTCACGTGTAATCTACGTCTGGGCAGCAAACATGAATTCTGCACCACGGACAAGAGTCGATTTGAGTCCTCTAAAATGTTGCTGTCATAATGCATTCATCTATTCCCCCTGCTGGTGAGAGAGAGCATGGATGCCACCTAATGGCGAGAATGTACAGCAGTGACACAGCTGGGCTGTGTGGCGGATGGGGGAAGGGAGGATTGGAGAGGCTGGGTTGAATGTGTGTGCATTGTGTGAATGAGTTTGTTTGGACATGCATTTGTGTTTGTATATATCTAACACATCATGTGGCTATACATCTTTCTGATGTAATTTAGTCTTTTAACCAAAAAGTCAGATTTTTGCTTCATCTATGACACAGGCTTGATGTTTTCTTAACAGCAAGCTGCGTGGTGTCTCATTTTTTTCAAACTCTTATACAAACCACATGGGTATGTGGAGATCCTGAGACGTGACAAATTAGCAGTTAGTATCTAAGAGTACAAATATGAATTCACCTTCAGCTATCATTAGCACAAAAGACAACAAAAACAATAGGAAAAAGCTGAATATCGCAATTAGCATTTTAAGATTTTTTTCAGTGAAGAAATGTGAAGCTATAACTAACTGTCTGTGTGTGTGTGTGTGTCCCAGCCTGGCCCAGATACCGCGTGCTGCGTGTGCAGGAGTTGGGCCAGTACAACCTGGAGATCCTGTCAGCTGATCTGTCTGATGACTCCCTGTACGAGTGCCAGGCCCCTGATGCTGCCCTGAGGTCCAGGAGGGCCAAACTCACAGTCCTCAGTACGTTTGTGCACATGTGTGTCAGTGCTCACATCTTCTACATTATGTGTTTCTAACACTCCTCTCCTGCTCCAGTCCCCCCAGACAACCCGGTGATCGATGGGGGTCCGGAGGTGTTGCTGAATGCGGGGGAGTCCTACAACCTGAGCTGTGTGTCTCGAGGGGCTAAACCGCCTTCTATGATCGAGTGGCTTAAAGATGGTCTGCCCGTGGAGGGGGGCTGCCAGTACCACGGTACGTCCAAAAAGCTTACATACCACATTCACCACACCCATTCACAAAGTCACATTTACCATTACAGTGCTTATCTGTTGTGTAAATGTTACATCAATATCTCTCCGCCCTCCTTCATCAGGAGGTGCTTGCAGACAGGAAGAGGGTGACCACACGGAGCTACCTGCCCATCCAGCCCGTCGACACCGACACTGGGAGGAACTACAGCTGTGTGGCCACCAACCTGGCTGTTCCCACCGGCAAAAGCACAACCGTCACCCTCAACGTACACCGTAAGCAGTTCAATAATATAGACACAGAGAAGAAGTATCATTGTTTTGTGGGTATTTGCAACAAAAAAAAACATTACACATATTACATTACCATTGATATGATGCAGTTTTTATCACAATATATAATTACAATAATTACTACATAAATTAGTACTTGTTAACATTTCAGACTAATTAAAAGCAACTTTGCGTCATATTTTGAAACATAAAACATCTGCCAGCCGTTGAATGTTTTATAGCTTAATTACTGAGTAATGCATGGCAGCCATTTTGCATCAAACTGTCCTCCAGATTGCAGCATACATTAGATGTAAATACGGCTATTGTTATGTGAGTCTCTCTTTCTCTCTCTCCCTCTCTTCCAGATTCACCGACAGTGACCTTGTCCATTGAGCCTCGCTCTGTCCTGGAGGGGGACAGGGTCACTTTCACCTGCCAGGCTCACGCCAACCCTCCTATTATGGGCTACAGGTCTGCATCCACATGCAAGCACATTGTCATTATCCCTAGGCCTTTGGTTACGTATCATTTTTTTTGTTTGAAATGTCTGTGGTTTTTGTTTCTTTATGTTGCTGTGAAGACATTTTAATATTCAATGTTATAATTATGGTTCGGCATTGTTTCGATTTTAACGATTGTGATTGTGATTCTTATCGCTTATTTATTCCGGCTCTTAACGATTCTTGATTTCCATTCTTTGAGAAAAAAGTTAATACTCAAAACTTCTACACAATCCATATTCACAATTCACTTCACACAGTTTATGGAACCTGTAAATACATTTCATACACTCTTATTTGATTGTTGTTGTTAAACAAATATATGACTCAATCGTCTTTTCTTTCTTTTATTGACTGTACTCTGACCCCCTAAAAATGACACAGGGTCGAACATACGTAGGGCCATATACAATCAGCCAGTTGCTTGCAAAACAACATTTCATTCAGATCCTTCTCCAGACGTTGCTTCACGAGCGACATGATGTCTTTTTTTTAGTTTATTTTTTTATTGGCGGATTCCCGGTTCTTGGCATTTTGGAATTGATTCTGATTTGGAACTGGCTTTTGGTGCCCAACTTTAGCTATAATGTATGTCACATATGTTGTTCCAGGGTATGTATGTTATTTTCACTGTATGTATAACGTTTGAACCCCTAGTTGGGCTAAAGGGGGCGTGGTGCTGCAGGGTGCCAGGGAGAGTGTGTTCACCACCAAGGCCGACCACTCCTTCTTCACCGAGCCTGTCTCCTGTCTGGTTTTCAACGCTGTGGGAAAGACCAATGTCAGCATCCTGGTAGATGTTCACTGTGAGTCACACAATACTCAGCTCACCTTGTTCACCCACTACAGTCTGGAGTCAGAGGGATAAACACACACCGATGTTGTGTGTCTTTGTCCTTCGCTCCCCTTTGGTCCTGCCGCATTATTACTCATGCACAACAAAGAACATCTCTCTCTGTTTCTGTGTCTCCAGTCGGTCCCATTCTGTTGGTTGAGCCGCAGCCAAAGACTGTAGATGTTGACTCTGATGTCACGCTCAACTGCAAATGGGCCGGAAACCCTCCGCTCACACTCACCTGGTTCAAAAAGGGTTCAAACATGGTAAGAAGCTAGGAGCCCACTCTATCCTCGGCTTTGATATTTACACTATTTTTACACTTCGCACTTTCTTCTCCCGTGTTTACAAAAGCAGCCTGTCATTCAGGAACAATATCTGGTCTGTAGATGTTTTCTTATTTTTTTCGCTAACATTTCTCTCAATTTCCCTTCTCCTTTTATTCTTATATTCCCTTTATCTCTTAAAGTCGGATTACATTGTAAAAATGAAATGTCTGTAATATAGTCATGTAACTTAATCCGCTTACCAGCAACTTAACATTAACAAGTTATATCTTTGCTGACTGTTGTTGATGAATTTGTGGTTTTACAGTTGTTTATGCGTTGATTAGCTTTCGCTAGTAGGTGGCTTTTGTTACCATTGGATAGATCCAGGAGCTAGCTGTGTCCTACTGTTTGCAGCCTTTATGCTAAGCTAAGCTAATAGTCTGCTGGCTCTGGTTTCATATTTACAGCACAGACATGAGAGTGGTATCATTTAACTCTCAACAAGAAAAGGAATAAGAATATTTCCCAAAATGTCAAACTTTTTCTTGAACCATTACGATTTTCTTGGTAACAATTACTGTGCACACCAGCCAGAAGCTAAAGACATGGCTAATATGTGTATGTGAGCATTCATGTTTGTTGCTTTGGCCACTGGCTGTTTGCTCCGACTCTCATTAAACTACAACTGCAGTTCAAAAGGTTTTGGAGATGACTAAAGACGAGACAGTTTCAGCTCAGTAAATGAAGGCTGCTTCATCACAAGTCTGCCTTAGCAAACCATGGACTGACTTACACCTACATCTATGTAATCAGTATTGTTCAGGTATCCATCTCTCTCTCCAAGTGGTTACATATTTAGCCATCATTTTCCCACAGCTAATTTTCAGGTGTGGTTGCTAAGCAACTGCAAAACCTTTGTGATATATTAAAAACGACTGTGCAAGTTTGCATTGTTAGCCAGTTAAGGTCAGAATCAGTGTTGTAATCAAGACTACCTAAACCAACACCAAGTCATAGTCAAGACCAGAGTGTGTCAAGACCAAGACAAGTCTAAGACTTTGAGTGTTTGAGACCAAGTCAAGACCAAGACCATGACAAGGCAGGCCGTGACCGAGTCAAGACCAAGACCAGTCCAGTGCCAGACAGCCATAACCTCTCCTGTCTCCCACATTCACTTTCATGGGAGTGCATGTAAAGGGGGGGTGGGGAGAAAGGGTTAACAATAACACATTTCAAATTAGAGATAAGCCAAGTTATTGCTTGCATTTGAATCAGAAAGTGTTACATCCAATCCCAGTAATGATGTTAACACATAAAATTAGACAATGCACAGGTAGTTTAGTGATATCCCTGCAGTTGTGGTCTGACCAATCTTAAAAATAAAATCCTGAGTCCTATTAATTCCGAGCCAAGACCAAGACCGTCAAGAGTGGTCTTGAGACCAAGACCGGTCTTGAGTACTACAAAACTTGAGTAGTATAAACACACAAGTCTTGCATTGCCACACCTTCTTCCACAGCCCTGTACAGGAGGGTGTGGCTAGTCCACACAGCATTTTGTGATGGGAGAAAAACAGTGCACTGGTTTATTGACATTTCTTTAAACCAATCATATTTGTCTTGGGTGGCGCTAAGCACCGGACAGATCAGCCACGGTGCCTCTTCAAAATAGCCTTGGGAAGGAACTTGGTTTGGTGGGACATAAAACTTAGATTGGACAGATAGTCTAGCTAGCGATCTGGATTTACCCTGCAGAGATCTGAGGAGCAGTTAACCATAGTCCTCAGAAATCCACCGTAGGTTAGAACAGCAACACAAAGAAAGCGGAAGGTAGCGGACGTCGTGGATATAGGCTACAAACACATATACTCAAATAAGACCAGATGTGCAGATATGCAACATGGACATTCAATAGTATTAGCCTCTCTTCTAATTATTTACATATGGGCTTTTAGTTTGTTTATTCCCATTGTTTAGAAGATTTGTCTTGTTTATATGTGTGTCCTTTCCCCCTTCCTCACAGGTTCTAAGCAACAGCAACCAGCTGTATCTGAAGTCGGTGAGCCAAGCGGATGCCGGACAGTATGTATGTAAAGCCATCGTCCCACGGATTGGAGTAGGAGAGACTGAGGTCACACTCACTGTCAACGGTCAGAAAGCATCCACACAGTTTAATGCGTCACTGCTCGTAGATGAAAAGCATGTACTTTCTAAAAGGTCAGCTTGTCAGAAATGTTATGTCCAAAGTGGTGGCCATTTATTTTGAAAATAATACAATTCCTCGTGAACAAGCTTGGTAAGGACAATGTTCTAACAAAATACCCCAGGCTTGGATATGATTTTTGCAGCTTGTTGTATTTTATGTATCATTTACATATTTTATTTATTTCCTTCACATACACTCACACATCCTCTCGTTTTCGGCCAATGCAGGTCCTCCCATCATCTCCAGCGATCCAGTCCAGTATGCAGTGAAAGGGGAGAGAGGAGAGGTGAAATGCTACATAGCCAGTACACCTCCTCCTGATAAGATTGTAAGTGGAAAATAAACCAGTGCTATGAAACATTTCTGTCACCAAAGCCACAATAAGAATTGTCCACATTTTGGCAGGGAATCCATTATTTAGACCAAAAACGGACAAACAAGGATAAGCAAAGAGCACAAAGTTGTACCTTTTAGTCTGACAGAGATTTGTATTTTACTGTTACTGTACCATCTTTTTCCCAAATGGCTCCACTCTTACACGGTAAATGCTCTTAGGCGCTGCCCCCCTTTTCTTTTTGAGTGGTGACTCACCCTTAAACTCTCAGAATTTCCCTCCATCCCATCACGTAAACAAACCAACACTAACACTAAGCCGGTCCTCTTTTAGCTCCTGCGTCAGAAATCAGCCCGGATGCTGTCTCCACTCAGATGTATCACAGAGACACAGTAGTAGTAGGGCCTGTGTGACTGATCCATCCTGACTCAGTGCGTGCCTCTAATGCAAGCGGCAGAGGTTGGGACAGAAAAAGGTTTATAAAATATAAAGAAGTGGAGAGGAACAGTTGTCCCAGTAAATGCCACAGCCAAGAGATTATCATTCTCTGGAATAAGTGGGCAGATTATACGAACATGTGGGTTTATGCATAATTAACTTGCCCCAGTACAGTACTTCAATGCTGAATAATACAACTGCTTTTAGTGGCTTTAAAGTCCCCCCCACTTCAGTCTGCAGAAACATACAAACTTTTTATAGCACAACACGCACAATGTGTGTTTACATGTGAGTGTGTACTTGATGTAGATTTATAGGGTCTATTTCAGTCATATCGTCATACAGTATGTGTTTGAGCTAATGATTTACTGTATAGTTGTACAACAGAGAAATGTTAATATAGCTCTATTTGAAGAAGAAGAAGAAAGACACTTTATTAATCTCCTGGGGGGATTTGTTTTTATGGTCCCCTGCTGGCGATAGCAGTGGCCGGAGGCATTATCTTTTATATTCGGAATGCAGAATAATATTCCTTATCTGAATGGATAGAATTTTATCACACAACTTACCCAAGCAGTAATGTCTCCAAAATAGTGCTTAACTAATCGTGATATCATCTAATATGGCCTCCTGTGTCTGCATGCATGTCTGTGTGTGTGTGTGTGTGTGTGTGTTTTTGTATGTGCGTGCGTGTGTGTGTGCGTGTGTTTGTTTGTATATGCGTGCGTGTCTGTGTGTTTGTGTTTGTGTGTCTGTCTGTGTGTGTTTGTGCATGCGTGTGTGTGTGTGCTGCAGGTGTGGGCGTGGAAGGAGAACGTGTGGGAGAAGGAGAAGGGGACACTGCTGGAGAGGTACACGGTGGAGCAGAGCAAACCGTCAGCTGAGGGCGGTGGCGTCCTCTCTACCCTCACCATCAACAACGTGATGGAGTCGGACTTCCTGTCCACCTACAACTGCACGGCCTGGAACTCGTTTGGCCCAGGAACCATGATCATCTCATTGGAGGAGACTGGTGGGTTACATGATTTCATTATTTTATTTTTTTAAGTCACGTCAAACAATTAAAATAATTAATCGTAATAATCACATTAATGTCACAATTAATCACACATGAATCGTACATTTTTATCTATTCTAAATGTCCCTTGATTTCTTTTTGTCCCATGATTTATTCTCATTTTAATGCTTTTATCAACATGGAAAAGTGGATCGGCTTTGTGCAAATGTTTTTTTTATTGAAAACAATATTGGCATAAAGCCTACTGTAGTGTTCAGTTTCACATGTAACATTCTCATTTAGAGCAGTCATTCACACTTTGAGCAAATAATCTCTCACACACAATGTAGCACTGTCCATCAATAAAAGGGTGAAAAAAATACTTTGACGAAGGGGCGGAGAATTGGCATCAGCTGTGTGCTTGCGGTATTTCAGACTGGACGTGCTGCGATGATGGCTCAGTTCACAATGACAAAACACACATATTACTTTGGCCTTGTCAATGGAACCATTTATTAAAAAGTAAACTTTCCAGTCAGAATCTTATTGGCATCCATTTTGGCGTCTCATCCACTCAAAACATAACAATACTACTCTTTGACTGTCTCGCAAGCCCAAACAAGTGTGTGCGGCGTTCCTGTTTTTTTGTTTCTGGTCTAGCTAGATCCAGTATGGTGTTTTTAGTTTTTCTAACGTTACTAGTTGTTGCAACAGCATGTGAAAAAAACTACAAAGTTTGCTAGGCCAAAAAAGAACTTTAATCTCGCGATAAACAAATTGACATTAAAAATGTTAAAAAGGGTCTGCGTTAACGCCGTTAGTAACGCATTTAACTGACAGCACTCATTGTAAAACTTAGCTGCTCCAAGGGGATCATTGCTTTGAGCTCATGTAACAACTGAAGGTGAATCAAATGAGTGTATCAACGTAACATACTGCGATGTTGTCTCTCTATTCATTTTGTTTGTTCAAGGGCTTTGCAATTAATCAAATGTTTTAATCATGATTATAATTTTGGCTTGTAACGATCATAAAACTGAGTAAACTAGAAAAGCAATTATTTTGCAAAAAATAAACTTTTATTTTGTCTTGTGCTCTGAATAAGAAAAAAAAACGGAAAATTATTTAACCAACACTATGTCACTTTTCTCGCTTTGGTCCCCCTACAGGTTGGAAGCAGAATTGTCCATTACATTATGCAAATTTGCCAGATAGGGTAGTGGATCTGTAGTTGAACTGGACAATGTAATGTAATGGACACTTCCAACCTGTAGGGGGACCAAAGCGGGAAAAGTTTGTTCATTTGTTTTTCTTTTTCACTGCTTTTTAAAATGTAATATATCCAACATCTTTCCAAAAGTCAGTGAGTAATCATGTTAAATTATTGTGATTTCAATATCTCTCTCTCTCTCTTTTTCTCTCTCTCGCCCACACATTTCAGAGGAAGTCCCAGTGGGCATAATAGCTGGTGGGACAGTGGGCTCCACCATCCTCCTATTCATCTTTCTGCTGGTCCTCGTTCTGATTTTCTACCGGCAACGCAAAGGCAGTGAGTCATACTCTCCATGTGCTTAACACAAACAGTATAAAGACCAGATTGATTTGATTTGCTTTTGTGTTTGTCTCGAACAAACAGTATGTGGTAAAAGAAAAAAACAAAAACAAAAAGATAAAGATAAAAACACAACAAACAAAAAAAGGATGAGTTTGAGAAGGAGCAGGCGGAAGCATGATGCTTATATAGTCCTGCCCTTACGTCACAATATCATATTATTACAGAAACAAATCCAATAGATATGCATATACAGCATACAAATGTAGGTAATACAACACTTACACTTACAACAATACACTTACATTACATTTCAATTCCTATATTCAGGTCTTCCCCTTTGTGTATTGTTCAAGTATTGTTTTCTTTAATCTGTATTTGAACTGGATTTATTGTTCAGTCCGTTCCAAAAGATCTGCATGTACGGCAGAAGTTTTAAATGTTTTTATGGTTTAAATGCTCGTCACTGGACCAAATTACTTGCATCGAACCAAAGAAACACAAACACCTATGACTTCCTCTCCACCACATGGATGTAGGTCACCTCTGAGCTTGCTCCTTCAGCCCATGAAAACACACACCAGCCAAGATGCACGTGTCCAGCTGTATTCAACCTCACCCTTTTGTTTTGCTTCCAGGTCGGCGCGGGGTCACGCTGGGTAAGCCCGACATCAAGGTGGAGACCATAAACAAGGAGACCCACAGCTTGGAGGAGGACTCCGGCAGCGTGTCCACGGCTTCGCGCATGGTCAAGGCCATGTACTCGGTGAGCAGCAGCGGGATATGTGTGTGCTCGGGCCCGACACTGTTTACACAGCCTGTAGAAAACCTCAGATTAACTCAGTAACCTCTCCCTATACACCATGCTGTACCTATTCTTTTTTTCTTTTGATATATTTTATTTATGGCTTTTCAGTGTTATAGACAAGAAACAAATAAAAGAGAACACAACACAGTAAACCCCATAGACAAGCAAAAAAACCAACAACAACAACCATAGACAAACAGATAAGTAGCTATATAAAAAGAAAATCTTGTTACAGAGCATGTATGTATATGTATTTATACTTAACAGTGTCAAAAGAAGTTACAAAGTACAATTTCATGGTTGTGGTAGAGTTAACACACAAACACACACACACACAAAAGTAGCATTACTGGACTTTATCAAACATTTTAACTTTTGACTAAAACAAACTCTGTGTTTCCCCCTTTGTAATTTCCCCTTTTGAATTTCATTTTTTTTCTTTTCCTGTCATACTCTGTTGCCTCCTTTCCTCTTTTTTTGTTATGGCACCTTCTCTCCTCCTGTTTGTTTTGGTTTTGTTCTGTTGTTTGATGGTTTAGTTTCTCCCCTCTGTGTCCTTCTCTCCTTCCAATCAGCCCTTTAAAGATGACATAGAGCTCAAGTCTGATCTCCGCAGCGACACCCTGGACACACGCCAGGAGTATGACCTTAAGGTGAGCTGATCAAACACTCATTTGTAACAAATCATCAACCAGATGATGTCTACAAAATCTAAACTTGTCTCTTTTTTTTCCTACTGAAAGACTCAAAAAGGACGAAATAGAGAGAAGGGTTACAATCACAGGTCCAGAAGTAGGTTAAAAATACAGATATATTCAATATCAAGTCAAAATCAACATCCCATTGATTATAAAATGATGCCAAAGTCAAAGAGAGGTCCTGTGGAGTTCATTTTGGTGCAATGTTTCGTTCTAATTATACCTCAAAGGGCTGCAAATATCTGAATCATTACTGACATATTGACTCACAGTGATGACTTTCATCCAGTGATGTACAGACTTTATGGTGGTGTCACCCACAAAATTCACTGAAAGTATCTACCAGTCAGAAATAATAATCAGATATACTCCATAATAGTATTTTTTGAGAGTTTTATACTATAAATGAAGCTTCATTCACTAAAAGAGAATTTGGCCATTTTTAAATTACTCTTGATTATCATAAATATGCGAGTACTTTTGATGAAAAAAAAACAGACCCAAATCAGTGCAGGCAACACGGAGTAGCTGCAGCAACATGTATGAGCTTCCACTGAGCTAAAACAGCATTTGTGGGTGCAAGTTTTAGAATGCCTTTGTGCCTCTTAACAGGCATAAAATGAAATAAAAATGTCTGTGCAACATGAACAGGGATCTTACGTGACAACAAGATGTGTTTTCAACTCAGACATTGTTTAAATGAACCTACCCTGGTCCCTGTCTCGATCCTGCCGGTAGCTGCTAGCTTGTAGCTGTTAGCTTGTAGCTGCTAGCTCCTAGCTGCCGTCTGGTGAGTGTGTTCAGCCAGGGTTCTGTGATAATCATCCCAACAACACTCCACAGAGTGGGGGTGGTGTGGCTATGTCCTAGACAGCTCATGTCACGTCTTTAAGTTGAACTGAGACCCAAAATGACCATGATAATAAAAGTGAGGTAGCTAACTTTGTGGGCCATGGGCCAGTGGTAATGTTTTATTGGCCCCTGGTGGGAATATATTCAGTAATGTAGCTAACTTTGTGGGTTAAAAGAAGAAGAAAAAATAGGCATGAACCTTGACATAAAGTATATATATATACATACATATATATGTATATATATATATATATATATATACATGGTGTTTTTTTGAAAAGTAAATCATGTAAACTGGTGCTTGGACCACAATTTGTAACTCACATTTTATCTTCAAACATATCAGCTGCTGTTAAATAATTTAAACTGATGTTAAATGATTTCAGTAGTTCATTCATTTGTCTTTTATGAAGTAACTATTATCTTTTAAACAATAAATACAAGCATAACCAAAATGGCCGACGCTCATCTAACTGTTGTTAGCCAGCAAATGTGACTTACAAATATGACTGACATGATATGAGTTAAAATGATTCCACCAGTGCAAAGTCCTAGTGATTTTTAAACGTAGTGTTAGTAATTGTAGTCAAATCTGTGAGAATATTAGAGTAGGATATTTAGGAGAAATATATTTTGCAGTTTGCCTATCTTTCATTGCTGGATGGTCATTTTAGCCCTTCATTCTCAATCCAGCTGTGAGGCAACTAGCTCATCTGATTGCTTAGAAAGTTGTCCCATGCATCTTGAAGAGATTTAAAGACAAAATAGAAGAAGAAGAAAAAATGAAAAGACATTTAAAAAATATGAAGGATGCTTAGGTGTACTCTGCCCATTCAGCTGGCATGAATCATTTATACATTTGACACCGTTGGGCTGGGATTATGTGATGAATGTATTTTCATGCATAAAGCTGCCAAAATGTTCTGCTGAAACTCCCCCCCCACACCGCATGAATATTTTGTGAGGGCAAACACACCACCCCTCTAGCTGGAGTGCTGCCTTGGATCACTTTGAAGAAACACAGACATGAATCCACCCCAGGAGATGGTTAGATCACCCCGACAACAGCCTCAGCCAGGCGGTTTGTTTTTCTTCCCGCCGCCTTAAGCACCAAAGCAGTGAAACAAAGTTGGCTGGGGGAGAAGTTGGGTACATGAGATACAATGAGATGGCAGAATCATGTCAGAAATAATGGTAAAATTCATAGTGCAACATGAAGTGGGTGTAGTAAGCAGGGAGAGCATCTTGCCTTCCTTCACCCAGACAATCTGGGATCAGCGTGCATGTTGGCAGGGATCCACATGCAGGGAAACACGGAGGCTTAACTCATTAAAGCTTTAAACTAAAATCTGAATTTGTGCTGTTACCTGGTCAAAAAAAAAAAAAAATTCAATATTAAAGAAAATAACATACTCTTGTTGCTGTTGGTTGAAAACCTTATACTGTATCTCCACAACCGTTATTTTGGCCACCCCATGATGAACACAGGCTAATTTATACACATTGTATTAAGCTATTTACTTCAGCTAGTCGGAGTTAAACTCGCAGCCGCTTCATCGAGGACTAAACCTATATGTGTGCGCCTTCTTTACCAACTGATTCAACCCGGCACACTCGTTACTGTTTAAACATTTGTATAACCCACAGGCAGAAAATAAATAATAATATATAAATAATAATATAATACTATAATATAATATTATTATATCTGTAATAATAATATAGAGATACAAGGTTTCTGGCTGACGGCAATGCTATGAAAATTGTATATAGTTTATACTATTAGAATGTATATTTTGTTGTTGTTGTTTTGTTTTGCCCTAGAAATATTTATTTATAGGTTGAAAAAGTTAAGTAATAAATCATCATCCACCTTCTTTTAAAGTATACTGTAAATAGAAGATTTTTTGAAAGTTTCCCAGCTTGCTTTAGGATGCCAGTCTTGGTAGATTACCTGATCTACAGTCCTAGATTACCTAGATCCTGCAGTCGAATCATCTAATTTGCTCATGCAGTTGGTGTCATCTGAATTTTTGAGGACTGGTGTGTTCACCATAACTTGATTTGCATACAGTACATTTTGAAAAAAAGAACTAAGACTGATCTCAAGCAGCTGAGTCACAAAGAAAGAGAGCAAACTGCCTGGAATCTGAACCTGGATTCTGACCAGCTTGAGACACGCAGTTCACCCTGACCTCTGACCCTCCACGAGAGAGTTTCTCTCTGGGGATCAGGAAGGAAGAGAACATTATTATTACAGAGACCTTTGACCCTAAGAATTTATACACTGCCATGTAGAAAGTGATTCCCCCCCCCCATTATATCTTTTCCTAAGGCTCACTCTGTGTTGTTGTTCCTTGCTGTTTGTCTCTGCCCCTGTCGTCAGGATCCCACAAATGGCTACTACAATGTGCGTGCCTCCACCCACGATGAAGGCCGCCCTGCCTCCCGCTCTACCTTGCACTACTCTGACTACCGCTCCCCTGCAGGAACACCAGGGGGAGCTGCTTCTATTAGCAGCAGTGCTGGAGGCTCCGGAGCCACGGCCAGCGGAGGAGCCCCTTGTCCCCCTGGCCCCCTCACCTCCCCTGGCCGCCCTCAGGCCTGCTATGACCCCCGCCCCCCCTCTAGACTTTCCCACATCAGCTACGCCCAGTTCAACACCTTCACCCGTGCAGGCCAAAGCCAGCAGCCTCCGCCTAACCCCGCACCCATGGCCAGCGACTTCCAAGGAGACTGCAGCCTCCTGGACTCTACTTCCCAGCTGGCCTACGACAACTATGGATACCCCTCGCATTACCAGACCTACCGCATGGGTTTTGCTCCATCGAGCCTGGCCCCGCTGGAGGCCTGTCCATCCTATGAAATGTACGGGGTGGGATCTGGGGTGGGACCTGGGGTGGGACCTGGGTTGGGACCTGGGGTGGGACCTGGGGTGGGGCCCGGGGTGGGATCCGGGGTTGGCGTGGGTCCCGGGGGTCCTGCTCCCTCGGGATCAGAGACTGGACTTGGGAAATACGGCAGCTCCACTCGCTTCTCTTACACCTCGCAACACTCTGACTACTCCCACAGCCGACACACACAGAGGATGCAGACTCACGTTTGAGACAGAGAGACGCATAACCACCTCACAGTCTTAGCAGAGCATGAGGAAGCATCTTATAAATAGTGTATCACATCGAGAAAAAAAACACACACAATCATAGACTTACATTTTCACACAGTACCACAAACCTAGACTGCAGAACTACAGAAAAAATCACACAGACACATGCACATAGTCAGAAGACCATGCCCATGAGACAGGGAGTGTATGGGAAACAGAGAGAGGAAAAGAGATGATGGGAGGAGAGGAGTTTTAGTGAGACAGGGAAGGGAAATTCCACACAATTTTGAATTCCCTCACTCCCGATGTGTTCGTATATCTGAGCTCTGAAAGAGCGAACGGCGCAAGTCACAATCAAGACTGGGAAGGAGAGCAAGAACCAGAGAGAGGACGCAAGATCACAGATCTTTGGAGCCCTATAGCTTTTGCTATTAACTGACTTTGTAAATGATGAGAGAGAACGTCTTTAGGCAAAATAGACTGACTGTCAAATATGGTACACGCTGATGGCGAAAAACCTCATCCAATGGAAGTCATTTCTGGCCACCATTTTTTAATAATTTTTTTTGCTGGTTGTCTTATTCAACAATCATTGAGCACATATATATAATATCCCAGAATGCCCTTCTGTGCAGTGGTACATGCCATCATGCCTGTTAGGCGTTTGGGAGTGTGTTGGGGCTGGGGTGGGGTTGGGGTTGTCATCATTTTGCACTGCATCTACAGTATTCATGCTTAGACGTCCCTTAAATATATCTGTGTAATGTCTTCTTTTTATTTGCACACCACTCTAGAGCTTTGTATTCTATTTTTTAACATTACAGAATTATTTTTGTCTATGTAAAACATGTAATGTGTATGTATGGACCAAATGTTTGAACGTGAGCCCACTTAACTTGGGCGTTTGCCTGGGTGATTCCACTGAGACACGGGGAAGAGTTGTGCCAACAGCAGAGCCTGAATTCAGGATGTTTTTTTTCACATCAGAAGGGAATATCAGTGTATAAAAGAAACCTTGTGCCAAGTGTTTATGTTGTTCTTCACCTTAGACCATGTATATGCAGTAGAAACTCCTTTTATTGGTGACTGTTGCTTTACAAGCCAGGCTTGGGGCCTTGAGTCATTCCCAGACATTTTTCGTAGGCTGGAACCTTTTTCTCGGAGTTCCCAACTACAAGCTTGGTGCAGACAGAGAGAAAAACAAAGAGGTTGGGTTTAGAACTGAGTGGCCTTATAGGGAAACATGTCGTACATTTCCATTTTGAATCATTCCTCATCGTCTGTCTGCCAAAACGGCCGGAGGAGAATGTGTATGGAGAGGTTCAATGAAGGCTTGTCCACAATATTGACATATAGTAGTGTATGACTGAGTGTGTGGATGTGCGAGTGTGTGTGTGTGAGAGAGAGAGAGAGAAATCAAGGGAGTGTGTGGGCATTGGCACATACATCGATTTGTACAGTGTGTTTGTATAGATGTGTGAATGACTGCGTGTGTATGGGAAGCATACTGTACACACGTACCGCCTGACTCAAGTGTGCGCGCAACTATTGTATGCATGTCCGTGTGTATACACAGTGTGTGTGTGTGTGTGTGTGTGTGTGCGCGCGGCGCATGTCTGTGTCTAAGTGTGCGGGTGTGTGTTTCAGTATATGTCCATATCATTTCTCTCACAATCCTGTTACAGTACTTTTATACCTCTGGTAGGACTGTATCCTGTATTATTGTGTCTTTGAATTTAGAAAAATCCAATGTTTATCTTATTGTACTGTTCTTCGTAGCAGAGACAACTGTTTAAAAGATGTACAACGAACGTTATCAAACTCATTTTTTAATTTCATTATCTTCAATATTTTTTAAAAATGGTATGTAATTATTTTTCCACAGTATTACATAAATAAAAGCACTGTTTTTTATATAAAGAAGAAGAGTGTGTTGTCTTTGGGCGAATGGGTTGAAATTGTTCATTATTTTTAACATCTTTCAGGGGAAATGGAGCATACATTCAGCATAACATCAATTAAATGTTAAGACACAGCAGTATAAATGAATAACATAACACAACATAACATAACTTTCAAAAATACCTTTTTTTGATTTCGTCATGAAAAATTCACAGCATGGGCTCTGAATAGTAAGCAATACATACTAATATCACGTATATGAGTGCAGGGTATTTTAAAGATAAAAGTGGTTTTCCATCCTTTAATCAAGATAATAATATGACCTATAATGATATGTGTGTGTGTTTATGCTGCCACCCCATATAAAAGGAATATGATGTTGCTTGGCACTAGAAAGCTTTCAACAGGAGAGCAGGTTTGATAAGCAGCAGCAAGCGCAGACAAAGTTATTCCTACACTTTTCATATACCTTACATAATTTATGTATATTTAATATACTTAAAACTGATTTTGAAAAAAAAACAAAAAACAACTATACTATAACAAGTAGGCTACTTTATGTATGGGGATCATAGACTGTTTAAAATAGATGGGGATTCATCAAACCGATAGGTGGCAGACACACACGTTGTACACCTAATGCGTCTCCTAAACAACAAAAGAAGATAATCCTCTACGTCATTGGCCAGTCTAGCAGCCAAGATGGCGGCGACGATGTTGAGGTCGCTTACCAAATTAGGACGTCCTTCAACAAAATTAATATTAAATAATAATTTGCTGAGCCCTGGTTGTACTGTCGTGCAAAACAGGTAAGATAACAAAAATACAACACCTGACGCTTAGTGTGGCCATTGTATTGCCAGCCGTCATGGCTTGAGGTCCACATAAATATGCACACTGAAAGGCTAATGTTAGCATAATGCTAAATAAGACGACTTTTCTCCTCAAAGTAATTCGCGTTACCTACAACAAGTTTTACGTATTTTTCCTGAATGGAAAACGTCCGAACAACGCATGCATTTAAGGAATATCGCAATGTCATCCTCGCAGTGTAGGTTAACTTTCCTGCTGTCTAGTCGTAACGCTAACCTAAGGTGTCACGGTTAGCTGTCTGGTTAGCTAATGCGTGTCAGTGTTTACCACACTGGTTCTAGCGTTGTGCGTCTTTTATGCTCTGTGTAAGGTCGAAGTATATCCCACATTTGACAAGAATTGGAAACAAAACTATTCAGTTTCTGGTTATATGGCTGTAAATTAAACCACAGATCAGTTAACGATGTAGAAGGGCAAACACTCTCAGTTTGGAACCATTGTAGCAAAAATGAAGACCTTTATCGTTAATGCAAACGGAACATAAGTAAAGGAAACCTGCCTTTTATAAACTGTTACCCGTTACTGAAATTAGTTTAAGGGTCTCTGGAATGGTAGACGTTTCTAAATGTGTTCATTATGTAGCTAGTCCCAAAGGCAAGGGGTCTTGAACATATAGGTTTGTTATTGACGCATACTGATACTGTTGGTCTACTGATGAATGAATACATATGTGCTGAAAAATGTAGCCATGTATTGATGATGCAACAATTTGCATTAAAAAAAACATTTTGTTAAACTAGCATGAGCCATATCTTTGCGTGTCTCCAACATTAGCCAATATGATTAGGCCCATCAGTTGTCAGGTTGGCAAGCACAGTGTAGCCCAGATCAGCACCCTTTTCGAAATGACAGGCCAAACAAATTGAGACTAAAACCTCTGTGTCAACTGTCATCATGGCTCATACACCTACCTAATGCTTTTTTGTTGTTGTTGTGTCTCTTCAATTGTCTGCATTGACTCTGAACTGAAGGCTTCAACCTTACCTTGTGAATATTTTTAAAGAATATTTTCAATGTTTTCACAGGCAGAAACAATGGCAGCCAGATGTGGAGTGGACAGAGCAGTTTGCTGGGGCAGTGATGTACCCCACTGCCATTAATGAGAAATGGAGTCCACCCCCATGGAATGGTACCATCCACACACAAAGTCCCACTGTTAGAGCTACTATTTAAAGGATGCTTGTTCCCTACTAACTACTAATTTTTAAGGCTTCATTTATTTTAATGAACAAGGCAAATGTAAAATGTTGCCAAGACAGTGTGGAAGCTGACAACATTCTAATATATCATATTAAACTTTTTAAGGGATAGAACGTCCTTGACTTATTTCCAGTGTTATCCCTGGTGTTGTCAATCCACCATACATTAAGACGGAGACAGTCCTTCAGTGTCTGTGTGACAAAACTGTTTATGTACAGTGCTTAGCATAAGTGAATACAGCCATTCTAAAGTTGACTAAAAAGAGGAATAAAAAATGATTGGAAATTGATCTTAATATTTTCATTAAAAAAAGAGGTAAAACCCGACCTTTAAGGACACCAATTTTCTTTGTGAATGAATAATGTATCGTTAATAAATAAATGTTCTTCCTTAAAATACAGGGGGAACGAGTACACCCCTATGTTAAATTCCCATAGAAGCAGGCAGATTTTTATTAATAATGCATCCTTTATTAGTCCCACAAGGGGAAATTACAATTTACACTCTGTTGTTATTACACACATTACACACAGGCCTGAATTACACACACATGTTTAGGTCCTATACATGCACTAATGGAGAGATGTCAGAGTGAGGATAGTTATTTCATGGATCCAGGATACTATGCATCCTGATAAAGTTCCCTTGGTCTTTGGAATTAAAATAGCCCCACATCATCACATACCCTTCACCATACCCAGAGATTGGCATGGGGAACTTTCCATAAAATCATCTCTCAATGCAAATCAAAGCAGCTATTAGGCTAACTGAAATCAAACCATTTTCTGGCGCTTTGAACGCCATAAGTCGATTGCCATCTAGTTCCATCATATTGGAGAGAAGTCATCTTCACAACCGATATCTCCAACACTGGGCAGCTCACACTAAACCAATCCATGATAAATATCAAAATACGTATTTTTGAATTTGGGGTAAACTCTCCCTTTTAAACCTACATTGTTCCAAATGACATCTATTTTTTAGGTTCTGGCCTTAGTTGCCAGAATAGGGGCCCAAGTAAGCATTACACATTTATTATGATTAATGTATCCTTTATTAGTTCCACAAGGGGAAATTACAATCTTTACACTCTGTTGTTATTACACACAGGCCTGAATTACACACACATGCTCAGGACCTATACATGCACTAAATGGAGAGATGTCAGAGTGAATAGAATGGATGCCATGGAAAGGTGCACCGAGCAGTTGGGGGTTCGGTGCCTTGCTCAAGATTGCTCAGGAGCAATCTTTGGTCTGTATGTGGACTTGGACCAGCGACCCACCGGTTCCAAATCCAACTCCCTACAGACAAGCTACTGCCACCCCCGTTTATAGTTGAAATTCTAAATGTTTCTTCCTCACAAAACATGATCAGTTTCAATTGTTAACTGTAAAAAAAACTCATTCTTGCTTTTTTAGTTCTTATTCGGATTAGAAAATCAGACCCAGAAGCAATACCAAGTTTTCTTTTTTTATGATTTAATTGACCTTATCCCTGCCTTATATTGTTTTCTTTTCTTTTACAGACAAAGATGCTCCTGCAGAGAAGGATGTGTCCAACTTGACTATCAACTTTGGTCCCCAGCATCCTGCAGCTCACGGTGTGCTGCGTCTGGTCCTGGAGCTCAGCGGAGAGTCGGTCAAGAAATGTGACCCCCACATCGGCCTGCTTCACCGGGGCACAGAGAAGCTCATTGAGTACAAGACCTACCTGCAGGTACTAAACACCTTAAAATATCTGTAAATAGTGTTTCTGCATTCTCCAACTCATATTTATTATGTAGTGGTTTGAATAGCTCATACTGTATGCATGTTTTGGATGTTGTAAAATCAGGAAGTGTAGAATCAGGGGTGCTCTGCTTAGTTTTAACCAGGCTGAGAAACTGCAGTTGCGGTGGATTCAAAGAACAGAACCATAAATTGCAACACAACTTATTGCAAAATCCTGTTTTATTGTTTTCAACACAACAACATACTGTGGAGAATGAGCTGGAATTACTGTGTAAAAAGTAGACGATGTAAGAGCACCTCCCCTCATCATTTGAAAATGACAAAATCAACAGATTTGAATAAAGATGAAGAGGACCTTTATCATGTGTCATATGGTGTATAATTCTTGGAAGTCCCTTACCCTGTACGCTTTAATTTTTACTTCCTCTTCTTTTAATGTTACAGGCTCTGCCCTACTTTGACCGTCTGGATTATGTCTCCATGATGTGTAACGAGCAGGCCTATTCTCTGGCTGTGGAGAAGCTGCTCAACATCCAAGCTCCACCCCGTGCACAGTGGATCAGAGGTACAGGCTGGAAATGGTTAGGTGTCTGCACACTGCAAATGCTTAATATTTCAATCAAATGATGCCTCACAATTACACACAAAACACTCACACTTAACTCTCACACTCACACACTTATTGTTAATTATTAGCTCCGGTCCCCTGTGTGTGTCTGCAACTCAGCATATTAGCTGTCAGTTGCTGTTAATGGTCATAGCACTACAGAATATCACAAAAAATAGTAAAAAATGCTAGCTTTTCTTGTCCAACCATCAGTCCAAAACCTAAAGATATTCAGATATTTTTTTAAGTCTTTGTATCCATTAATTTCTTCATCAATAGAGTCATCATCTTTGAATGGTTGGTTATGTTCTGTGTTGTGCTTGCAGTTCTGTACGGAGAGATGACTCGCATCCTGAACCACATCATGGGCGTCACCACGCATGCCCTCGACATTGGTGCCATGACCCCGTTCTTCTGGATGTTCGAGGAGAGAGAGAGAAGGTCAGAATCTGTCTTACCTGGGTTTTTTTTTAAACTTTGTTCATCTGGGGAAGGTGCTGTTGTCAGACCTCTCAGTTATCACAGTTCCTTATCAACAGTCTTACGTTTGCTCAATATTCCTAAAACAATTAACAGCACGAATGTTCCTTAAAAGAAGTTATCAAGTTACTAAAAATCATGCAACTCTATGGGAGTAAACATAACCTTTGTGACCCAAAAAAAAGAGACATGCCTTTGTGAACTAGCTGCCGACAGTAAATTGAGTTAAATGTCATTTTAGATCTGTCGCCTACCATATAGTGGTTGCACGAAAGTTTGGAGATTTTATTTCCGATAAGATGCGCAGTCTTACTCCTAACTGTGACTTTTGTTTCCTCTCAGATGTTTGAGTTTTATGAGCGAGTGTCCGGAGCCAGAATGCACGCTGCATATGTCAGACCTGGTGGTGTGCATCAGGTAGGGGAACTCATTAAATAATGCCTGTGTTTTTGTTTCTTTTAATATCAAAATAAAGATCTCCTTGGGGAAAATTGTGTTATTTCAACAGCTGCAAAGAGCAACATTAATTTATCAGATTATGATCAGTGAAGTGCTAATGATCTTACATGTGTTTCAGGATTTGCCTGTTGGCTTGATGGACGACATCTATGAGTGGTGCAAGAATTTCTCCATTAGAATCGATGAAGTAGAAGAGGTAAACAACTATAATCTTTTAAATAAAGTTCTTAACATGATAAGGATGGTCTATCAGGGAATCTGTTGGATTTCCTCTGCAGATGTTAACCAACAATCGCATCTGGAAGAATCGGACCGTAGACATCGGGGTGATTTCTGCTGAGGATGCCCTGAACTATGGCTTCAGGTAACCCACTAATGAAAAATACCTTTTTCCTTCCCTTCAGTTGCAGTTTTTGAAATGCACAAATATTTGAGTTAGTTTGATTAGTAGAAATGTGTATGGAGTGTGATATTTATCTCCTCTCTCTTCGCCCCTCCACCAGTGGAGTGATGCTGCGAGGGTCCGGCATCAAGTGGGACCTGAGAAAGTCTCAGCCTTACGACAAATATAACGAAGTGGAGTTTGACATCCCCATTGGAAGCAAAGGAGACTGCTACGACAGGTAAACGATGAGCAAATAGCTGTAGTTATTATTCAACACAGCTGCACGATCTTGGGAAAAACTGACTGGGGCTGCAGCTATCGATTATTTTAGTAATCAAGTATTCTACCGACTATTCCATCGATTAATCAAGTAATCAGATAAGAAATACTTTGGTTTTATTGAAGAGCAATAATATACAATAGTTTGATTTTATTTTTCGGAAAAAGCTACATTTTTATTTCCTGTATTGCTTACATCATCTCTCAAAAACATTAAGTGCCATATTACATTGTTTTTAAAGAAAACATTTTCTGAAATGCAATAACAACCTTAAACTAAGGCATGCATTAGACATACATAAACATTACCTTAAGTTGTGCAACTAAACTTTCAGAACTACAAGTTTCAACCGGAGACTGATCTGTATATAGGCATATATGTAAATATTAGTTATACTCAACCTATTAACCCTAGCTCTGTTACACTTATGCTTGTAGGTGATCAGCTGTTTCTCCGTGAAGAGAGAGAGTGGGACAAAATGGTGTGCAGCTGTTTCTCCAAAGGGATAGTCAACAAGTCGGCTCTTTATTGTGGTCACCGCTACGCATTTTCTTGTCTTTGTTTTTGGTAGTTGTTGTGTTCGGTGTACTTTCATCGTCCATATGACTCTGACTTTTGTTTTTTTACTTTTGTCGGGTCCGCTTTGTGGAATGGATGATTACGGTAGACTCAGTGTTTACAAACTGTACAGTTTTCCTTTTAATTACGTTTGAAGTGATTCCAAACGTTGGACACTTTGTCGTTTTCTCCAGCCTGTCTCTTCTCTTTCCCCTTCACTATTTAAGCTCTCTTTCTTCATTTTGTAAGCTGCGCCATCAGTGTTCTCTTAATACATCCATGCTGTCTTCATGGCATGGGTCGCCAGCAGCGTCAGCCCGGTGTGCGACAGTAATAATCATCCGATACAACGTTGCTAACATTTATTAAACAAAGCTTTGAGGAAAATAATTTTGCATCAAGGTTTTTTAGTAATCGAATTATTCAAGTTACTTGAGGAAGCATTTCAGCCCTAAAGCTGACATTGGAATATTTTTTCCTGTGATATATATTGCAATATGAAAATAGACTTTAATATTTGACAAAATTACATTAATAGCCCTATTTAGAAAAACAAAATCATTTTAAACTACTGGGGTGATTTTGGAAGGGAGTGCATCTACATAGAAAATAAAAATAATACAGGAACTAATTCTAATGTGAATCATCAGTATACCATCCTTTCTTGAACTTCAATGCTTTACAAATACATAAGCAAGCGAGACCTGTGACTACTCTTCTGAAGGGATTTTCAAGGGAGAAATTAGTCAGTTTAATACTCTGGTTGACACCATTGTATTCATATCTGCTATCAATCCAGGCTAAAATCAATACATTGTCAATAATAATGCATGCATGTTGCTTCCTCTAAATTTCAGGTTGTGGTTGACTAGCGGGGCCTAATTTGGTTCTTTGATAAATTGATCAACCTTGATTGTGATTGGTGGTTGGCTGTGCATGCAGAGCCTGCATGTCTCACACTACTAACAAACTGTGTATCCAAGAACACTTAAATCAGTGTAAATGATGTTATTAGACACAGACTTCTGTTGTAGATTAGTGTTACGTTTCCAGCTTTGCGGCTCTGAACTGTAACATTAGTTGGGACAGACCTCTTACTTCTTAAGGCTAACTATTTTTATGGCTGATAGTCATAACGTCTTTATAACGTTGCATTTGTCAGATTTATTTGGTCTTTGCAGCAAACCTAAAACACTGACCACTGTAGGTTCACTGCCCATTAAAAACGCATGTTTATTACTGTGTGCAGCTGCTGCTTACAGTAACCTTCCTTTTCTAAAGACACACACGGAAGAGCCTCACTTCCCATAACAAACCCCGTTGTGCAAACGTTACGTTACATACACACGTTGCCTAAAAGGGGAAGGCTTGGCCAGTAGTTTTTAACGGTGTTAAAAAGTTTACTTTTCTATTAAGCAGGAAAAAAAAGTTGTAGCAGTAACATCGCACATGTGCTCACCGCAATGTAGACAATATAACAAAAGCGTGCAGCTCTTATACGCGTGTGTGTGTGTGTGTGTGTGTCAGGTATCTGTGCAGAGTGGAGGAGATGAGGCAGTCCCTGAGGATCATGCACCAGGCTCTCAACAAGATGCCAGAAGGAGAGATTAAGGTGGATGATGCCAAGATTGCCCCGCCCAAAAGGTCTGAGATGAAGGTGAGTCCCCCCCCTCTCTTTGCAGAATTAGGCCATTATGCTGTGAAATGCACTTACATTTGGCTGCCCTTAAGGCTTGAGATTACAGTGTTGGAACATTCAGTGTTGCCCTTTTACATTTCAATCAGCTTGAGCAGATGGAACTCCCTCTAACATTTGTTGTGTCATTTACAAAACAGCTGCTGAGATGACATGTTTAATGTGCTCCTTGTCCTAGACGTCCATGGAGTCTCTGATCCACCACTTTAAACTGTACACAGAGGGCTACCAGGTCCCCCCTGGGGCCACATACACAGCTGTGGAGGCACCCAAGGTGAGACCGCTCACAATGTGCATCATATTTATGTATTAACTTGCCTTTTGGCTATTTTGCTCGGACTCGCCGCATTAGTAGAACAACCTGTAGTTGCCCTAATAGATTTGAACCTAGCAAACAAAAAATGTGCGACTCTGTAGATCCTCAGTACACAAGACTTTTTGAGTCTTAATTAACTGGGAAGCCTTTGTAGGCCCTTAGGGACTTGTTGTGATGTAATATGCTTACTGGAGTGTATTTGTGTGTCTTTCCATGTGTCGCTTGCAGGGCGAGTTTGGTGTTTATTTGGTATCCGATGGCTCCAGCAGACCCTATCGCTGCAAGATCAAAGCTCCTGGATTCACTCACTTGGTGCGCACTTAAAACTTCTCCACACACTGAAATATTAAACACACCGGGTATCATTTATTTAGCACATTTAACGGCTTGTCCTTAAGGGTACTTTTAGTTCATTAAGTATGTTTTATAAAGTACTATAGAACCATTTTTACCCACCACCTTTCTCTCTTCCTTCCTGTTCCTCTCTTAGCTCATGGGTACATGAACTTTTGTTTAATGTAGTCATTTGAATTTTGGTCTTCAAGGCTAAAAATGTCTTTAAAGTTGCATAAACAAACTATTAGAGTAGTTAGTCCGTTAACCTCAGGCTATAATCTCATGACTTATGAATATACAATTTTCTAAGAGCCTATCTGCCCTGAATAGTGTCGGCTGTTCTTCAGTTATTCTGAATTAATGGATGTTTTCTTTCCTCTAGGCTGGTCTGGATAAAATGTCCAAAGGACACATGTTGGCTGATGTGGTGGCCATTATTGGTAAGGAACTTATTGTTGTTCAAGAATCCTGCTGTACAAAAATATGACCTTTGTACAGCGTTGTATTGACCCTTTTTCTTCTTCTTCTTCTGACAGGTACACAGGACATAGTGTTTGGCGAAGTTGACCGTTAACGTGATGCTGCTCATGTGGTGGTTCTACGAAGTAGAGAGTTCATTCTCTCCTCCACTCATCTGTTAGTCAGTTTCTCTTCCTGTTCACTAGCCACTGTTGTGAGGCTCTTGACCGACGACTCTGCTTATAATCAGTGATGTACAATGCCCAAATAAACCTAATAAATATTTTATGACCAAACAGCTAAGTAGTGAGTTGTATTTATTTCACTCTTACATTGCATTAGGGGGATTTTAGAGGGATTTATATATATTTTCAAACACGCCATTTCCTTGACTCGTCTGAAAATAAAGTATTAAAGATGACAGCAGAGACCAAAGCCTCGATGTGTGTATGTCCTTCCTCTGGTTGGTGTTAAAAGGAGGAGTGGCCTGATGAGATCTTAGAAAAATGGACTTAGAGCTCAGACCACAACTTCCCCTGTTGTCAGTGAGGTATGAAACATTCGAGTGTTCACCAGAACGCAGAGGAAACCCACACACAAGTTTTCGTGTTTGCTGTGTGCTGGCAACTTTGCTGTGCCCAATCGTCCGTGTTGAGCCTATTTTACCATGGCCGTGTGGGGTAGGAGCCTGTTACTGATTTTTCTGTGGATGAGTTTTGGGAGAGCTGGTGAGTTGAGACACTAAATTGGGATATACTGACCTAATTCATATTCAAGAACACAAGCTGTGCTGTTGACTTAAATGGTTAACCTGAGTGAATATAAGGGGCTTTTGACATGATGAATTAGTAAAAAGTGAAAATACTACTTTTGGCATATGTTTAATTAGAGCAGTCTTTATTTTTTACTTGTGGCCTTATTCCATCCAGTGTCGGCAGCAGAAATGTAGTCACCACATTACAGTTCCTGTGAAAGGAGAAGCTGACCGTGTTGGCTCTTGTGACTGGCTGGTCTGTGTGTGTGTGGCTACTGCTTTTTTTTTTTTACTGCTGTCGTCAGACACACCTCAAACTAATAATATAACATATAATATTCCGTTTATTTCATTAGTGTCCGGTTTTCTCCAATGTTAGTTTATATTGTATTTTGCAGCAAATATTCTGTATTTTAGGATTATTAAAATAAAAAGAAATATGTATGTAATACACAGCTTTACCAGCTTTCCATCAAACTACAGTGAAACTTTAATGTAATGTAATAAAACCATTTTACAACTTTCAATACACTACACACGCATATAGACATGCACATCTATCCTTAAACTGTCAGTTAATATTGGGCATCTAATAGACCAAGAAGACATTAACAGTTGAGCTAAAACAGTAAAAGTAATAGAGAAAATTGGCAATATTTAATTTAATTTGAGTAGTTTTTAAATAAAAGAAAAAAGGCAAATAGTTAAGTTAAGTTATCTTCTTCTCCTTGGCTATATGGGAATAGTAAATCATTTGGGGTTTTGGACTGTTGGTCGGACAAAAAAGCAATTCCAAGACAACAACTCAAATTGTGAATTTACCAAATTAGGTTATTGATTGATTAATCAAGAAAATAATTGGGAGATTATTTTATAATAATAATCGTAAGCTGTAGCCATGAACGGTCTCAATTCATTTTTTTCCTGTGTAATTCAGAAATTTAAAGGGGTGCAATCAATGTGTAGAAATGCTGAGATGTTTCAGTTATTTATTTCAAACCACAACTGACCACGGCCTACTTCTTGTATCTGTGGTTTATAAGGTAAACTCAGAAATACCTCACTTTTGAAAACATGTTTCCTCTATACACTTAGTGTACTGAGTTAAAAAGATAGACCTTCACAAAGTAATCCCTCTATGCCAATCCTTATAAAATCATCGTCAGTTGCAGGTGTCTGGAGTCGGGAGAATCCACTTACTAGAAAGAAAGGCTCCTAAGTTGGCTATAGAATATGAATGGTGCTAATTGTTATCAGACTATTTGGTTTTTAGGGGACTTACTAAGCTGTTTCCTTTGAACCCTTGCAACATTGCGGAAACCAAAAGAGATGGTGGCGCGTTATCTACATCACACATCTCTGTCACCCAGCGAAGACAACTTGTACAGCTGAACAGAGACATTCAAAACTGAATTCAACATTTTCACTTATAGTGTATTTGTGTAAAGTAATGATGTGATCACAGATTTCAGAGCAGTGGTTCATGTCCACTAAATTAAAGGAAGGGACGGAAATTGAGAAGTGTTATAGTTGGAATAGTTCTTGTATCTAATTGCAAGAAAATAAACTTTAGAGTTTTATGTACTGCATTGGTTTAGTTGTATTTACACTGAGGTCAAAAACTAACTTATCTCTGGTTCAGGTTGAATGGTGTGGCTGACCCGATCATATTTAAAATCTATTGAAATGTAATTGAACAAATGGGTGACTTGTCTTTACTAATAAAGATGAAAGTCAAGAAACAAAATACCAAAAATATGGATTGCACTGTGCCATGTGAATTCTTTCGAGTTAAGTATAATAAGTCAGATTAAAAAAAGACTTATGATTAATGAAATGTGCTAATGAGTCAGTTCCATTGTGTCTTAAGTGTATTAAGTGTGTAAGGTATAGGCTTTTAAACTTTACTTTTAGTTATTGAATTTACTAATGTGACTTCTTGTCAAAACTTTTTGTGTTTAAACAGTCACAGTTTTAATTATCTCATCTTTTTTATTTAAAATAACCCACAGTAAAAAGAGCTCTCATTGGTCAATGTTAATACTGAGTTGTTTTTGATAGAGCTTCTCCTTTTATCTGTCCAATTTGATTTTTAAGGGTTGAAGATAAGTCACTTTTAAATTAAATGATTATGAAAACAGTTGCTATTTAAGCAGTGAATCATGAGATGGAATATGGCAAATGTAATAACAAAATAAGATCTAAAATCCATTTAAAAACAACAAATTATTAATTTGGATGATCATTTTATAATTTTTATTCATTTTTACCTGATGGTCTGAAGACCAAAACATATTTAATAAAATACATATATATTCTTTTGGCCCTGGGACACATTCTCGTCTCAGTGTATTGCTTGTAATGGTTTGTCACTGTTCTTGAATGTGTATCCAAAAAAAAAAATTTTATCACAAAAAACTAAAAGTATTTGTGGCCATGTTGGCTCAGTTGGTAGAGCAGGTGCACATGTACATAGTGGTTTATGCCTCGATGCAGAGGTCCAGGGTTTAAGTCTGACCTGTGACAGTTTCCTGCATGTGTTCCCCTTTCTCATTTAGCTGTTCTGTCCATTAAAGGTGGAAAAGCCAAAAATATAATTATAAAAAATATTTAACACTAAATATTGATTTAAAAATGGTCCTCCAGAGTCTATGATGAACTGCATCCATAGCAATGGTCTGTTATTCTTCGACAGTAAATGACCGATCTCAATTTAGTATTCAACAAAACTGTATAATAAACATTTTTAACTTTTAAAATAAGTAATCACTAATGGGGTTGTATGTACAACAAAGTTGACAAAAATGATTCAAACGACAGACATAGGATAACAATAATGCGTAAAAGCTCCTACTGCTAAAATCCGAATGCAAGTATGTTCAACAAAATAATAATCTATCCTCTAATTCACCAGATTTCATATTCAGCCATGTGCAGCCATATAAAGCATATTCTTTGCACTGTACGCCTACTTATGTAATGGCTGCTGTCGTTGTTTGTGTCACAATCTGAAATGGCGAAAGCAACGTTACATAATACGCTTTTGTAAATGATAAAGAAAAAGCCCCACTGTCACATGATTGCCAACTGATATATTACAGGATATATTTATGCAATAAATATGTAATGATGATGCCAATGTAATCACTTATAGTGTATGTAGAAGGACTGGTATTAAAGGGATTTCCTGTGCTTCCTTAGCTGCTCTTTCAGACCCACATATCTGTTACGTGCTGGATGGTATCCTGTTTGCATACGGCATCCTCCTGACCGCTCTCTACTGTAGACTCAAGGTTTGTATGTTACATATTCGCCTCTACAGAAATATCAAATGTATATCACAATTGTTTATGCGAAAAACAGAATCCCTTTTGATTGGGAATGAACATTATATTTTTCATCGTCTGACGAAAGATAAGATGTAGCATCATTAAAAAGCAATCTGGTACATGATTAATGTTAATGTAAAATAGGGTGTCGTCAGCAAAATGAAGCACATTCAGAAAGGAGAAAAAGGTGTCAAAGTCAAAAAAATTAGCTTGAATACATTAATCATAATCATACGCAGATGTGACCTTTCTCAGTGCAACTTAGATTTAGATTTTCTGATCGTGAAATAATTGTTTTGCTTACTTTTGACAAGGCATGTACCAGGAGCATGGAGTGCCACATATGCTTATGGCCAGAAAATAAAAGTTAAAAAGTTCATGAAAATACAATATAAAAATGACTTTACAAATGGGTGGTTTGTCACACTTGTTCTTTCAACTTTCACTCATTTAAAACTTCTGCAGATCCTCAGTGTTCGGGAATATGAAGCTGAGAACGCAAAGGGCAAGAAGGTAAGAATAAACAACCGAACTGTACATACCTAACATAGAAATGACTCATAGTCTAAAATGGATGTAGAAGGCTTAGAACAAACTGCATAGCAGAGAATGCAAACTGGAGTTTCAGTGAACAAACCAGAGGCGGAGCTTCTCTGGAGGCAAAAATAATCTCACCAGTGAACTTCAGTAGGGCAAACAGCGACATGTTGTTTTTATCAGCGCTGGCAGCTGTTAAAGTATTCTGACGCCTCTGCCCCATTAAAAGCCTATTTTCATTAACATGCTTTTATTGGTGGCTGCCTGCAACTACTTGCCCTATATAACTGCTAAATTCAAGGTGGATGGACATATTTAAATGAAAAATAAAAATGATCAGCATTAAAAACAACTTACTTATTGGTTCATTCATAATCAAAGCATGCATGTTCCCGGGTTTAAAAGTAACGTTCTCAGCATGGGGGGGCTGAACTCTAGCTCCCCCAGGGGAGTGTGTGCCCCATTTAGGCTGAGTCCTTGGCAACGGACAGGGTTTGAATCCCACCTGCGGCCCTTTGCTGCGTGTTGTCCCCACACCCCCCTTTCTCCTGTTTAAAAGCCCGAACTAATTATTTAAAAAAAGAAAAGAAAAAAAAACAAAAGTTCCCAGCATGCAGCGATCGCTCACCCTGCTGCATTACATTACATACATTGATTTACTTATTTGTATTATTTCCTATTAGTGGCCACAAACTGCACACAGCCTAACCTACTACAACACACACACACACACACACACACACACACACACACACACAGACACACTCACACACACACTTGCACTTCTCACATAGCTTGTTCCTCCTCTTTCACAGGGTTCATATTTTATGTTCACATACATGTCACAATGTGTGTGTTCTGAGTCCTACTGAATCTAATGTTGTTCTATTCTATCCCTGACAGAATGTTGAAGAGGGCATCTATACGGTGAGTTGTGTTACTGTGATGTGATAAAGTCAAAAAAGACAGCTGATTGCTTAATTATTATCATTATTATTGTTATTATGAAATCACAGTGTAGATTGAATTTCTCCTTTTCATTTTCCTGTTTTTCCTCCAGGGTTTGACTCCTCACGCCGCAGACACTTATGAAACTATTGGCACGAAGAAGTGAATCCACGACAGATCTTTTCCTTTAACCCTCTGAGTTCTACGGGTATTTTCACACATCTTCGTACATTTCCCTTTTTAAGGGTATTTGCTGATCCCCATGTGTTTCACATCAAAATGTTCAGAACAAACTTAACTTTCTGTAGAGTGATGTCTACATTTTTCCAGAGCAATGTGTAAAGAAAACTAGTCTGATATAGAAATGTTTATGTTGGCTTTTTGAAATTCCTCAAATCTCTTTTGAAAATATCCATCCCATCAACTTATGTGTTTTCCAAATTGTTTTGGTGCTTGAAATGAGTTTACCAAAGTCTTAAAGTTATGTTTGATTCAAATAGTAAATATATGTCTGATATGAACTTTTTTAATATAATTTTTCCACTATTAATATTGTAGAAGTAGGAGTTTTGTCAAACATTGTTTGGACTCAACGGTGCGTTTTTCGTCCTCAGAGAGTTAAATACTTTTTTTTCTTTTATTTAAATATTCCATATCTAACCTTGCTTATTAGACTTGTGAGAATAAGAGAATGTGAGATTGCGTGGACCAGTGTTCATTTCCTCTTTGTTTTTTAAGGGAAGTTACACGACACAGAAATAAAGAAGTTGTTCATAAGATGGGCAGTCTCAGAAATGCTTACCCTTGCTGTAAGATTTTTGTTATTTTTTGCTGTTATGTTGCATATATTTAATTTTCATGCAAACACATTTTAAACTGTAACGCTTCAGACACATTGTGTTGTAATGGTTATAAAACAAAAAACAAAATGGGTGTTATATTTCGTGTGTGTAGACCGTTTAACTAACTTCCTCTTTTAGGCAAGTTGAAAGATGTCAAATTATGATTAATAAGATAGCAGGTTTAGTGCAAGATGGTAGATGGTAAAAATAGCTGTGTTCCAAACCTCAGAGATACTGAGGAGTGTTTCCTGTACTCCACCAGATGGCAGTGATTGTGTCTTTGGTGTTCCACACCCCACAGACTGTATGAAAACTCATGCATGTATGATGCAAAAAGCTCTTATACATACACAGAAACTATTAAATGTTCAACTTGCTTGTGAAATATCTTTTGTCTCTCTTTGAATTGCAGTGGTATGTCAGGGCTACTCTGTTGCCTAGATAAAGGTCTATAAAGGGCAGAGGGACCAAACTCAATTTCACTAAGAGCCACACTGGAAAATGAGAATCCCATCAAGGGCCAGGCATTTACAGTGTATTGACATGCTTTTATTCAATCAAAAAAGTACAAATATTTTGACTGTATTATTGTATGTCTCATATAGCCCTCTCACTTACAGATTGGTCAATGTAAAGCCCAAAAAAAGAAAGCAAAAAAGTTTCTTAGCCATTACAGAAATGAGCAAATCAAGCAAAACAATCATTCTGATTATATTTTTTAAAATGTAATCACATGCCTGAATGTGCAAACTCTCTGGTTCTGTGGGAATTTCTGAGTGTCAAAGTCGGGAAATCTGCTGAATTCTCCTTTGAGTGTCACGTCTTTCCCGTCTTTTTGGTTTGGCAGACAACTAGACGGGCCCAAATATTATTGTGAACCTAAATTGATATTCAGGCCAGATTAAAATTTACAAAAGGTTGCATTTGGCCCGGGGGCCTTGAGTTTGACACATGCGATTTAGGGAGTGGTAAACCTCCAGTCATCATAAGAAAGGAATAAAAATAACAATTTTCTGACTACCAACAGTTTTTATGAAGCTCCTAAAGATTTATGTCTGAGAAGTTGTAATCTTAGCCCAGATCAGACTGATTAGAAACATGTTTGACATGTAACCAATAAAGGAGAAAAAGGTTGTAGTGTGGTGGAAAACAATGCAGGAAAAAAACAACATGAGGAAGTTGGAGATGATGACATTTCATTTGGAGATTAAATGATCCAAATGTGGGCACGATTCCTGTTTATTCCTGTGATTGTGATTACAAAATTCTTGATAGTGTCTCTGTGGTGCTCATTTTACTATTTGTCATTAACCATTTTAAAAGTTAAAGGATTAATATGTTGTTTTCCTATGGGAGGAGGCACCAGCCTGGTATCGTGTCCAGTCTGCGTCACATGGACACAGTTTAAACTGTCTGCTTTTCACCTGCCTCTCCTCTGAGCTGAGCAAGTAAAGACGCGAAAATAACTGTCATGTTGCCTCAGCCAAACCGGAAAGGTGACTTTTGGTGCAAGTGTGTGCGTATGTGAGCGTGTGTTTGTGGGTAGGTGTGTGTATGTCAGAGAGCAGAGAGAGAGAGAGAGAGAGAGAGAGAGAGAGAGAGAGAGAGAGAGAGAGAGAGAGGTGCAGCACAAACAGGTGTATCCCAAACAGGTAAAGCTGCTCCTTCTTTTTCCTAAAGGGCAAACATGATGGCGTGTGCTTGACAAACCAACACCTAAGCACACAGAGGATTTACACTTTTTTTTCACAAGGACTGAGTTTATACAACTATAAAATTCATATTTCTTGCCCAGGACGAGGCTTTGGAAGGGATCAAGGATGGAGGCATGAGTCCGCCCTCGGTGCTTCATGCATATACCTGGATACCATTACCTGGACTGATGATCTTTATTTCGGCACTGAAATTGTCCCAGCTTGTGCACAGTTAACTGCCGAGGAGAATGACACCTCTGTTGAACAGACTGTCTGGGTGTATCTGTGTCCTCTGGAGCTTTGGTAAGAAGGCTTTCCATGCAGTCTGTCCAAAGAGATATGCAGAAATCTATCTAAGACTTTACAGTATGTCTGTGTTTTCATCCTCATCTGGTGTCAGATATGATATTCCTTCTAAGCCATAGTGTGCAGTATTTACCAATATATATATATATATACACATATATATGCAGGCTGTGATACTCCTATATGCATGTTCATAATACCAACAGACTGAATAACGGCATTAGGCAAAAAAAGGTATTTAAGATGGTACCTTTAGTTAGTTTTCTCATGAAAGCTGGCCGACAGTTTCTCGTGCATATTCATAAGCTAAGTTGGGTACACTCTGGGCAGGATATCCTTTGCTGCAGCAGTGCTGTTAAAGAAAACACTAGTCTGATATTTCTGGAAAAACAGGTTGCTGATGATCAATTCCCCTCCTTCTGTCTGCTTCCAAAGGAACTTTGTGGACCCTTCTAGTGTGTTTGTGTGTGTGTGTGTGTGTGTGTGTGTGTGTGTGTGTGTGTGCGCGCGTGTGTGTGCGTGCATGCGTGTTTGTGTTGCTTAAGCCGAAATGTGTGTGTACATGTCATGTTGTAGGTCTAAAAGGTCTTTCCACTGAACTATTATTACTGTGTAAAAAATGTATTATAACAGAATAACCAGTGTATCAGACTATTACCTATGGAATAGGGAATAGGTAGAGTGGATACGTATTTGTTTTAATCCCATATATAATAGTAGGACACACACACACACACACACACACACACACACACACACACACACACACACACACACACACACACATGGAAAAACACACCTGTCTGTAGAGTACACTCATCAGCTGCTGGTAAGTGTGTGAATCACATACCCACGGACATATTGGAACAGATATTCCCACATCAGGTGTTGAATCAACACCTGTAAGAGCTGCTCAGTATGAGAGTGAGTCACACAAACACCCAAACCTGTGAAAGTGGTACAAGTTGTGTTGTGTTTCCACAGAAATTAGAGTGGATCAACAGAATTGTGCGTGACGGACAGTATAATGCTCTGTTCCCATGTAAGATCTTTTTACATTACAGTATCAAAACTGTATTAACACCATGTTGGTGGTACCATAGCAAACTACTGTGCCAGGAGATTTTAATTTTTTTTTTATTTAGTTTAATTTAGTTTTTTCTGGGCCTTGTTGTGTCGTGTTGAAGAAGAAGTCATGACAGTTTCACGCAGTGTTGCTATGGTAATCCAATAAGAATCTCACCTACACTGGAGAGGTACTATACACAGTGGAGAACAAAAAGAGAAAAGCACTGGTCCTAAAAAAAGGGAGTGGAGTCTAGCAGAGCCGTATCATGCAGTGGAAACATGGCTTTACATACCTCCAACTTGATCCCACAACAGTCAAACTGAAAATGTAGACTTGTGAAAACAGATCCTGTAAGTGACCAAAAACAAGTTACAACTGCTGAATGCAGCACAAAAACTTTATTGTTTGCAACATCAAATGGCTAAATCAGAGATACATGCTTCAAGTGGCACATTTGACGGATTAGGCAACTTTAGAGGCGACAGATGAAAAGGCCAGGCGTATTGCATTTCAGCTTACATACACATGGTGCATAATGTAATGCATTAATAGTGACATTGATAGTGTTTGGCAATAATCTAGCTGATAAAATTAATTTTTTTTTTTAAGTTATTTTCATTCAGTCTTTACTGGGTCACGGCCATCAAGACTTTCTGATCATTCACCTGCAACACAAGCCTGATGCCAAGAGCAACAACATAACAATAATAATAATAACAATACACTGTGATGATGAATCATTGTCCAGGTTTTTAGGTGGCATAGGCAAATTACACTTTCTGGCATCAGTGCAGCACTCTTACAAAACCCTGAATTGCAGGTTGCAGGGACCGGCATCCCGTGACTGTATATTTCCTGTGTGCACTTTATAGCACAAGATAATCTGACACCCTGTAGTTTTTCTACACCAAACAAAAGAAGAGAAAAGCAAACAAATGGGAGAGATGCATGCTGACAGTGATCGTGGTTTATAGGGTTTCACAACACACAGTGTGTGTTCCATGTCTTGTATCTTTCCTGAGGCCATGGACGTCTCGTTCTGTCCAGACACTGAGGTAACCCACTGTTTGCTTTGAAGGCTTATCTCGAACAACTAGTTAGGCGACATATCTTTGCTTGCATTTCTTCTGATAGACAACATGTTTTCATCCTCTCTCTTTTCTGTCTTCACTCTGAGTGGACTCTTCTAACCCTGTCTGTGCTCCCTTAGCCTTTAAATTCTGCCCCTTGAATTGTATTTTTATACACGCTGTGATTATTTCCACCTGTCTGGCACACTTGCCATTTCCTACACTTTGCTTTTTATATGGATTAAACCATAAAAGTATAACGTATTAATTAGTGACCTTTAGTGGTCCTGGTAGGTGAATTTTGTTACCTTCAAACAGAGCCAGGCTAGTTGTTTGGCTCTTTATGCTAAGCTAAGGGGGCCTTAAAGAGACAGGCGCTAAAATGGAGCGTTTCAGATAGAGGGTGGCTATATTCAGATATATAGTATGATAAAAAACAATGTGTTTTTGTCAACATTAAAGCATGTAAAACATGTTCTAGTAGACCTTTAATTTACAGATATGAGAGTGGTATCCATCTTCTCATTTAAAACTCGCTATTAAAAGCAAATGAGTTTAAAAACGTTAAAAGTAAAAACTTATTAACTTCTATGACAAAAGAAGAAACTTGGACCAAAATATCAGCGACTTGACAGGACAGCAAAGATATGGCTAAATCACATTCTTCAGTGGGAAATGAACATGCTTTTGTAATTTGAGCTTCTTCCTTGTATAGCTACTCTCCTACTTGATTAAAAGTACTAATACCACAATGTAAAAATACCTTGTTACAAGTTAAAGGTGCTCTAAGCGATGTCACATGGGTTTTAGGCTACAATATTTGTTGTCACTTAACAGCAAACATCTCACTAGTCGTGAGCTGCCTGTCCCCATAACACACTGTAAAAAAACGCGGTCTCTGTAGACAGCCCAGGGTCTACAACAAAACCAAACTGTGTCCCAGCGTTCCAGCCAATAACCGACAAGAAGGATTTGGGGGTGGGGGTTGGGGGGTTAGTGCGCGGAAGCACAGAAGGGAGGGGGAGGGGGCGGGATGAGGAGGAGGGAGGGGTGAGCTAGTCTTGTTTTGTTTGAAAATATTTTGAACGTCAACAAGTCCCCCAACATCGCTTAGAGCACTTTTAAAGTCCTGCATTGGAAATGTTACTTAAAAAAATTACCTAAGTAAGTATCATAAGAAAAATTTACTCAAAGTATTGCAAGTAAAAGTACTCAATCCTGACATTTTAGAAACTGGAAACGATTCAAACTGTTCTGTCAGTTAATCAGATGTGTTAATCAGATAATCATGTCAGTTGGACGTGTAGGCCCTTATGTTGCTGGGTAGTTTAATTTATCAGATTTTATGAACTACATGTGTTTTGTAGGCAAACATCTTAATTTGTAAAGTAACTAGTAACTAAAGCTATGGGATGAATGTAGTGTTGTAAAAAGTACAATATTTCTCTCTGAAATGTAGTGGAATAGAAGTAGAATGTGGCAGAAAAAGAAAAGACTCAAGTATTTCAAATTTGTACTTAAGTACAGTTCTGGAGTAAATGTACTTTGTTACATTCCACCACTGGTCAAATGTCACCGTCAGGAATGTGGTAGTGACCGGTAGGTAAATCTCTTGAACCCTCAGTACTATTTTATTTGACAGGGACGATGCACAGCTCCTTAGCAGTACCAGAGTTAACTTTGAAGTTCCTCATTTTTATCTGTAGTCCCTGGGCAGGAAACCGAGAATAACATATCTGTCGGAAGGGGGACCTAACCCTAGAGTATTAATAGAGTTTAAGTTAATAGACAAACACAATAGTAAAGGACAACTATCAAAAAAACACAAAACCCAACAAGACAACAAGAACCACAACATGAAGACAACACTACGGCAACAATACAATTTCCCAACATGAAAACACCACGACAACAGTACCAACAATAAAAACACAACAATAAGACACCACTGCAACATGACTTAACATTAATAGACCTCCCCCTCTCCTCTTGTAGTTACAGTGCTACAGGGAGACTTTGTAGATCTGCCATCAGAGGATCCCATCCGCTCCTTAGCAGAGGTCGAGACCACCCTGCCCTGTCTCTACCAGCCAACTGGGGAAGATACTGTGGTGCAGGTCACCTGGTATAAGGAGAAACCCGATGCCACCAAGGAGCAGATCATCACTGCACACTTCACTGATGGACAGACAGGTCAGTTGGTACCGTGGCCGAGTGGCATTCTCTCTGCCACATGCTAAAAAAAGTTTCTTTAAAGGTCCCATGACATGGTGCTCTTTGGATGCTTTTGGGGGGGCTAAGGTGAAGGCTTGGGGTGTGGCCTTGACCAACTGCCACTTTGCTCGTTTGAAAGCCATGATGTCTCTCTCTCATGGGTGGGCCAAATTCTCTAAGTGGGCAAAGCAGAGAAAGGGGAGGTAACCATGCCCTTTATGACCTCATAAGGGGCATGATTCCAGATGGGCCCATCTGAGGTTTCATTTTCTCAAAGGCCGAGCAGGATACCCAGGGCTTACACCTATCACCATTTCTAGCCACTGGGGTACCATAGGCAGGCTGGGGGAATTCATATTAATGTTAAAAAACCTCATAGTGACATTTTCATGCCATGGGACCTTTAAAGCTATAGTGTGTTGTTTCTGTTTCTCCCCATGAGGAATTATAAGTAATGACAACAAAACTGTAGGCGCGTCCACATGATACAAGCCTTCTGTGATTGCGCAAATCAGAATAAAGTAAATTAGATTAAATTTAATGTCATTGCACAAGTAGGGACAACCAGTACAACATATTGCAGTTTTCATTAGTGCAATCATTAAAGTGCCTTTACTTTATAGCAGTGCTTAAAAAAGACATAAAACACAGAATGCCGTATGATCATGTTAGTCCATTGTTGAATTATTTAAGTGCAAATAACGTGCATAGAGTTCTGAGACCAGTGCATATAATTGTATGTTATTATTTATTTAAACAGGAACCGTTTTAATTTAAAAGAAAAAAGTTTCTTTAAGAAAAACTTCCCCTTTCCTCACCGTGAGATACTTCTCCTTATCATAGCCTTCACTATTTTATGCCCATTACAACGAGCACTTGTGGTATAACAAGTTCATTTGTCAGTTTCAGTTGACAAGTGTTGGTTGGAGGCTCCGTGGGCTCACAGCCCTCTGAAAGTGTTAAATGAGCTGTGGACTGTTTTTTATGGTATTAAAGGGATATTTCATGGGAAGATTCTGATCATTTATTTCTGGTTTCTTATCTTTTGGTGGGGATTTAGGAATTAAAGCTTAAACTTGTTGTGAGTGTGAGACAGGCCACAGACATAACACTGTGAGCTACACACCCATAATGTAAATGTAATGTCTAGTAATAGTGCAGGCATGTGTATGGGAATGGAAGTAACAAAAGAAAGCCTGAGGTCTGTTTTTGCTAGACTTAATTATTTGTGTCATACATACATACTTCCTCGCATGGCCTTCTAACTCTCTTCCTCTCTCCCGCTCTGTCTCTCTCTCTTTTCTGCCTCTCTGCAGCGTTTGGGATGTGGTCTCGACGCGTGCGCTTCAAAAGCACCGAACCCACCGTGGACTCGTCTCTGGTCATCATGAGCACAGAGGTCTCTGATGAGGGGAAATACCTGTGCCGTGTCAGCACCTACCCCTCCGGCAACTTTGACAGAGAGATGTCCCTCATTGTGTGGAGTGAGTCCCTGATGAGTGCTCATATGTCACATAAGGATGACTGTCACAACTGATGACTGTCAACAGTCATCAGTTTGTTATTCTGCTTTTCAAAGTTGAGCAACTTGATTCACATGTTTTCCTCAAAGTAAAGCCCTTGTTACACTCCTTACAAGGTCATAATCACCAGCATAGAAAACATCAAGGAATCTTGTTTGTATTTTGCAACATTTTTACATTACTATCCCTACACCACCAATTACTATCCTTATACATTTTGATTAGTTAATTACTCCATTTTTATCTCTTACTTAGACTAGAGCAGGGATATTTAAATACAGGTTGTAGAGGTCCACTTGCAACATTTCCAGCGTGCTGGAAGGCTGGATTAATATGCCAATATAGATATATTCACAACATAACATTGCATTTTTTAGTATGTTAGGTCCATATGTGTTTGAGTTATGTTGTGAATGTGAAAATGAACTGCTACCTCCTCTGTCAGCTCCAGCCACTGAAAGGAAATAAGAGGAGAAATCAGGCTAATTACAAAAGCTGGTCAGTCTGACGTCATGTTGCCTCATTACTGTTCATGAGCTCGCCCAGTTGCGCTGCGTAAAAGATACTGATAGCCAGGCTTTCATTGGCTAGCTGTTAGCCAATCAGAGTCAGGCAGCTTAGCTCATTGAATATTAATGAGAACTGGCACAAATCAAACTGAGTCTTCCTGCAGACTTTCTTTATCACGCTAGAATGGCTTGAAATAAGGTAACCAAGGCCATGGTAGAACTTCAGACAATACCACAAACTAATGAAATACGTGTGGCATGGCACCTTTAAGTTCTAAAAACCATACATCATATAATAAACAAGTATTTTTCAATCTACTCATCTTTAAGTGCACATTTATGTCAAACATTCTTTTCTTTGCATAGGTAGTTTTGAACATGCCATTTCACCTCTTCAAGTTTTTTTGATACTTTTATTAATGACAAGTTACCTGTAGCTGACTTTTTACATATTTAAAGCAGTGAAAGTAGTTTAAAGTCCCTGAACCCACCCTTATTAGTTAACACTTAATTTAATGCATACTGTGACATCACCTTTCTCTAACTGAGCCCCGCCAACTTCCAACCACAGAGTCAAGCACAGACAAACCACAAATTAAGAAATCTCTCATGTGAAATCAACAAAACAGTTCTGCATTTTTCTGAAAACTGTGTGCCAGTGAATTTTTTTAGTGAGAACATGCCTATAGTGTTTGTTTGCAGCTAGCAGATCAAGGAGTGATGCATATATGATATGAGACAAAAATGATAGTGCACCTTTAAGCCTTTAAGTGTGTTGGCTTATCATCAGCATCTCCCCTCTGACCAAACATTGTAACCACCCCCCTCTAGCCATTCCGATCTCCATCCTGGACCCTGTGATTCTGGTGGAGGGACAGTCCTTCCAGCCAGCCGCTACCTGCCGCTCTATAGCCCACCCCCCTCCCCAGCTCTCCTGGGACACCGACCTGAATGGCCTGTCCACCAATCGCTCCTCTGACAACGGTGCAGTCTCCTCGCAATTCTCCCTGCACCCCCTGAGGAGCATGAACGGCAAGAAGCTGGACTGTCTGGTGTGGCATCCCACTTTGGAGGGCCCCCGCCGGTTCAGCAACAAGCTGGTGGTGCACTGTGAGTATTCATCACTATCATACAGAAGCGCTGTTACATTTTAAAAAAAAAAAAATCATGGTCAAATTGATCCCCAGAAAATGCACTGTTGTTCAAAACATGGACACATTTAAAACAGGCAAAGACCAAGCATACATCCAAAAAAAACTCTGTCATCATTGGTTACACTTTTAGAGCTTTACTTCCTGTTTTTATCACCGTCAGCATTGCGTTATCATGGAACCCATGCAACTTCTAGGGAGGACCCGCCCTTCAGTAGCATTCACACGCTTCTATTGGCCAGGCATCCATGCTTACGCAAGGTGACGTAATGCGATTTGTTCAGGTCCTATCTACTTGACCACTTGGCTATGCTAACCTTGACTTCTCAAAGTCAATGCCAATCAACCAATCAGGCTGCTTTGATCCATAATAACGCGTGAGCATCCCTTCAAAGCAGGAGGAGACTTCAGAAGCACTGAATCAATTTTCACATTCCTGTCTTTAATAACAGTTTCATTTGCAGTAACATATTAAATCCCCTTTCCTTAGACATTTTCTTAAAACCCTAATGCCTAATGATCATTCTGAAATGATAACCAAAGCCTCTGTACTTCCTGTCTTTATCACCGTCTGCATCCCTTTTGCTCTTTATTAATCAAACGTTTGCAGTACCTGAATGTCTTCACCAGGTTAAATTCCCCTTCCTCAAACATTTCAAGGGGAAAAAAACTCAGAAAAGGATTGTAGCTAATTATAAAAGCCCTAACACATGATCATTCTGGAGTGATCAACACGGCCTCCTTTATACCCTCACGTGCTTCAGCTAAAAAAAACTGACTCATTATTGTTCTTCCTCCCAGTCCCTCCACATGCAGAGGTGTCTGGCTACAACGGAGACTGGTCTGTGGGTATGGAGAATGCTGCCCTGAGGTGCGTGAGTGGAGGAAACCCCAAACCACAGAGTTTCACCTGGACCAGGTACAGTAGGACCCGCCTCCCTCTCTGGCTGTCTGCTACTCGTGTGACTAACTGTCTGCTGTGTCTGGTCACTGTTACTTTTCTCGTAACTTCTGACAGCAAATAAACCAATTATTTTTGCTTTGATTCCATGGTTGTGTGCAGTGAGGTTCAGTGGTGGAAAAGGTATTCAGATCCTTTACTTCAGTAAAAGTTCTAATACCACACTGTGAAAATACAATGGAAATGTTACTTAAGTAAAAGTATGTAAGTATCATCAGGAAAATGTACTTAAAAGTATTGAAAGTAAAAATACTCCATGCAGAAAAATCCACACATTTCAGAAACTGGAAATGATCCAAACAGTTGTGTTTAATGTTCTAATTATTTCAGCTGGACTCTTCATATTATATTGTTGGGTAGTTTAATTTATACTAAAGCATTGTATGTTATAAACCACATGTGTTTTGTGTGCAAAAATCTTAACGTGTAAAGTAACTACTAACTAAAGCATTCAGATGAATGTAGAGGAGTAAAAAGTACAAGATTTCTTTCTGAAATGTAGCGGAGTAGAAGTAGAAAGTGGCATGAAAACAAAAGACTCAAATAAAGAGCAAATACCTCAACATTTGTATTACAGTACAGCACTTGAGTAAATGTACTTACTGTAGTTACATTCCACCACTGGCAAGGTTCCAATCAGGACATCCTCGCCAAAGTCAAATGTAAAAAATGCCTCCATTTAACACGGATGTTTTTATTATTGCTCCACTCCTGCTCTTCTTTAACGTGACTGTGTGCTTCAGACTTAAATCTCAAAATAACAAATCATTTGAAGCATATTGACAGTCACTGGGAATTGTCATAACAGGTTAGGGAAATAAACTCATCTTTTATAATTACTCAATTTAAATAGAGAAAATGCCATTTTCGTATCAAGTCATGACATGAAGTATTAGCCTTACAAATATGTGTGTGGAAGAAGCTGACTGTCCAAATTTAGATCCACAATTAAAGTTGCCATTTGCAATGCTCCTAGTCACTCTGTCACTGCCTTGTCTTTGAATAAATCTGGAAAGAGGCTCTGGGGCACAGCTGTTAATGCACTTGAAAACTAATTTGAGAAAACAAACATGAGTAATCTGTTAACAGTATCCACTGACTGACAGAAATGTAGCAATACGCCCACAAATGTTACTGAAGAAGACTGCTAGTGTAGCAAGAAAACATGGATGTAAACAATACATGATTTAAAATATTCAAAAGATTGGCTACGCAAATGTTGAAGAACACTTCCCTTAAATATTTTTGTCACACCTCCAAGACTCACACAATGCATGTTATGTCGCATCAGCATGTCCTGTACAACTGAGAGCATCTATTCAGTATTAATTACATGGATCTCAACCCTTTCCACATGCCTTAACCAAACAAGCCCTGGCATTGTCACCTCCTGATTCTGCTGCCTGAATGGAAACTGACATGTTCAAATGTTGTGTGTGTCATATACCAATGCGACACATTGCTGCCCAGCTTTAAACCCCGGGCCAGGGTTTGACTTATTCTTCTGCCTGAGTCACCTGGTGGCATCTATAAACAGTTTCCTTTAGTGGGTTATTATTTTCGCAAGGTGTGGCATAGAGTTTGGCTGGAAAAACGTGAGCCGTAAAAGTGATTGGAAGTCTTCTATGCAAGTATGAGAAGTGACAGTTAGGCCCTAAGGAAGAAATTCCTGACACATACTGTATGTGGCATTCTAAAATATAAAAGATGAAATGTTTGAGGATGCTTCTTGCTGATTTGAGTGTTTTTGCCATGTGGTGATGTATACATTGCCTGTTGTTAGTCCCAGGAACACACCTTAGTGAAAATGAGCTTTTGTTTTGTGACGCTTACCAGACACAGGGCATGCACTCAAGCATACACACTCATGAATGAGCATGTATTTACACACACACACACACACACACACACACACACACACACACACACACACACACACACACACACACACACACACACACACACACACACACACACAAATACAAATGTGAGGCGGGCAAACCTGTTGGATTTGTCAGTAAAAGGCGGCGGGTGAAGTAATAGCTAGTGTCACAGTGTCGTGTTGCGGCTTGTGTTGAGAGCAGACAGATGAGACAGTTTCACACGAAGGAGGGAGGCAGAGGGGGAATGAGAAAGAAGAGAAAGAGAAAGGGATGAGCAGTCCCAATAAGAGAGAGAAACTGGTGGGAGCAGGTAGGCAGAGAGGGTTAGGTGAGCCAAGGGGGTGGTGAGAGAAAGAAGAGGAAGCAGAATGTGGGGATTTGTGTGAGATGTTATCATGGAGATGTGTCTATATGTAAAAACAGACTGTTCCTCTTTTCTGCTAGTGGTATAGGTTAGTGTAATCTATGTGACAAGAAACTTGCTTCAGTGCATAAGTTCCCATAATAGTGAAAAAAAATTTAGTGTTTCTGGGGCAATGCAGGTTGATAATGTTCACAGCAAGAGGCAGGCATTACATTAAGGTCAAGTCTGTTCTAACTGATTCAATCAAATGCGCTCAAAACAACAACACTGAGGCAACACCCTGGACTATGTTGCTCATCAAAGTTTCTAAAAGATTGTCCCTGACTCATGCAGCCAGGAATTAGGAGGTGGTTCCAAACAATTAAAAGGCATTATTATAATATTAACCCAGAAATAAGAGATGAATGCCTGATTAATCACCAAAGTAACTCTCCTCCTAAAGGTTTAGGAAATGCTTTCAAATGGTTTAATTGTGCTTTAGGTTCTCCAGTTAGTTCTTGGTGTGGTTAACATGATCAGTCACATGCAACCTGGCTAAACAAACGCAACTGCACCACCTACAGAAACGTTCGCTTCATAAGGGACTGGGAGCAAGGCTTTACAGGGGAGAGGAGTTCAGAAAAGAAGGGTGTGTTTGTTTTTGCTGTATGAAGGGTTTTCACATTTTGAGGGGGGTGGGAAGAAGAAAGCAGAACTACATTAAAAATAAAATGTGTCAAAAGCAAGTGGAACCCTCTGGGCCTGAACGGTGGAGTCTATGCAGAGATGCCTTGCATTCTTTCTGTTGGCCAGCACGGCCAATGGTTGCAAAAGACGTCTGATTGTGAGAACATTGCCCTACTTACCAATAGCATGCCCCTCTCGTCCAAATATGGTCACTTCTGGCTTAAAAAAAACAAGATTGCCTCAGCCAAAATGTCAAACTCGGCTTCAAAACAGTAGTACACAAACCAATATGTAGGTGACATCCTGGTGGCTACGTTCACTTCTTTTCTACAGTCTATGGTCAAAACATATAAATATGTGATAGTGACAGCTCTTGATTCAAAAGACTATTTGGCAAACAAGATGCATCATTATTTCATGGTTTCCACAGTTGTTAATTATACATCTGTAACGCCCTGCAGTGTCCTGCTAGGCCATGAATTACTTCTATTTCTAGTCATAGTTCCATTATCTTTAGTGTGACTATTATTGGCACTGTTCATTACACCCCCAACCGCCTGCCAAGAGCCTGGGTCTGTCTGAGGTTTCTCCCTAAATGGAAGTTTTTACTAAATGCTTGCTCTTGGGGGAAATACTGGAATTGTTGGGTGTTTGTAAATAATAGAGTGGGGTCTAGACCTACTCTCTCTGTAAAGTGTCTTGAGATAACTTTTGTTATAATTGACACTACAAATAAAATTTAATTGAACCTCTGTAGTGGCTTTATCTGAAAATTATTATTTCATTGCCATATTATAGTTTACATTTAATAGTTATTAATGGCCAAATGCGTTGCATCAATCAATAGTGTTGTGCTACTTATTACGATATATTGTGGGGAGAGTGTTTTTTTGTTAAAGATTAAAGTGAAATAGAGTACAAAAACATCACATGTGAAAGCATGTTTTTAAATGTGGAACTCAGATTACCACTTAACCCAGATTATAAAGTAAAATTTCCATGTGTTGATATAAATTAATGCATCTTTGTCTCATTTTGTTTTCAGAATTGGGGGACAGTTGCCTGAAGGTGTAATCCCCCACCCTAATGGAACCCTAGTTTTTGGACGACCCCTGAACTTGTTAGATGGAGGCACCTACCTGTGCGTGGCGAAGAATGACGCGGGACAAGGGAAAGCGGAGATGGAGATTAGTGTGACAGGTAGATGGCAGCAATGTTACATCTCATAGCCTACAAAGACTTCCTGTAAGAATATATACAGTACATCCAAGGTTTTCCCTGTCATTATAAGGTTTAGGTGCAGCACCCTAGCCGTTTTGGGCAGCACTTAAAGGCTTTGACACAACAACCTGATTATTGGCCGTTGGACAGTCTGCCGAGGTTGGTGACTCGAGTCTGTTTGGTGTATTCCGTGCTGTCGTCAGTTGGAGGAGCCGTCGGCTTTAATTTGGGCCGATTTGACTTGTTGAACCCACCAGTGGGCAGTCGGACTTAATGACCAATCTGATTGGTGGAGTGCCAGCCCTTGACTAGTGAATCAGTGCACCTATGTCAAAACACTTACCGGAAATGACAAGCAGGATGGGCATGACAAATGCCTTTCAAAATCTGACAAAAATCTCTCTGACCTTAGTCAGTCTTCAGAAAACACATTTTGGTGAACTATTTATGGTCCGCTTTGAAGTTTGGGAGAAGCCAGACCCACGTGACGCGACAATACAGATTAGCATCGCCTGTTGTCATGGAGAATGAATGAATATAACTTAAAGGCTTTTCTCAGATCTAATGATTATAATTTTTTAGCAAATTTTACCTTTAAGCTTCTTGAGCGTTATTTTATTTCTTACCTGCTTTAATTTTTCTATAGTTTTGGCCACAGGTATGGTAATAATGGGGCAGCCTCTAGCTCACCCAGTATGTGCCCTATGTAGGGTTAGTCCTTTGTGGCAGCATGGGTCTGAATCTGACCTATGTGTCCTTTGCTGCATGTCATCCCCGCTGTCTCTCCCCTCATTTCTGTCCATCCACTGTCACTCTTGAAGAAAGGAAAAAGACCCCAAAATAATCTTTAAAAAAAGACATGGTAATAAAAATGGTCCAAAGGAAAAAAGAAAAAGAGACGTGAAACTACCAAAAACTGAAAACAAAGAAACGCCAAATGACAAAAGAGACCCAAATCAACCCCCCAAAAAAAATATTACAAAATCCTACAAAGAGACACAAAACGTATGGGAAAATTGCATTTGTTTTAATTGAAAATTTACTATTTCCTGAGGAAGGACGCCTAAACCCTCTGCCAAATACACCTTCCTAAGTCTTCCTCAAAGCTATGGAAAACACTGTACACATCCATTAACTCCCCAACTCACTCTCTACTTTACAGAATATGGCCAAGACAAGGGTGTAATGGAAAACTGGCTGATGATCATCGTGGGGGGCGTGGCTGGGGGGCTGCTGATCTTGATGCTCATCATCATCATTGCTGTCACTTGTCATCACAAACGCAGGAACAAGAAACTGGAGAGGGAGCTGACTGTGAAGAAGTATGTTGACTTTCTCTTTCATTAAGATGAGATAAGATGATAAGGAAGTTTAATGATGGCCGCAGGGAAGACTGAGCCAGTAGGAATAGCTTAGAATGGAACAAATCAGCGCTGTTAAGTATGTTACTTTAACGTAGAATTAGAGGAACAAGAAGTGTCAGGTTCAGTTGATAAATGACAGGCAGGATGTGCAAAATAACAGCAGAAAATATGCACAAAAACTAAATGGAATACATGCAGTATGAAGTATACATTAAAACTTCAAATGCTCAGAAATACGCGTAATTCACAAGGGACCTGTGTCAGTTTCTTCAATCATTTAAATATCTTTCTCCTTTTTGTTTCTGCTTTCTCACAGGGAGGAAATAAGCACTCTCACGAGGCAAGCTTCTATCAGGAGAATGAACTCCGTCAGCACAGACGCCAGAGGAGCGGTACTAAGACTGATTTATTCTTTTCACACTGAGCATGCGGTCTTACTGCAGCTTTATCTCGTATTTTCTCCTGTGTCTGTGCGACCTGATTCAGGCTGCTGCTGGTCTCATACGTTTCACACAATCCAAGAGTTTTTATTCAAAATATGTTCTGTGATGAATACCTAAGACTGTGTCAGTTAGTTGTTGCAGTCAAATGATAATATCTTTCTTCACTTACAAGTGAGTGGGTTTGGAAGTTTTCAAAGGACCTTTTTTTCCCAGTCCCACATATAATCTAGCCCTCTGTTTCTTTTCATTGCAGACAGAGGAGAACATCCCTCTGAGGGTGGAGGGAACCATAAGGACCAGCATGTCTTCCCTCGGGGTCAGTCATATACATATCTATATATCTAACTCTGCATACAGGAACAGGGCCGCGGACTGAGGCTTTACTGCCCCGATGCCACACTGCTACATTCTGAGATTCAAATCATTTCAAATCTAAAATTTAGTGCCTTTAAGCTACTTGTATCCAGCTTTTCTTTTGGGACCTTATGTTTCTAGAGTATGTTTTGTTTAAATTCTCAACAAAAAAAAAATCCCTATCCCTCTCTATGGATCATAAATGGTGCTTAAAGGAATAGTTTTACCTTTTGGAAAATTGAGCCAAGAGTTGGGAGAGAGCATTGATTCCACTCTCATGTCTGTATATTAAATATGAAACTTCAGTAGAGCCATCAGCTGGTTAGCATAGCTTATCACAAACACTGTTTCCAGTCTAGCTGTAGCTTTATATTTCTTATACAGATACAAAAGTGGAGTCAATTTTCTCAACATTCAAGAAATTAAATAACCATATTTCCCAAAATATTGGACTATTTGCTTTAATTGTTCAATTGTCATTAGAAGTAAATGATCTCAGACTTGACTTGGCTTGTATACAATTTATTCTGATCTATAACTAAAGTCTCTTCAGTTTAATTAAAGGGGGCAAAAGGCATTAGAATTGGTGCATGGGTAAAAACTGATCAACGTCTTTTCCTACGCTGACAGGAGGCTCACTGCCGTGACAGCCGATCTACTATCTCAGGTGGACAGGGAGGAGGGGTAGCGTTTGACTACCTGGGCAGGCCACTCCTCCACAACAACTCGCGGAAGGGACGGGACAGGCTTCTGGACAGAGACGAGGAGAGCCGATTTAGAGTGGAGACATACGTGAGGAACAGCGCTATTTCTTTAGTAAGTGTGTCTTTGTGCATATGTAATTCTGGGCAAGTCAAAGCCTGATTTCACCAAATTGTGGAATGCATCTCACCCAGTTTATTAACCTCTGCATATTTGATGATGCAATTAAGAAGTGTGTCTGCTCTGTGTCGTTGCAGCAGGAAACCGTTTCGCCCGTCCTCTGACGCCTTCAACCTTCCCGAAGGTACAGTCCATTGATGGTGTAAGACAGCTAAACGGCAGTGCCATTATCCCATCAGCTGGGGTTTCAAGGCCAGGAAGTGTTATCAGGAATCACCAGCACCCTCCTTTGAACTCCAACTACCCACCTGTAACAGATGATGAGGATGAAGTAGATGAAGGTTTGGGGGGTCCCGCCAGTCAGGAGCATCCCGATGACAAAGACAGCGAGACCAGTAGCTCCCAGGTGTCCGAGGCTCACAGCACACGCTATCTGCAGACTAACGGCACACTCAGACCAAGCTCCACTGTGGTCAACCCCCATGCTTCCTTGATCCACAAGGCCCAGATAGTTTAGCAGGCACCTGGATAATAACATGTGAAACTACAAGAATGGACAGCTCTGGTTTTGGAGGTGGTTCAAACGTGTATAAGCGGACAAAGTTGGCCCAGAAAACCAGTTTATGGTCAATTATGAAAAATCTGCCCTTGACTAAAATGCTGCTTTTTCTTTATTGTGTGTGTGGGACATGATGCAACAGAATAAAGCCTTAAATGGAACAATCTACTCTAAAGCATCTACTGGACATTTGGACATCTGATTTCTGCCTGATGTTTGGTGATCACCATTGTGTTATGTATTCCCAAGACGTACTGGCACAAACTAAGACAATGTCGCAACATTTCCAGCGCAGCTATACTACAGTTATTAGCAGTCAATACTCTTTGCTCACCTTTCGCAATACAGTATCTGTTGCTCTGTAGCAGGGGAATACAGTTGACATACCTTTTGTGTGGGATGTCAAAAGCAAGAACATCAGTAGGAAATCAGGAAAAAAGCAGCAGGAGAAGTAGAGGAGGCTTTGGGATAAGTTGGTACGTCAGAACTGTACGTTGCAACACCTCCGTACAGAGGGTGGATTTAGGCTGGAGTGGTGTTCAGTGTATCAGTGACTATGTCTGTGCTGACACAACACTCTTTGGGATCTGATCCAAACCATGGGGTTGGTCCTCCTTTGCCACACCTGCAACATGCATACCTCCATACTGTCATACTGTCCTTGTGCCGGTATAAGCACTGAGACATTTTGGATTAGATAAAGCCTTCATACAGCCAAAACTCCAAAATAGTGTTATGTCGATGTAGTGATTTGGCAATCTGTAAATCTGTGCAAATATGCAAAATTATTTTTTAAATGAATTATCTCTTTAAATCCCAATCATCAATACAGTAAATAATGAATTAGCTGACACATATGGCAGAAAAATAAATAATTAACATACCCTGCTCCTATGTTTGCGAGAATGAAAGTTTTAACACTAGCCTGCATATTAAACATGCACACACACTAAATAAATAGAAGTGTATCTATGTTGTGCACAAACAGTGGATGAATGCTGGAAAAGCTGCCATATGTTTGTTAAATTACACTTTTATTTCACTTTTTTTACTGCATTATGTGCTACATTTGTGACTACACTACAGAGAGAGACAGAAAAGCTGCCACATTGTGGAAATACTTATCTGAACGTTTTTTTTTTTTTTTTTTTTTAATGACTTTCCGGGTGCAAGTTCTTAATATTGTTGCAAAATCAAGCATGTCTTATCTATCTGTAGACGAATAATAGTAGATAGGCTACATGCTGTATATATACATGTATTGGGTTCTGTTACAGCCCTGAGATGAGAAGCAATGTGCCAAAGGGAAAATATATTAAAAAACAAACATCACTTTTGCTTTTTTGGCAAATATGAAGTATTATTTTGTTCTTCACATATGTATTACACTGTACTGTTTTGATTTATGTTACCTTCTGTAAATACAATGCAGATAAGCGACAGTTTGTGGCAAAGGCAATGTGCCATGTATGATTTACTGTCAGCCAACAGGTAAGAGCAGCCGATGAATGGTAAGATGTGTGAATGTAGGTTGTATTTGTTGCAGACAGTGCCCCCTGATGTGTACTGCTGGAAAGTGCAGGGACCTGAAATAGCATGCTGCAAACTACAGAACTATGAAAGACTCTGGATTCCACTGTGATTTCGTAAATATTATCTTCCGGGTCACTTGACTGGAGTTACATTTATTTTAAGGGCTATGTATGGGTATTGTATTGATGGGTTGCAATAAATGTGCATGTTTTTGTAAATCTTGGATGCTAACTCATAATTTCTGGATCATCAAAATATGGGGGGTATACTTATTCTGGCTTGCTATTGGATTGTCTGCTGAGATTCCTGAGCAGTATGAAAAAAGTGCCTTGGAAACAAAAATGGGGTTGTATGATAATTATTATTTTAAAATCCACTGACTATATGGATAAATACCACATACAACCCCACATCAGAATATCCGAACTGTCCCTTTAACCACCTGTTCCTTCTACTCTAGGTGCTGAAGTATCCTGTTGCATTATACTGAGTGTGCAGTCGTTCAAGAATAAGCACCATGCAAGCACAACATCAGCTAACGAATTAAAGGTAGCCTATAAAAGTAGATTTTGACCCAGGGCCATACACGACATAACGTAATTGGTAGTAATGCGGAGGCCACCACAGGCTCTTATAATTCTGGGGAGAATGTACAGTAACCTATATATAGCCTAAACAGGACTATTTTGGTGGTTTGGTTTAAACCCCCATTTTGACATACAAATGTCTAGCACTGTTGTTTAAAATAAATAAATCAAAAAACACAAAATAAAGAAATTTAGACTCGCCGGAAATGTGTAATGAATGAGGTCATGCAGAAGGAGGAAACAGATCTCGATAGCTAAGATGGCGGAGGAGCAGCAGGAATCATCACAGGCAGAGGGGGAGGGTGAGAGAAACCCTTACAACACAAAATATCCAACTAACAGCGCGGTCATTTCTCTTACAAGTTAAGCCCACATCCATACTAGTGTCCGTCGGCGTTTCAGCCGCTGCCCCCTCCGTGATTAAGGCGGTTGACATGCAGCGATGAGGGGGACGCAGGCCAGAGCTTGTTGGCTAACGTTAGCTAGCTACCATTGCTACACAAAGAGAAAACGCTTGTTTAGTTACTGGCAGGGCAACAGCAAGTGACAGTCCTATAGTTTTTGACTTATGGAAACGTTGAAAGTGTATGCTTAATATAAAAGACAGGACACCACTTTTTATTAAAACCAGTACATGTATAGCGACCAGAATTTTTGTTTTCGCACCGCTCGAGCTAGCCAAGTTGACTGACGTTAGCTGTTGTTGTGGATTTACTTGTTTTCATGAAAAGTGCTGACTATGGCTGAATGCTTAAGTGTTTGCTTTTTAGTCACGGTATATGATAAAAACGGGGAGAGCGTTTTGTCTTTTTTATAGCGTTATTGCATTTTTAATACCTAACGATGATGATGATTTCCATTCTGTGTTAAATTTGATGGAAATCGCCAAAACGTGTTGCAGGTGCATGGATGTCACATGATAATATAACACCTGCATGCACACGCTTTACAATGTCTGTGTATGCATGTAGCTTTGCGGTGGCAGTAGCTCAGTCCTTAGGGCGTTGGGGTGGGAACCGGTTCAAGTCCCCGTAGGACCAAAGTACTGAGTGTGGATTGGTAGCTGGAGAGATGCCACTTCTCCACCTGGGCCATGTGCTCTTGAGCAAGGCACCGAACCCCCCCTCCAACTGCTCAGGGCACTGGTCCAGCATGAATAGGTCCTGTGTCTGTGTGTGTTTGTGTTTTAAGCCTGTGTAGTGATTACTAACAGAGTGTAACTTGTAATATATACATTTATTTATCCCACTGGGGATCAATAAACAGTATAAATTATTTAAAAAAAAATATTATTAGCTGTTATATGTAGCTGCTGTTTTGCTAGCTGTACTTTATTCAGTATTTATAATTATTACATAATTAAGATACTCCTTAGTTTGTGTAGTTTTCTGCGGTTTGCATTTGTAATCACTGTGCATCACTGATCTTCCAACATTTTATCACAACACCACTATGTTGTGGCTATGTCTCCACTCAAATTTTAACCTGACCAAATTTACATTCCGATATTCTTCATAAACACTGGCCCTGGTCTGATGCAGATGTTTAAATCCAAATGCCAAATACAATTTCTGCCATCACGGTGGCCTCTCGCTCTCCCGTGGTAAGGTGCCCCAAGCAGTTAGGGGTTTGGTCCCTCTTCTCTCTATTTAATCCATGTTTACATTGAATGTGTGTGTGTGTGTGTGTGTGTGTGTGTTACAGGCCTCTGTTTTTGTAATGTGTATAATACCAGTGACAAACAAGTTTCTCTTGAAACCCAACTAATCGGTCTCCCTTCTGTCACAGGGGTGAACTGCCTCGCATATGATGAGGCCATAATTGCTCAACAGGACAGAATTCAGCAGGAGGTATGAAATCCCCCTTTTTTTGAGTAACAGGATCAAAAGGTTTCCAGATTCCAATCAAGTTTTATATGGAGTTGAACATCCAGAAAAGTGGTCTGTGTGCATATCGCTGAACCTTTCATATGCAGCTGTCACATGACAGCCGCCTTTATTTAATTTACTTTTTGTTTTTCACGACCTTGTTTTATGAAAATGCTAAACATAATTTGAGCTAGAGGTGGACAGTATAATGATATTATATCAATATCGTGATATGAGACTGGATATCGTCTTAGATTTTGGATATCGTAATATGGAATAAGTAGTGTCTTTTCCTGGTTTTAAAGGCTGCATAACAGTAAAGTTATGTGATTTTCTGAACTGACCAGACTGTTGTAACTGTTCTATTATTTGCTTTTACCCACATAGTTGTTATATCCACATCACATGTGTAAATATTTTGTGAAGCACCAATAGTCAACACTACAATATTGTTGCGGTATCAATATCAAGGTCAAATATTGTGATTTTTGGTTTTTCACCATATTGCCCAGCCCATACATTGAGCACAACCTTTTAAAGTTTCCCGGTAATCAGCAACGTTGACCTTGACCTGGGGCTGTGCAATTACTCAAAACTTTAGACGCGACAATTTTTGGCTCCTAACATCATAGAACAGAATAATCGAGAAAAACTATTATTTTGCACATTCGTTTTGTAAGTACATTCTTATTTTGTCTTATTCTAAATGAAAACAAAAACAAACAACAGTATGAAGGGACATGTAACAGTTCAAGGTGTTTTCACTGTTGATTCCATGTTTTCTAAGTGCAACATTTGCAACATGTTTCCAAAAGACAATGAGTAATTGTGTTAAATAATCGTGATTTAAATTTTAACCAAAACAAATTGTCATTATGATTTTGAGCCCTGCTTTGACCTGTTAAGAGCAGCCATGACTTATTGTTAAAAAAAGTTATTTTGTAATACAAGCATAATGCATAGTTAATGTTTTTAGTCTATATTGTAGCCTTTGTTCAGACTAGAAGCACAGCTGGTCAGGACAGAGTCCTCCATGAGTGAAGTTCCATACAGTGCATCCACTAACTTTGTTTTGTTTTTTTCGTGGCTATCTAGATAGCCAACAGTAACCCTTTAGTGTCGGACAGACAGGACCTGGCGGTGCTGCAGAGGGAATACGCTGAGGAGGACACAGTTTATCAGCTCAAGATCAAGGTCAGTCCAACCACGCTAACTGGAGTCCGGTTACTGCACTCTCATCAGGGTGCATTCCCTCCACAGTCCAGGGTGTCATTTCATCCAGAGCCACCAAACCAAACTGTATGTTGCCTACACACTCATATACAGTTTGTGCATCATTTCTTTTCTTGTTTTGTTGCAGGACCTACACAAAAAATACTCGTACATTCGTAAGACGCGACCAGATGGGAACTGTTTCTACAGAGCCTTCGGCTTCGCACATCTCGAGTCGCTGCTCGATGACAGCAAAGAACTGCAGAAGTGAGTGTTGCAGTGGGTGCGGTTTGGGTCTTTGGTTTTGACTTCTCCCGGCTGCAACGATTTAATACATTTATTTTGTATAGTTTTATACAACTTTGTCACGTGTGGATACAGTACTTACAGTAGCTATACAATTATGTTTAGAGTCACAGTTCTCTTTGTGTGCACAGTGCTCTTTGTCAGTTTTTCCTGTCTTCACAGTTTTTTTCCATTGCACTTGAAATCTAACAAACACTATGGCGGTCATTATGTTTTCTGTTTCTTTAGGTTCAAAGCCGTGGCAACTAAAAGTAAACTGGAACTGGTTAACGAGGGCTTCACTGAGTTTACCATTGAAGACTTTCACAATACTGTGAGTTTCTTGTTCAAGTAAAATACATAAATTGCTAACTGACAAACCTAAATGCAGATGTTTTTCCTTTGATACGGAAGTAGCATATATTAATTTCAATTTTATTTATATAGCGCCAAATCACAACAACAGTTGTCTCATTGCGCTTTTCATAAGGGAGTATAAACAATTACGGTGCTCCCATGACGTCACATTGGCACTCGTCAGGTCGGCTGCGGCGAGCATACCGGACGCTTTATAGAGCTGTAGCTGAGCCAAAGTAGCTCACTTTTTAATAATTAACTTTATTGGTTCTGGGTAAAACAAAACACTGATACAGATAATCTGCAAACTGACAAATATCTGCCCCGATTTTTGGCCAGCCCGATAATTGGTCCACCCCTATTTTAGACACCGGTATAGTGATGATAGTGGTTCAAAATTATGTCAAATTGCATATTCTTTTGATTGAAAAAAAAACACATTTACTTGAGGAAAGACCCTTAAACCCTTCCACCAAATATGCTCACCTAAATCTTCGACGAACCCAGGGAAAGCACTGGTTTGAGAATATTTTGTTTCGTGAAGTAAACAGCGTTCAGTGGTAGATAAAAGTAAGCAAATAATAGATGTAAAGAGTCTCACAGTAAGTCAAGTATATCTCGCATCCTGTCGGATTAAGTGTGTGATTCCATTGCCTGTAATTTGCATCATAAGTTGCCATGCCAACTCTGAGTGGTCATCTGCCAAAGTACATGTATGTGGTCAGCTGGTGCTGACAGACGCTCTAGATTTGGCCAGTTGGACAGTCATTTGACAAGCTCCACACGCATGTATGAATCTAAAGATGTATATAATGTCTCTCCTCCCAAGTTCATGGACCTGATCGAAATGTGTGAGAAGCAGCCGCGCCTGCAGGAGCTCCTGAACTCCTTCAACGACCAGAACGTGTCGGACTACGTGGTGGTGTACCTGCGGCTGCTCACCTCGGGCTACCTGCAGCGAGAGTATGGCTTCTTTCAGCACTTCATAGAGGGAGGACGCTCCGTCAAGGAGTTCTGTCAGCAGGTGGGCTTTTAGAAATGGGCAGTCTGATGAAGGGCGGTGCAATAAATCCAAATGTTTACTGTGATTATGATTTCTGCTCCAAATGATCACAAAAACAGATTTATCGTTAAAAATATATTTTCATTTATATTTTGCACTTTTTTCTTTTTTCAATTAAATTTAAATTATGTTGTCTTGTAATGAGAAAAAAAAGTTCAAACGGCAAAAGTGTTAAGGAAAAATTCACAGTTCAAGATGTTTTTTTTTTTTTTACTGTTCATTAGTTTTAGTTAAACATCTTTTTCAAAAGACAAGGGGATTATTGACCATATTGATTGATTGAAAATGTTTTTTTTTTTCCGTAAATGAGCAGCCCTATTTTGAAGCACTTAAAATTAAGTTTTAGCTCCTGAGAAACAAATCTCTATAGGTCTCATAACTGCTTACTTTTTTTCGCCGGTCGGTGGGAAAAGATTTTTAAAATAGATGATGAGAGAGGATGTTTACCTCCTTGGAAAGGGAAACTAAACTAGAGTGGGATTGGTTTTAAGGGCATATGTATGTACATATGAAATATTCCAGCAATATGTCACCTAGCATATAAAGCTTTTTGTTTAAAAAAAACAGTCAGCCATTCTTAGGTGAATAAGAATAAAAAAGCACATGTTCAATATCCATTCAAGTTCTGTAGATACACTCATGTAACGTGCTTGTTTATTTCTTTTGTTTTTTAAGGAGGTAGAGCCTATGTCTAAAGAAAGTGACCACATCCACATCATCGCATTGGCCCAGGCCCTGAATGTATCCATCCTGGTGGAGTACATGGATAGAGGAGAGGGAGGAACAGTCAATCACCACGTCTTCCCTGAAGGTGGCGACCCACGCATCTTCCTCCTCTATAGACCTGGCCATTACGACATCTTGTACAAATAACACTCCTGGCCACAGCCCGCCTCATTCTCCTCCCGCTGTACGCTACAGCACTGGGGTTCAAAAAAACAAAAAGAAAAACGTCAGCAGCAACGTTGATGAAACATACATCTGTGTATACGATCACACTTATGTATTTAAAAAATAAAAAAAGTTTAAAAATAAAAGATAAAATTACATTACATGCCTCCCTTACCCCTCTCATCCCAAACTCCCAAGTTTATCCTCAGTCAGCACATCATGGTTAATTAAAAAATCTTTGGAAGAAATAGAAGTGACTCCAGGCATTTAGAGTTGTACAGGTTTTTTTTGTGGTTGTAAATGTTATCTACTTGCTTTATGTTGGATTATTTTCCTTTGTTACACTGCGTTTCATTAAGTTTTATTAAAGGGATTTACATCTTATTTCTTGTCTCATTGTTATTTCAGGTTGAATTTAGGGCTACAACATGGACCTACATGACCAATTAATCACTTATTTTTGTTGAGGAAAATTACAAATTCTTTGAGCCCAAGGGGACATCATCAGTTAGCTTTTTGTCCGACCAACAGCTGAAAAATCAAATGTATGCAATTTGCACTGAGACAGAACATTTCCACATTTGAGAAGCTGAACCAGTAATTATTACACATTTTTTGCTGTTTGAATGACAATTTATCATGAAGATAGTATTCTGCCATAGATTATCAAGCATTTTCATAACACTTGGGTAAAATAGTGATTTGTGAGGAAAAAATATAACAATATATAAATATTGTTATATCTTGATAGTGATACATTTTTGTAGCTGTAGGAGCCACTACCAGGAATGACATCCACCTTTGGTTACTTGGTAATCTCTGTGCTGACATACTCAATCCAATGCAAAGTTTTCCTTACATGCAAACATATTACAGCAAGGATGTAAAACAGTGTACCGAGATGCCTACAATAGAACAGCTGTTTTTTGTTGTCTTCGTGCACTTTGTTTACACCCGTATTTACACATGCGTAGTCGCGTCATTACAGCACGGCACGACCTAATCAAAGATCGTCGTCTACTACAACAGCACATAAACAACAGCAGAAGATGCCGTCTCGTTACCGTTTCCGTGGGCTGTTGGTAGCAGGACATTTGTGCAGAGTGAGAGCTCTTCCGTTGGACAACAGTGAAGAAGACAAGACGCAAGGTCGCTAAGAAAAAAATGTCTCTGTTTGCAAAGTCGGTGACCCTGTCAGGCAGGAGACTAGTTGCAGCTTGTGTACGGCATCACTCGCTTACAAGTGCGTTCAAATCAAACTGTCATTTTATTTCAGATATTTCAATTAATTGAAATGTGTCTGTGTATGGTGTAACACATGGCAGTGGCACTGCAATCAATAAGCTAGCTAGTTAGCTTGCCAACGAACGGTCAGTGGGTCAGCTGCAACGTTATGTTTGACGTTGAATAACGTTTGGTATCTGTTTTAGGAAGTGTTCATTTTACTTAACGTCAGCAAGTTTGTGTTAATTGACACTCTATTTGGCTAGCTACGTAGTCATTCAAGAGCTCTAATTTAGATACGTACCATCAATATCGTTATCACTTCTCCAAAGTTGTGGACTTAGCTAGCTAGCGGTAGCTAGTTGCCAGTATGTTAGCTAACGGTACACAAAGTTAAAACGAACGCACGTGATACATCAACACATCTCTAACAGTTTCAACAGCAAAGAACTGACATTATCATCTTTAAAATGGTAGGATTGAATCCAGGGACAGCTTTAGCTCTGTCTAATAAACTGGCAACTGAGGGTATGCTGCTTTAATTTATTTCCATGAGCATGGAGCAATCACAATTAAAGTTTCTCAGCTTGGTAGATTTTCGTCATCCAGAATTCAGTAGTGGCTTCTAAGAAAAGTTACAAAAAAGGACAGTTTAAATTAAGTCCCTCAATATATGACAGAACCATGCAGGCTTTAAGGTTAGATTTATATCTGCATTTTACAGCTAACGTTCACTTATTAACCTTCGCAATATAATCCCATCTGTGTTTCTGCCTAGCTGAACTGATTGAAAACATGGATAAGAAAGCAACCTGGGACCGCTTCTATGCTGAGAGCCGCAGCAAGACAACCACCTTCAAAAACTTTGAGTGGTTCTTTGGCTTCGATGCCGTCCGGGACTTCATTATGCCTCTCTTGCAGACCGAGTCCCACCCAGATGCTCTGCTCCAAGTCCTGGATATGGGCTGTGGCACTTCTGCTCTAGGGCCCTGTATTTTCAGACACTCAGCCCAACCGGTCCGGGTCACTTGTGCAGACATTTCTCCCATAGCTGTGCGACTAATGCAAGAACACGTCCAAGCCAAAGCCATTCAGCCTCACAATCTTTGTTCTCAGCTTGAGTTTGTAGAGCTGGACTGCACACAGCTTCACAGGCACTGTGGCTATAGCAGTGTGGATCTTATAGTTGATAAGGGCACCACAGACGCCTTGTTGAGGTCTAAGGAAGGGAGAGGGAAGGCCAGTCTGGTGCTTAAACAGTGTTTGAAGGTTCTGCGGAGCTCGGGATCTCTGCTCCAGTTCTCAGATGAGGATCCTGATGCCAGGCTGGTGTGGCTGGAGACAGAGGCCCAGGAGCCGGGGGTGATGGCAGCAGATGTTGGTGTGCAAGAGGTTGGGGAGCTAAGGGGTATGTCTTACTACTGCTACCAAGTGACTCCTCGCCTTATTATATAGAGCAAGGAGACATTCTACATCTGGACTAGGACCTGTTTTTTTTGGCAGTTTGAGAACAGATAAAGTGTATTAATTAAACACTGCTTTGGTTACACTCACCACTGAGTCTGAGTCTGAGTCTTATGTCCCGACCACAACACTATCTGACTGTGTATTATGTTGAAAGTTTCTAATTTATTAAATAATTGCTTAAATCATCCAAACAAAGTTTTGTGTTGTGTTTTGTTACATTCCAGAATCTTAATTTTTATTTTCATTTTCACAGTTTATGCGTATTGCTTCCAAATATCGGTTATTGGTTTTATTAACTACTAATAATCAGTTTTGAGAAAAAACTGTATTGGTTGATCCCTAATCTGGGCTGTCTTAATCAGTGTTGGGCAAGTTACTTTGAAAAAGTAATTAGTTACAGTTACTAGTTACTTTCAAAACTTAACTAAATTAGTTACTCAGTTACAAATTATAAGTAACTAGTTACTTCAGAAAGAAACTATTGTGTTACTTTCAAGTACATTTTTAAATGCTTAAATGTGACCCCACCTCCATCCATCTTTAATGAAACTTTAAATACGTGTGGATGTTAAATTATTTATAACTCTGAATATTATAATGAAATGGACACTTAATACTATACATTATTAACAGAAAGAATGTACAAACATCTAAGCTATTTTAATGTTGTGGGACAAATTGAGACTAGCCTCCAATCAAATGCCATGTACGTAGATGATATGTTTGATGTTAGATGTTTTGGAACTTTTGATATTTTTTGCCCCTCATTTGGGCTCGCTATACCTGTCTCTTGTTGACTAACTCGCTTGTGTTGTTCGTTGTGTACCCGACTATGCGTGTTTTCACACACCTGCCCAACTCTACCTCTGATTGGCTTACCATGAAATTTTACTCAATCTCAGCCAATCATCAGCGTTTATGCGCTTGTCTCGTGCACTGGTCACTAACCAAGGAAGAACAGTGGCGGTATCGACGTTATTAAGATGGGAAGAGTAATCAATTAGATTACTCGTTACTGAAAAAATCCCATCCTGGGATATAATATTAAATAAATAAATTGATGATAGTAAAAAAATGGATATGTGTTTTACTCTCACTCAATCTTCCTTGTTGTGATTTTTCTTTTTCTTTGATTGATGCCTCCGTGCCTCAAGGTAGGATACACATCTCTCTTCTCAGCTGTAGACCTATCTCTTTTCTTAATGTTTTTGGGCTTGAACCATGTGCTTTATTTTGAGTAGTGATGCCTCTAATTATTTCTTTCCCATAGATACATATGATAAAGTTTTGAGCTCTCACAAGAGTCTTGATGCCATAGTCATTATATATAGAGAGAGAGACATTGAGAAAAAAAGGGAGAAACAATTGTTTAAATATTTGAAAAAACATAGCAGTTTACAATTTTTAAGCCACATGTCCATATAAACAAGTGAATTTTGAAGACTGTCATTTAGGAGAAATCCACTTGAGTTGTCTAATGTAATAGCTCCACAAACATATTTTTGAGGGACTGAGGATTGTGTCCCTATTCAGTTACACTGAAAGGGTCATCAGCCCCTAATGGTAACTGTTTCCCTTGGTGTCTTATCCTATCTTATTGTTTTACATAAAATAACATCCGTGTCAAAAATTTCCATGAAGTCATCTGCCACACTGCTTTTAGAAAGAGTGCATTGACACGATTTACATTTTGTAACAGAAACAAAAAGAGGACCTAGTGTTGACTTTAAATAGATTTGCATGTCAAATATTCTTTTGTCAGTGCCATACTGTACATTAAGCCATACTGTACAGTCCACAGAGCAGCATCATGATGGAATGGGTGTGGATGGTTGTCTTGTATCTCTCAGGTCAGTGACTTCTTCAATATAGTTGCGGTCTGACTGCTTTTTATTGTATAATACGCTAGGACTGAAATAATTAGAATCCATAGGTGTTGTCCTCACAAATTCAGTGGTTAGTTAAATTTTTTTTTTGAAATATATTGATTTTATTTTTTGTCCCCGATGGAGACTTTGTGTAAAAATATTCTGCTAAAAGCAATGTGAAAATACACCATTTCAAGTAAAAGTCCTGCATTAAGTAAACATAAATCACTAGCAAGATGGTATTATTATTTATGACATTAACTGATTGTTATAATACATCAATAACAACCTATAGACTTCTGGAACGTGACAACTAGCCTCAAGCTTTTTTCTTAGGGCCACAAGCCATAGAGAAGACACATTTTTTTTAAATAGGTTTAATGTTTGTTTTATGTACAATCTCAACCTGAAAAGTAACAAGTAGTTGTAGCTTTTAGATTAATGTAGTGGTGTAACAAGTACAATATTCTCCTCTGAACTGTAGTAAAGTAGTACTACAAGTAATACCTAAGTAAAGTATCCCAAACAGCTGATCTGGCACAGACTTGTCCTGATTCTACAATTAGTCAGGGACGATCAATTCAGGGCTAAAATCAGGCTTAATGCAATACAGTGTCTGCCCGGCTTACAGTAAGTCACTGAAACTTGTTCACACTCAGTCACTAGTTGCTTTACAAATCAGGATTTTTGCACACAAAACACATGTAGTTTATAAAATATATACATACAGTATATATTATTTATTTTAAATTAAACTACTCAACAGTATAATGGCCTACAAGTCCACCTGAAATGATTAGCCGGTTAAACACTTAGTTGATTGACAGAACTGGACCATTTCTAGTTTCTAAAATATGTGGATTTTTCTGCATTGAGTACTTTTCATTTGAATACTTTAAGTTCATTTTCTTGATGATACTTACATACTTTTACTTAAGTGACATATTCAATGCTGGACTTTTACTTGTAACGGAGTTACTGTTTATAGTCTGGTATTAGTACTTTTACTTAAAGTGCTCATACTATGCTTTTTGGCTTTTTCCCTTTCCTTTATTGCGCTATATAAATTTTATGTGCAGGTTATAGGTTTACGTAGTGAAAAAGTACAAAGTCTTCCCCAAAGGGACTTACCATCTCCAACAGAAAACACTGTTCACAAACTGCCCCAAAAAGCTCTATTGTAGTCCTGCCTTTACTTCTGTGACAAACGTGTGTCACTTTGCAACACGTTATTATGCTTGTCTAGCTGCTAACGGGGCACACCCTCATACTCTGCTTCTGACTGGCTAGTAGTCCTTACCTAGCTACTGCGCATGTGCGACTCCCAATAAGGAGTGAACAGAAGGGAGATGCCTCACTCTGTAGCTAAAACAGAGAGCTCAACACATAGGGTGAAAAGACTCCTCTTTGCAATGTGCAGTACAACAAACCTATAGTGTTTTTTGAAAATTAAACTATGTGTAAACCTATTCTGAAATAACCTTTAAAGGGTTGAACCTGAATATTAGCATAATATGAGCATTTTAAGTAAAGGATCTGAATACTTCTTCCACCACTGGCTGTATGTCACAATTATTTATCAAACCAAAAGATAGTTTGAGCCACTCACAGGTTTAAAGATGGATACAACCTTTGACAAACACGTGTTCCACTCACAGGCTGCAAGATCTCCACATGCCTCCTGCATCAGTACCACTATGTTGCTAATGAAAAGACTTGGGCTGAAGCTCAGGCCTACTGCAGAGAGACACACACGGACCTAGCCACCATTAGAAACTCTGAAGAAATGAACCAACTTATCAGCACCGTTGCATCTTTTGGCTACCACTCTGAGGTGTGGATTGGCCTGTACACTACAATCGACTGGAGGTGGTCTGACGGCTATAGAGAGCATGGAACTGAGTTTAGGAACTGGCAAAATCGTACTGACAATGAACCAGACTTTTACGAAGCGAATCAGTTCTGTGTGTGCATTGACAACAATGGGTGGTGGGATGATGGTTGCGAGACAGCCTACCCATTTATCTGTTACAGAGGTAAGGATGTATTGAGGCATATTGTGATTTTACTTTTGGAAAAGTTTGTTTTGAAATTCAATACATGAATTTAACGACTCTCCCCCTCCCCCCCCCCCAAAAAAAAATTTCACTGCAGGATCACAGCTGAGTCCTGAATATGTTGTTGTGCGTGAAACAATGAATTGGTCCAGTGCTCAGAGGTACTGCAGAGAGAACTTCACAGACTTGGCCACTGTGAGGAACGACACTGAGAACCAGAACGTCCAGAGTTTGGTGCCGAGTGGATACTCGGCATGGATTGGTTTGTTCAGAGACCCTAACATTTACTGGTCCGATGGGAGTGGCTACTCATTCAGCTACTGGTTCACAGGTTCATTCACTATTGGCTCAACGAGGGCCTGTGGTCTTGCAGCTTTGCAGAGAAAAGGGAAATGGATGACCCAGTCCTGTGAAACTAGATTACCATTTGTCTGCTACAGCGTCCCTGGTGAGTATTTTACTGTCCTCCAGTGGAAGTGGAACAAATTGCTGCATTACATCATACACATTTGAATTAATGAGTTTGTTACCACAAAGGTTTTTTTTCTTTTTCTTTTTGTAAAAACACGAGTCATGAGGCAGACAATACAACTGAGGATGAAGCCAGGGGACCCCTCTCTGGATCTGAATGACCCTGCTGTAAAAGCAGACATCCTGAAAAAGGTGAGTGGAATGAACAAAAGCTATAGGTTCTTACACATAATTTAGATTGATGTTTAAAAAATGGCTACTGTTTGTGTTTCCCAGCTCCAGGGCAGGCTGAAGGTGGTTGGAATGAGTGGAGTCACCCTGAAGTGGAAAGAACAGCCTGATGGGAAAGTCTTCCACAAGGAGGGACAAAGTTCACAGAGGAAATTCAGAAAGAAAACTGAGCTCTGAAATTGAATTGAGATTTTATCCTGATTAAAACATATGTGTGAACCCTTCTGCATTCCTTTAAAACATGCTCTAGTCTAGAACTATACTAATACACTATTATACTTGTTTTGACATACTATACTGTGACCTTTTTGACATAAACTATGACTGTTTTCGACATACTGGACTAGGACTTTTTATGACTTTCACATACTATACTGTGACTTTTTATGAATTGTTTGGAAATGCTACTATGACATTTTGTGACTTTTTCAAAATACTATGCTATGACTTTTTATGACTGTTTACATAGTACACTATGCCTTTTTTTGACACACTATAGGCCTACTCTGACTTTTTTGCTATATTATAGTACTCTTTTGTACATACTATGCTTTTGCGAATAATGTTACATTCCCCATTCCATTCTGTGAGAACTCTGAAGAAAGTTGTTCTTACGGGTTTCATTGGTATCCTAAATTGCAACACTGTTTATCCTATCTGTGGGTATAAACCTTGGGGCAATCCTTCTGCCAATCTTTTTGCATGCCATCTAAAAATATGTAGTGATTGTTTGAAAATATATACAGTATATCCTTTGTGTGTCATTAAACCTTCAGAACGCTGCTTTGTGTCGTTTTTTTCTCTGAGATGTCGACACTGCTTTCAGAATCAACACACAGGGGTCGAGCCAGTAGATGATAGGATTCGAACCAAAAAACAACACTGATCGAGTTGTTTCACAAAATATACTATGATTTTTATTTTGAAAAACTATATTATCACTTTTTATGCCGTTTTTCCACATATTATAGGCTTTCTATAACTTTTTTTGACATGCTATAATCGTTTAGACATAGTTTATTATGAGTTTCCTGTCTTTTTTCGAAATAACATACTATGACTATTTTTGACATATAATATATTATGACTTTTTTCGACAGACTAAACAATGATTTTTGTAACTTTTTTCAACATACTATACTATACTATATTATGACTGAAAAAGTAATAAAAAGGTCATAGTATAGTACTGTATGTGGAAAAAGACATAAAAAGTCATAGTATAGTATGCTTGGAAAAAGTAATTAAACAGTCAGAGTACTGTCATTGTTAAAAAAAAGAAAAGTCACAGTATAGTATGTTGAAAAAGTCAGAAAAATGTCATAGGTCAACACATCCTATGATTTCATATTGACCTATGCTTCAAGGTTTTTACATAGCTTTGCTTTTCAAATTACATTGCACTTCAAGGGTTATGGCATTTTGAGTTTAATAGTCATAAAAGGTCCAAGTGTATTATGTCGAAAAAAAAAGTGATAAAAAAGTAATTACAGAGTATGTTGAAAAGTGATAAAAAAGTCACAGTATAGTATGTTGAAAAAGTAATTAAAAAGTCATAGTATAGTATGTCAACAAAAGTCATAGTGAAGTATGTCAGAAAAAGTCATTAAAAAGTCATAGTATAGTATGTCAAACAAAGCCATAAAAAATTATTAGTATAGCATGTGAAAAAAAGGCATAGTATGTATATTATGTTGACAAAAGTCAGAAAATAAGTCATAGTATATAGTATGTTGAAAAAAGTCATAAAAACTATTAGTATATAGCGTGTCTAAAAAGATAATGAAAAATTCATAGTATAGTATGTCAAAAAAGTGATAAAAAAGTCACAGTATAGGATGTTAAAAAAGTCATAGTATAGTCTAATGCAAAGAATGATTAAAAAAGTCATAGGGTAGTACGTTGAAAATAGTCAAACTAAAGTATGTTGTAAAGGTCATAGTAAAGTATGTTGAAAAAATCAACAAAAAGTCATAGTATAGTATGTGGAAAAAAAAAGTCTTAGTATAGTATGTTGCAAATAAGTTATAGAATAGTATGTTGAAAATAGTCAACAAGAAGTCATAGTATAGTATGTCAAAGGAAGTCGATTTATAGTATGTCGAAAAGGTCATAGTATAGTATGCTGAAAATGTCAACAAGAAGTCATAGTGTAGTATGTCAAATAAAAGACGTGGCATGGCAATTTGTCTCACAACTTAACAACCACAAGATTTAAACACACAACATTCAGTCTTCCAATTATTATTTCGTCATGCTGTGCTTCTTAATCTGATGCACAGGTATGTTTTTTCATCATAGAGTATTTGTCTATTTCCTCTTTGTCTATTGGAAGTCTTGATTCTTGGAAAGCAGCTCTCAAAATTGATTACACCACATAAGATTTGATACACTAAAATACAACTCATTCTGCAAAAAAGTGTATTAGTACAGTACGTTGAAAAAAGTCATTAAAAGTCATTGTATAGTGTGTCATAAAAAGTCATAAAAAACCATAGTATAGTCTGTCAAAAAAAGTCATTGTATAGTATGTCGAAAAAAGTCAACAAAAGGTCACCGAATAGTATGGCGAAAAAGTCAATAAAAAGTCATAGTGTAGTAAGTCAAAAAAAGTTGTAGTATAGTATGTCGAAAAAAGTGATTGAAAAGTCATAGTATGTAAAAAAAGTAATATAAAGGCATAGTATAGTATGTCCAAAAGGTCATAGAATAGTATGTTGAAAAACGTCATGATATATTCTGAAATAAGTCATAGTATAGTACGTCAAAAAAGTCAAGAAAAGCCATAATATAGTAATTGGAGAAATAGTATAGTATGTATAGTAAAAGTTATGGTATATTACAGTATGTTGAAAAAAAATCATATTATAGTATGTCAAAGAGAGTAAACAAAAAGTCACAGTATAGTATGGCTAAAAGTCATATAAAGGTCACAGTATATAGTATAGTCAAAAAACGTCACAGTATAGTATGTCAAAAAAGGAAACAGAAAGGTCATAGTATATTATGACAAAAAAATTGATATTCTTGCATGTCGAAACAAGTAATAGTATAGTATGTCAAAAACGTCATTGTATAGTATGTCGAAAAGGTCAACAAAAAGTCTAAGTATAGCATGTCATAGTATAGTATGTTGAATAAACTGACAAAAAAGGTCAAGGTAAAGTATGTTTAATGAAGTCTTCTTTCCTAAAAAAAATTGGTCTCACTACAACCACAAGATTTGAACTCACAACCTACTGTCTTCCAGTTATTTATTCATCATGTTGGGATATCTGACCTGTGACAAAGGTATTTTGTATATGTTTTTCATATTTGTCTATCACACGTTTATTGGACCCTATAAGATTCAAACACACAAGTTTCTATCCTTAAAACATTCTCTTGTCATCCTGAGCTATCTGAACTGACCGATTGGTATATTTATCATTTCCACTTTAGTATAGTATTTCATAAAAATTGATAAAAAAGTCACCGTATAGTATGTCGAAAACCTTATAGTATATAGCATAGTGAAAAAAGTCATAGTTTAGCATGTATGATCACTTTTTTTTTTTTTTTAATTTCTGAATTTATTTGATAGGACAGCTTAGACTTAAAGGGGAGAGGGAGAATGAGAAGCAGCAAAGGGCGACAGTTTGGAATTGAACATGCGGCTGCTGCTTTGAGTACTAAGCCTCTGTACACGGGGCTCACATGAACTACCCAGGATCCCCACAATGACTTTTATTCATAACGTTGTTCTTCTACATTTTATACAATGACTTTTTCCTTGACATGTTGTACTATAACTTTTTCATGAATTTTTTTACATACTGTAGCTTACTATGATTTCTTTCAAAGTCAAAAATGATTTATTATTATTTATCCCAGTCCCATGCATGCTTAGAGCTTTTCTATTTGTTCAATTGAATTCTTCTTTCCTGGAACGTCATTGCATCCCATTAGATTTGAACACCAGCCTTCTGTCTTCCAATCACTTTCTTATCAACCTGATCTATCTTTCCTGTTACACAGTTAAAGTTTTTAGCAAATTTGTCTTTTCTACTTTGGACCTCAAGCGTCACTGCAACACATAAGATTTAAACACATAACTTTTACTCTTCAAATCTTTCTCCCATAACTCTGAGCTATCTGACCTGACACATAAGTTCATGCTTTAGGCATATTTGTCTTTTTCCACATTGTATATTGGACATCAAAACTTATTTTCCTGACATGCTATACTATGACTTTTTATGACGTTTTTTTGACATACTATACTGTAACATTAAATTTTTTTTTTTTTAATTCTTTCAACGTATTGTACTTTAAATTGCAGGTAAACTGAGTTCTTCAACAACCAGTGAAGAAATTGAATGGCAACACCGCCCTCTTATGTTTAAATGAGTGTATTGCCTTTAAAAACCCTATTGCGGAATTGTGGGGGAACAAGAGAGACGTTTGCCTAGTGTACAAAAACAAGGTGGAAGTAAATATTAAAACAGAGCAGGGCTGCACTTGGTGTGTACTTAAAATCTTTTCCAGCCTAAAGATATTCACAAACATTTTCACCTGTTGTTCTCTCTTCAAATGTGATTTAAATGAGATTAAGATAAAGGCAAAAGCCCTTGCACAACATCTAACTTATTTCATAACTTCAATCCCATATGTGCAAAAAGTTTTTACTATTGTGCAGTTATAAAGACCCATGCATTGACTAGATACATTGTTGTACAATATGCTACAATGAAATCTTTAAGAAATGTCTCATCCAAACAGCCGACACATGAAATATTTGTATTAACATGGTGTGGCATGGCATGGACATGGTGTGGTGTGGCCTAATTTCTTCTCCGGGCTCATTAATGACATTTTTGTGACTCATGACATGGACTTGTTTCTTGTTGCGTGACTTGTGTTAATGTGTGTTAATGTGTTCTAGAGTAGAGTGTGTAAGGTAAAACAGTAAAAATAATCTAAATATAGCATGTACAAGCCAGCTTCAAAATATCCAAACTATCCCTTTAACAATAAGAGGCAGAGCATGTTGGATGTTGTCCCTTATACTTGGATTTTATTTCATTTCTACTAGAGATATGTCCATCACAACACAAATGTATTCAATAGAAGCAGAGTGTATACACTTTGATTCGTGACTGAGTCTTACACATATCTAACTTATAATGTTGGTACATGTCAATGAATAAAATCAGGACTCTTTCAGAAACGACATGATTGCCAACACTAATCCAGTCAGGTGTCTTTAAACATGTAAATAACTTTTCATCAGGCACCATCATCAATGCTTCAACTTGCTCAATATGGTTTATAACCAAACACCTGCAAAACTAATGGCATTCCCCATCGGCCTCAGTTATATTCATTTAGTGATAATTAGTGCATGTTAGCATGGTAACTAAGGTGGTGAACATGGTAACTAAGATGGTGAACACAATAAACATACCAGCTGAACATCAAGCATCTCTGTGCCAAGCCACAGAGACAGTCTGAGTGTGAACTATTAACACATTGTCAACACAAGTATTCTTTTATCTTTACAATAACTTTACGAGTTATGTGTGAATATAAGGAGAAAAGATCTCAATAAGCAGATATTATTTGACAAAAAACCTCAAAAGCAGAAACATTTGACATCCACCCTGTGATTGTTTTTAGTGTTAGTGTTGTGAAATTATATTGTACGTATTATTTCTCACTTCACCTGTATTTGTAAAAGATTACACACACGCACGCACGCACGCACAAAAAAAGAGTAATAAAGCCACAATTGTAGAATTGTAGAACTGCTACACCAATGACTGCCACTAAACAAACGCAGTGCAAAGAGTCCTATGCTGTACAGTAGCCATCCTCACAGTGCACTACATTTGTGAAATGGTTCTATTCTAAAACAAGCTGAAGAAGCTCTCTGGTTCCTCACCGTCCTCTTCCTCCAGCTGGGCGTGTTTACACATAGCTGGAGTGAGGAGCTGTTGAGGGTCCGTTAGGCCGATGACATTGTTGAAGAAGCTGTTGGTGGGAAACAGGAAGAACACACAATGAAATCATCCAGACAACAGCAATGGCTGCAATTTACTTCATCTTGGAACGCAGAGGCTGAATGTCTACAGATCATACTGGGCAACACTGGGCAACTCACACCAAAACAATCCTGATTGATAAATATCACTACACTCTCTCCAATCATATCAACTTTTTACATAACTGCTGAACATATTGTCTGTGACTGTTTGTAATTGGCTGTTTTTCTACATACTGTATGTGTAATTTTGACTCTATACGTCACCTTTTTGTTACACACTATCTTCACAATAAAATGAATAAACAAAGCAAAATAGCACTACAGGTAAGAGGAAAAATATATACTTTTGATTTAGGAGTTTGAACTGTCGCTTTAACTTATAACTCTGACCATGGCTCAGAAGGCATGTGGTGATTACCAATGTTATTAGTTCACAAAATATCAAAATAATTTCAAAATATATTTTCTGTAAGGTCGATAAATTATTTTCGGATTCCATTTTATGTATCTATATTGAACAAGCTTCTGGTGAGAAATGTTACACTTTGTTATCATGTGCATGCACTGACCTGGTCACCACCCATCCAGTTCTGTTGCTGTGAAACACAGTGCTGACAGGGACACATCCAAACTCTGTGACAGTGCTCATGTAGTTTGCTGCAGAAGCAGAAGTGGATCACATGAGAGCTGAAGCAACACAACCAGATGAGCAGCTTCAGCTTCAACACAATGACAGACTGTCATGTGCTAAAGTATTTCCTGTAGTGTAGCTTCCTCGTACTGTACCTGGTTCTTTCTTCATGTGTAGCTCTCCCAACCAGGTGTTGACCAGGACTCCTTCCCCGGTCCAGAGGAGCTGCCTAACACCACCTGTGCCAGCAGGGTCGAGTTCCTTGGGATCGCCAGCGGGTGGAAGTCTACACACAGTCTCTTCTTGCAACATGTGTGGTTCCTGTAGTTTATCTTATACATGACACGCTGTAAGACCAAATGGTATTATATTTACAATATGTATTTATGTTAAACATGGCATCTACAAATGTCGATATCTTTGCTATGTTGTCATTACCTGTCTGTAGTGTAGAAGTACATCATGGTGGAAGGTCTTTTTGCCATAATGTTCAATCTCTCTGATGCGGATGCGCTCCCCAGTGCGTCGTAGCTGTACTTGGCAAAGGCCATCAGCTTCTTCACGCGGAGAGGACTTGGAAGATGACAAAAAATAATCTTATTACAGCGAGCAATGCTGTGGCTATGACCAAATTAGTTTATGCTATTTAAGGTAGTTTGGTGAGTAAAATATTTGTAATAGGAGACACTGCAGGTGAACAGGGTAAAACATTTGTACTAACAGATATCACCATGATACATGGAACCCAGTTGATAACTTACATTAGGACAATACTTTTGGTATTACAATTTTTCTGAAGTTTGGTTGTTTATATGGGCAAATTAGGCCTTTTCAAATGCTAACTTTAAGTCAATTTAGGAGAAATCTACAGTTACAAATAGACAAAGTGTAGTATACAATTTAGATGCTGCAATCTGGATGCTTTTTCTCAAATAGTCTGAAAAAAGACATGTTATGGAAGAAAAATACCCCCAAAACATTTGCCTGTAGTGTCTCCCTGTTTTGTCAGGAAGTTGAGTTTACACAGTTGTTTAAGGAAGTAAAAACTTACCACAGAGAGGTGTCCGTCAGCAGTGCTGGGGATCCTATTAAAATCAAAACAGTGTTTATAAATTGAGCATTTAAATCACAACTGTACAAAACTCACAACATAGTCATATTTCCTTATAAGTGTCAAAGCAAAAACAGAACAGCATGGTCAGTATTTATTTATCTGTCATTATTCAGTGGAAAACTAGATGAACAAATGAAGTCAGTGTGTACAGTACTTACTGCATGGTCGTGGTTCCTGAGCCAGGCAGCCCACTGCCAGGCACACAAACAGGATCAGGGCTCTCATGCTGTCAGATGTACTGTATGGTAGATACGCGTTCCTCTACACACAGATGCAAATGCTGTATGCTGCTGCTGCTTCCCGTGCGCTCACTCCCTTATACAAGCTGGTCAAGGCTCCCAGTCTGCATCCACTGCCAGGTTTTCTTTCAGTTCTCAGCGTATACACCCAACCTGTCAGTATAAAACAGAAAACATTAGTTATAACAACAAAGGAGTGTCACTGTGACTCAGCTAGTTTGAGATGTCATGCCATCTCCTTTCTCTCTTACAGTCCTTGCTTTCTCTTTTTCAGTTGTAAATTTAGGTAAAAAAAAAATAGATTGACTTCCAGGAAAGGGAAGAGAGAATTTGGGTTCAAGAATTAAAAAATAACTTCTCTCATCACAAAAATGCTTTTTAACCACATTGATAAAGTATCAACTTTAACAAGTTTTCTACAAATTCAGAATTCTTTCTTAAATTTTAAAGTCATGGTAATTCATTTTCCTGTTTTCACTGGGCACCTGGGAAATGGATAGTATGCAAGAGGAAGATTCTTCCTAACATGCATCCTTTTTGCCCTACTAGTACAAAGCTGTTTATACAGTACATGTTGCCATTTATTACACACAGAAAAGGTATGCAATTGTTTAGGTAAAAGTCGTAGACTGCAATGGTTTATTGTTCTTATGTATTTATTGATACAAATTACACATGGTCACACATCAGCATATTGATAGAAAGAGGGGAGTTTTTGGACCCATTGTCACTTTGAAAACATTCATAAATGCAGCTTTCTGTTGGGTAAAGAAATACTCTATGTAAAAAACAACCCCAAAAAAAAATCAAAATATGGCAATTTCAAAATATAATAATATATATCTCAATTTTCAAAAACAATTAATAGCAGGGTAGGTGTGATGCTCCATCTAACAAAGCTGTGATTTAGTAGCTCCACTTGTTTAATGGCAAATGAATTTGTAAAAAGGAATGCTGGGCTGAAGGACTCAATGCTGTTTGAGGAACAAGCTAAAAAAGTCGACAGGCTCCTCCTCACTGTCAGCATTCAGCTCTGCATCCAGGCAGAAGTCTGGAGGGTTGAGCAACCCGGGGTCTTCTATCCCAATGATGTTGTTGAAGAAGCTAGTGGACAGAAAGAGAGTGGCATAACAATCACTTGTCCAGTTGCAAATATATTTTAGGTTTTTAAAAGTCAGTGTCTAGCCTGTCACCACCACACTGTCCCTTCGGCCCTATAGAGCAGGGGTCTTCAACACTTCGAGACCAAAGACCCCTCAGCTGAAAGAGAGAGACGCAGCAGGGAACCCCTACTCCATATTGTATAGAATTTAGTGGCATATTCAACTGGGCCAGATACTGTATATGAAAATGGATGTATAGATATTCATTATTTCTAAATCATGTTTTGATGTTAAACATACACTTGGAAGTCACAGATAATCCTTAGGCTTAGTTGGATGTGTTGGAGGCTATACCTTATAATAAATCTATCATCATAACATGTCTATCATCAATTAAAATGTTTTTTTTTGTTTTCATGAATAGGCCAATTTATCTTTCCAAATAATATGTCAGAATTATGTTAATGTACTGCATATTTTCAGACACAGAAGGAAAATTAACTTTTCCAAAAATAATTTGCTCCCCCCTGCAGTAACTCCGTGGACCCCTTAGGGGCCCTGTTGAAGATCTCTGCTATAGAGTGTTGACGTGAATGTGAACTAACCTTGTCACCAGCCATCCATACTGCTTTGTCTGGTACGCACTGCTCACAGGGATGCAACCAAATTCAGTGACTGTGCTTATGAACATTCCTGTAAAGTCAGAGAAGAAAATGAGCGTGTTAATGCACTGGGTCGGATGAATAGACAGTTAAGGCAGTTGTAACCGTCCTATGCTCTCTGACCTGATTTGTCTGGCAGCTCTCCCGTCCAACTATTGACCAGGAGTCCTTGTCCAGGTCCAGTCGAGCTGCCCAGAACAACCTGGCCCAGCAGAGTAGCATCTTTTGGGATTCCCTGAGGCTGGAAGTCTGCCTTCAGAGGCTTTTTCTTGCATGTACGGTCTGCGTCATTGATCTCATACATGGTAGCCTGAGGGATCAAAGGTGTGGCAAAGGTATGACTTGATTATTTTGATATATTTGTAGTTTTATATACAGCATAAATGTTTTTTTCTTTCTTTTACAAATATACTGTATATATAACTGTGTTTAGTTAAAATTATACAAATAGTAATTTAATCAATTTTAGTCTTGAAATTGAAACTGAAGGTGGAAAAACAATAAGTGGCGTTACTGTTTCACGATTATTTTGTATTATTATTATTGTTATTATAAATAGATAATTATATAATAATACATACTACTTAACAATGCATCTAACATCTGCAGTTGTCCTATTACATCTATGCAAATCTGTGCATACACTTGCTCAATATTTTGGTTTAAACATTTTGACCCAGACAAATAAATGTGATTATTGTGAACTCTATGAACATTAACGATTATGGTTTCATTGATGTGATAACCACAGTTCGTAAAAAATTGTTTACTCCCATAATAATTTAAGATTTGCTGCACCTCTTCACATCAACTTGACAAAGGGCAGTGTTGCTCCATTGTGTTGATTGAGAAGTTAAGGCTTATGTACAATAACATATAAAAAACCTCAAAAAAAACCTGAAAGACTTTTAATCTGTTGAAGCAGATCCCTGTGCTTCTACTTCAAATTAAAAACTCAACTTGTGAAAGACTTTTATTTGTAATCTGTTGAAGAGCAGATCCCTGTGTGCCCAGCTCCATGAGCATCCGGCTGTCCCATTAAAAGTTGGCTATTTTTTCTTTTTACTTTTTGACCCTCTCTGATCAGGAGACAAATTTTTCTGCATTGCTTTTTCCAAAAAATAAATATTTGGGCTGTACATTATCACATGGTCATAAGTATTCACTGCTTTGGTCTGTCTATTTCCTGATCATTTGAGATGGTTCTAGGAGTCCAGCTGTGTTTGATTATACTGATTGGACGTCAGTCTATATAAGACCTTGAATGATGTCTTCATGAGGTCAAAGGAACTGCCTGAAGAGCTCAGCCCACAGATCTGGTCAAGGTTACAAAAAATTTCTGCTGCACTTAAGGTTCCTAAGAGCACAGTGGATCCCTCAAATGGAAGACGGAACTGTCCCAAACTGAGCTATCGGGGAGAAAGAGCCTTGGTGAGAGAGGCAAACCAAGAAGAACCCAATGGTCACTGTGGCTAACAGCAGGGGAGATGGTTACAATCGATTTGGCAAAAGTCCACATCTTTTCATTCTGTGTGGACTGGATGAAAAACACCTGAAGGACTCCAAGATGGTGATAAATAAAATCCTCTGGTCTGAGAGACCAAGATGTACATGTCCAGGCACTGCTTTGTCACAGTCTCAACAGTGTGGTGGTGGCAGCTGAGTGTTTTCATGCTCAGGTCAGGCTTTATGGTGGTCATTTAACACACTCCAGAAAATAACAATAAACACTCACCACAATGAGGGCTCCGCTCAGGAGAACTGGAGGACTTGGCTGTGTTATGGAGAAAGGCTGTATTTCAAAAGGGTGCTTCTACTAAATTGAACAAAGGGTAAAACCATGTATTTTCAGTTTTTGTTTTTAATAAATATGCAAAATTTCTAAATTTCTGTTTTTTTTCTGTCAAGATGGGTTGCTGAGTGTACATTTGAACATTTTTGGAAAAAAAAGGCAATGCAAACAAAAAAATTTAAAGGGGTCTGAATACTAAAAATTTATCACCATATAATCATAAACAGTACAAATATCCGCTCAGAAAATGGAAAAATTTATGAAATTCAAAACTGTAAAATGGCATTAGCTTTAACCATATAATATACAGTACAAATATTGAGAAACATAAAATGGCATTAGAAATGAGAAATCCTTTCCAACAATCACAATTCCTTTTCTATTTCTGTGATTTTACTTACAGCATGGGTGAGGCTCCTGAGCCAGGCAGCCTGCCAGGAAGCACAGTAACAATACCAAGAGTCTCATACTTTTGGATTCCACGCTCCCTTCTAAGGCAGCCACAAACACTCTGGTGCTCGAGAGAGGAGTCACTTCCTTATATAAACGAACACTGGGGCTCCAGGAGAAAGTCCACCTTCCGGGATTTATTTTGAACCCTATTTCTCTTATAAAAAGTCATCCTGTACATGTGAGTGAAAAGCTGCTGCAATCAGTTTCACTTAAAGATAAAAAAAGACCATAAGACCCCTATTCTACTTTATGTTACTATAGGCTGGTTAAGATTTTTCATGGAGGAGACAATTGTAAAAGAAGACTGTGTGTATAACTGGTAAGGTAATGTACCAAAAATACACAATACGGCGAAAAAAACAACACTACTTCTCAGTGAAATACATTCAGAACGTTTACTTTTTCATTGCATGCATGTTGACAGTGAGGTTTATGCACAGTGGGTCATGGGTAAAGAATGTTGTTTGTGACGCCAACAAACCTAGAAGTGGATTTTGTCTGAATGGAGAGGAGACTCACATGTGCTCCTTGAATGACATCACTGTCATATGATGTGAAAATGTGTGACTGCTGTAATCAGAGCACCTGCTCCATTGCCTTGTTGGTTTACTCCATTGAGGGAGTGCAGTCATTATTCAACATCATAACTTCATACATTCACAATGGTGTTTTCCCTTTTATATTTACACTTGCTTCTAGTTAGAGTCAAGGTCATAAACTCTTGGCAACTTGCATCATGTAGTTTTTACTGGATGTACTGTATAACCAGTGACGTGCGGTGATGTCGGTAAGAGGCTAGGCACTGAGTTATGAAAGCCAGATTACCTAATTTATTGTTTAGACTAATACTCAATCAGAACAGTAGGCTAAACGTTACGCTTCTAAGTGCGCACACGCCTGGTCGATAACAAGACATTTCCAATCAATCTATCAATCAAAATCAATCTAAATGTGTTCATATAACACTTTACAGCAACCAGCATGGTCCAAAAAGAATGAAGTCGTCACACCGCTGCTACGTATTACAAGCCAGACTGAACAGATATGTTTTGAGTTTGGACCTAAAAAGAGCGACATCTGTAACAGTAATATCTCGATTTTAATTGGTCCATGTTTGATATGTAACAGAGATAATTACTGGCATAACACATTTACGTGCAAAGGCACAGCAGAGTTGTGCTTTTTGCCGTACATGTTAAAGAATACAGGATCGAAGTGCGCATGCGCAACATTGGTTTATCGCTTGAATGGACAGTAAAGGCACAGCTTATTCTACCATTTTGATTATGCGTAACTGCTACATTTGTCATCGTACCGTCTAAATAATTGGAATAACACACATATAAATCACAAGAATAAACAGTAAAAATACAAATACAAGCTTATTTAAACATTTATTTAATAAACATTTTTATGCTTGAATTTTAGCAGGGTAGGCAGTGCCTAGCTTGCCTACCCTGACTGCACGTCACTGTGTATAACATACTTCATTCTTGTCAACACTGGCTACATGATTCTCAGTGTGTAATCTTATGCTGAGTCATACACCAGTGTGTAACAATAGATTTGAAGGGGAAAAGAACAGAAGAACAGTAATTTGTTATCATAATTAGATATTTTGAATAAATGTTTGTCAATGACAAAGATTAACAGGATTGACTGACCTTAACCGGATACAGCGGTCACCTGAATGGCTTAACTACATCCAGTACATTTAAAAAGTTATTTAAACATGTCTACAAGGTTATTCTACCTATAAAAGATTTTTGAAACCAAACAGCTAACCCGAGGGTGTTAATAGGGCCAATGAAAAATCTACAAACCTTTCATTAAAGACAAGCTTCTCACTCAACCTGATCTTTCACGTAGTGTTATGAGACATGATGGATTATAAATACATTTCCAAAGCAAAACCTCAATTATTTATTTCATTATTTATTGTAGTGAAAACTAAACTGAACAAAAAATGTAACTTGCTATTATGTTGCTGTAAATCTAAAAATGTTATTTGCCTAAGAGTCTGTGGATAAAATATATATATATATACATACACACACACAAATCGGAATATATATACACACATAAATCGGAAAAGTGAGTCTGAGGGAGAAATAATGGCCAGATATGCCTGTAATTTAAATGACATCAAGTTTATGTTTATGCATTTAGCACCCTAAGATAGAATGTATTTAAACATGCATACATTGTTTGATTTGATCTTTTCAACAACATTGTTTATTTAATATAATTAGAATGAAAGACACAGTACAGTGATTGTAACTGGGGTAATTTCAGCTAAATGTATGTAGTCCTTAAGTTTCAGAAACTTGCATCAAAGCCTTGTTACTCATACGTAGTACTTTTTTCACTTATTTCGGAATTCAAACTCTCATACACTTACACTCCACATCGACAACTCCTCAAAGTTTCTGAGGCTGAACATGTGGCTGTGTGACCACAGGAGGTAGCTTGAGCAGCTGGCAGATGCCACTGCACTCTGGTCCGTGTTGCTCCTCCAGGAAGTACCTGAGGCCTCGGGTAGCAAAGTTGGAAGGTCCTTTGGGGGTCTTGGTGGAGTGAATCTGGGGGTCGGTGAGGTAGATCAGCCCTTTGCCATTGGCTGTTACCCACCCTGAGAAAAAAAAAGGAAGGAGTAGTTCAGTACTAAAAACATACATACATACTATATATATATATATATATATATATCGCAATTTAATCTAAATTTGAATTGTGATTACAATTTTGTCTCCAAATGATCACAGAAAGAGTAAAAAAACACACATCATGTTATTTTGTCGTTTTCTGAATGAGAAAAAATTTCAGCCAAAGAGACTCTCACTCACACACACTCTCACTCACATACTCTCTCACTCTCACACACACACACACACACACACACCTTGCAGGTCTACAACAACTTCCTGGCACTCGGAGGCAGGTAGGTGAAGTGTCGAAGGCAAGGCCATATTCTGTAGCCTGGAAACTCTTGTCCTTCTTTCCAGTGTTGTTAGTTAGTTTGACAAAGTCCCCAAGCATGTAGGGCTCCACTGTTACACAGCCGACAATCTCATTTCCATTCAGAATCTATTCACAAGCACAGAAAACAAAAGGGAAATCAGCAAATATGCAAAGCCTGTCTTTGTGCGCCACTCATTAACATGGCTGAGTAATATACATTTCTCCAATGGCTTTATTATGTCTCTACAGGTAAATTTAAAGACTTCTGTCACTACTCAAAAGACTCACCAGAGCAAGTGTTGCTGTTTACATGGTGTTTAATTTAAAATGAGATCAAATTGATCAATGTAAAGTTTTTTGTGGGCCAGTTCATCCAGGGAAGTGTCCAGATACAATTAGGGAGAATACTCAGCACTAAGATATTATTTGTACCTTAATCTCCCATTTTTCCTCTTTTAAAAGCTCAAAATACATTACAGGTTACTAACTAAAAAATATTGGCTCTACTACAGTCATGAGATTATGTTTCTAGCTGTAAACTGACAACTGGAGGGTGTACTGGGGTATTACATTCAAATTTAAAACCATGCTCTGAGGCTGCTTCAGGCTATCCTGCATTCTGCTGTTTCTGACGTTGTGTAGTTGTGTAGAGGGTCCAATTAAAGTGGCATCTATGAAGGAAATCCTTTTTATTTTAATGCTATATCTGATACATGTACTTTCCTTTCGATATGAGCTGGCCTCACCAGTAGTGCTTCTGAGGGAATGAAGAAGATCTGAGCCATGACTTCCTTGTCATAAAGACTCTTGTTGAATTCCGTCACATAGTACTGGGCTGTCATCTGTCTCTCCACATCTTTCAGGTGAAACTGGATCTCCTTTGGCTTCAAGTAATCTTTTCCAACATAACTAAGGCAAACCAGACACAGACAACATGAGATTTAAAATAATTTTGTACATGTTGTGCCTCGACTGCTTGTGACTGCATACCTGCTTAACCTCTCCTCTTGGTGTAAAAACTGCACCCATAATGCCGCTCTCTGCTTGCCCTGCATCCCCATCGGCTCCCGATGTAAGCACACGCGTCTCCCTGGCTGTCCACAGTCCTGTGGCCTTGGAGAACTTCAGATGAAGAGCACCTAATTGGGATGACATTTATAGATGAATGCAATATTTCATTATTTCATTTTATTGTCAGATTGACAGTGGTGGAAGAAGTAATCAGATCCAATAACGCTACTTAAGTAAAGTACTAATACAAGTACTGATACCACTCTGTAAAAATTCTGTGTTACATCTACAAGTCCTGCATTGTTTCCTACAAGTATCACCAGGAAAATGTAAATGAAAGTATTAAAATGAAGTAGTTAAAGCAGAAGTGTTTAATCACCACTCAAGGTTTCTGCCTAAAAGGAAGTTTTCCCTCGCCACCAAATGCTTGCTCGTGGGAAATTGTTGGGTCGTTGTAAATGATAGATTGTGGTCTAGACCTACACAATCTGTAAGGTGACTTGAGATAACTCCTGTTATGATTTGATACTATAAATACAATTTAATTGAATTTAATCGGCTAATCATTTCAGGTGTTAGGGTAGGCATGCATATTATTGGGTAGTTTAATTTATAATATAACATATTTTATAAACTATTGTGTTTTGTGTGCAAAATCCTTTTTTATAATGTAACTTACACTGTCAGAGTCATGTAGTGGAGTAAAAAAACAAAACAAATTCTCTCTGAAATGTGAGTAAAAGTAGAAAGAAAGACAAGAAAAGTACAGTACCTCACATTTGTACTTAAGTACAGTACTTGGCTAAATGTACTGTACTGTTACATTCTACCACTGCAGACTGACATTCCCCTCCCTAGAGCCTCACTGCTAGCATGGCTAAAAACATGTACAAGATGATATAGACATGTTTCAATTCAAACTTACTGTACGCAGTTCTGTGCGTCTTGAGTTTGAATTGTGTCTTGTCACTGTGAAGTCTCTTCAGTAGACATTCATGGCAAACTCCAGCCAGTAGTGCTTGGAAATCCTGCTGTGACAACAAATACTGACTCTCGGGGACAACACTAGTTACAGCGCTGTGTTTAAGACAGCTGTAGCACAAGGGGTTCTTTATCTGAGGGACATTCACTTTTTCTGAAGAAGTAACGTCACTGTGTTGGGGTCCACTCTGATGCTCCTCCAGCATCTCAAATGAACTCTCTGTGGAGGTTTCAGTGGAAGCACACTGCTCAGGTAGTTTTGGGTGTGGGGTTGTTAAAGTAGCAGGTTTTTTACGGATATTGAGTCAACTTCAGTGTTGATATTTGGGTCAACATTGAGGCTCTTCAAAGGTCTGAATTCCCATCCAGATGTGTGTGCTTTGTGTGGGGATCATGAGCAGAATCACTGCTTTCAGAATCCAGCGTTTCCATGAGGAAGAAACTTCCATCAGACTCTGCTGACTTGCTGCTTTGAACACTTCCTGTTTCAAGGCTGCTTGGCTGAGATTTTCTTTTTGGGGAAGTTCAGGTCAGCTGAAAGTTTCTCCCATGACGACTGGGAACTGAAACTGTCACTGAGCAAGCTGGACGATGTTCTGAGAGCTAGCTGGGATAAAGATTGTGTTGCTCCCTTAGCTGCTGACGTTTTCTGTGCCACACCAACGTTAGTCATCCAATCCTCCTCAGTGTCCAGTGTCTCTATCCCAGTTTGAATCACTTCAAACATCTCCAAATCAGGATTGGAGGAGGTAGTGGCAGGTATTGCAGAACTAAAGACGTTTTGGGAACCAACAACAGAGTTAAGACCATGTAAGCCTTGCTTCTTGTTTCCATCGGCGGATTGTAGCACGCTGTCTGACCGGTCATTAACCTCAGTGGTCAGGCAGCTCTGATTACGTGCTTTTGCTTCACGTTCAACACCAATACTTCCCGTGAAGCCACTGCTGCTGGGCCTAGGAGACCCTGAACTACTCAAGGAGAAATTCTGCCATGAAGAGCCAAGGTTATCTGTGCTTCCTAGAGTGGTACACAGGTCAGACTTTTGAGGTGGGTGCACAGCAGGTGAACTTGAACCTCTCTGTTGTGGCTCCTCTTCTTTGGGTGCCACTTTATGGGCTCGATTGCTGCACTCTGTGTTGAGCGTACCAATGGTTGTCACCAGTGCAGTTATACATAACCTCGCCTCACCTGTGTCGTCTTTGGTCCCTTTACAGTTTGTATTGGTTGTCTCACACAGTGACGCATGATACTTTTGGAATCTCTTCATCACCTTGGCGAAACCTTCCAGAGTGAAATTTACTAATGTGTCCTTGATGTTGCTGTAGCTGTCTGGGATAAAAGACCCTTTGTCTGAATGAAGGAAAGGCTCCACTCTCAACAGAAGCTTGACTTGTCCAACCAGATGCATGATTTCAGCACAAAGGCCGTCTTTATCTTGGGTATCTGCATTGCAATAATCGTAGAACTTCGCTAAAGCTTTTGGCAAGCTTGAGTTGCCTGCGCCACAACCTCCTGAGGAGTGCCGAGCCATTTGTGAGCAACAGTAAGAGAATAGGCAGCCTTGAGGAAGGTGTGAAGCTCCTGCTGGCTGGTGACCAGCTCGCCCTCTGCTTTAGTGAGAAGGCCGATTGCAAACGCCTCTCGCCTGCAGGAGGAAAGACTGCCTTTCAGAGGCAGGGCACTCCACTGAGAAACTGTCACGATAACAAGCAGGTCCCTTGGGTTGCCTGAAGAAGAAAAAAAAAGAGGTCAGAGAAGCATAAGAATAATTAAAGCAGCAATAAGTAAGATGTATTCCTCTTTAGAAGTGTCAGATTTGGAGAAAACCCCACTGATTTATGGTTGTGTCTGGATGCTAAATCAAGATTTGCAAAAGTATCGCAAGATGGTTGCATTAACCACAAATAGGTAAAGTTCCCCTTCATTTAAAAAAATGAGTTTTCTTAAATTTATGCTCCCTTACAGACCTATAATGACTTGTATCTGTGCACAGTTTGTCACTAGAAACTTGTTTTCATATTCCTCTACTGAAGGAGGAGATGTATATGCACTTCTCTGAAATCTGAGATTCAAACATATCCCGGGCAAGCGTGATTAGGGATGTCAGTAATGTGTAAACCAATTGCCGTCTAAAATGGGGCAAACGAATTTGACACAACACAGCAAAAAAACCTGGAACCTCCAGTGCTAAGCGGACTGTTAGTGAAGAGATGGAAAACCCACTGTCATCTTAGCTGTCAGCCACTGCAAGTTACAAGCTAGCAAGCTAACAAACAACATAAACAAATAAAAGACGCTAACTACACTTAACATTACTGATTTTAGTGCACAGACTCCTCATCAGTCTGACTGACACTGGGATCAGACAGTAGTTGCAGATCATGAGTCCAGATCCACAATTTTTCAATGAGGTAGAAAGAGTAGATGTGCTTCCGGCCCCTTGAAGTTTTTTTTTTTTTTTTTTTACTTTTTATGTGGGAAACCATGTTAAACTATTAATCCCTAAGAGTATGTTAACATACACTTACAAAATATTTCTGGAGAAGGACTTTAAGGTAAGGATAGGTAGTCGGCAGCATAATCTATGGTTGCCATTTTAACACCACCCTGATTTATGTCAACAGTGAATCAATGAAACAACTCACCACATTGGTCAACACATAGAGTGAAGTGTACTGGCTGTAAATTACCGCCATCTTAGCTGCCTGAGCTGCTGAAAGAAGACGATGACTCCTGTCCCCAAGTAAAGACTGCTCAAACAATCAGACACAAGACATTAGACAAGAAAATATATAAAGCCAATAGAAAAAAATACACATATCAGTTGGACTTACCAAATCAATATCTGGATTAGTCTAAAAGTGTGGAAGTCCTCTTCGTTCATAGAGACCAATATGTTGGCCAGTATGCCAAGAGAAGTTCCAATGCCCTACAACATACACAGACATGTAGAGCAATGGCTTATAACAGTGTGTAAACTGGGTTGTGCATGTTTACAAGCTCACAATATGGTTACTGTGATGACAATATTGTGGTTGTGGATTGAACCTTTTTATCAGGTTGAGGAAGTGTGTAGTAGCCAACCAGAGAGGGCCCAGATTAGCTGTGCAGCCTCTAGCCACAGGCCTGTAACAGAGCACAAAACAGCCATAATATCTATGTGATATCAGCGGAGGAAGCTATTTTCTATCTTTCTTTCAGGAAAAAAAAATCTTACCTAGCTTCTGCAAAATCATTCCACGTACTTGAACACTAACAGCCTGCACAAGAACCCTGTCACTCTCAGAGCAGTACACCCAACAACCTGCATGGGAAAACAATAGATTTGATTTTTTATTCAGCTTTTTAAAAAAACAACAGGATATATGTTTGTGATTTAAGGCAATTAGAATAACAATAGCACATACCTGTGGCCCCGCTTATTGTTAATCAGACTGCTCAGTATGTATTCTGCCTTTTGTAGTTTGCCTGCAGGGATAATGATTGTAATGTTTATCCAGCTCTGTATAACACAACAAAACATCAAAAATCTCTATAATGACAAGGAGTAATGACACCAAAGCCTTCTCACATATCCATGTTATGAGTATTCATCAACTAAAGAATGCCATTGTGTTCAATATTAGATAAATGAAAAATACATAAATAAATTGGCCTATGACATACTGTGTGTACTGTATATCCTGAAATAAACAAGGTAATAAATATACAGTATAAATAAATGTAAATATATAGAAATGAGCCAATATAAAATCAACATATACAGTGTCATCTCATATATTGATAAAATTATTTGATATGGCTCATTTGTATATTTATGTTTGACTTTTATTTGTTTCAGGGGTATTATTTTATAATGTGACATTTATTTATTTCCCTCTCTATTTACAGTGAGGAAAATAAGTATTTGAACACCCTGCTCTTTTGCAAGTTCTCCCACTTAGAAATCATGGATGGGTCTGAAATTGTCATCGTAGGTGCATGTCCACTGTGAGAGACATAATCTAAAAAAAAATCCAGAAATCACAATGTATTTATTTGATTGATACAGCTGCAAATAAGTATTTGAACACCTGTCTATCAGCTAGAATTCTGACCCTCAAAGACCTGTTAGTCTGCCTTCAAAATGTCCACCTCCACTCCATTTATTATCCTAAATTAGATGCACCTGTTTGAGGTCGTTAGCTGCATAAAGACACCTCTCCACCCAATACAATCAGTAAGAATCCAACTACTAACATGGCCAAGACCAAAGAGCTGTCCAAAGACACTAGAGACAAAATTGTACACCTCCACAAGGCTGGAAAGGGCTACGGGGAAATTGCCAAGCAGCTTGGTGAAAAAGGTCCACTGTTGGAGCAACCATTAGAAAATGGAAGAAGCTAAACATTACTGTCAATCTTGAAATCATGCATGGCACGGAAGGTTCTCCTGCTTAAACCAGCACATGTCAAGGCCGTCTTAAGTTTGCCAATGACCATTTGGATGATTCAGAGGAGTCATGGGAGAAAGTCATGTGGTCAGATGAGACCAAAATAGAACTTTTTGGTCATAATTCCACTAACCGTGTTTGGAGGAAGAAGAATGATGAGTACCATCCCAAGAACATCATCCCTACTGTGAAGCATGGGGGTGGTAGCATCATGCTTTTCGGGTTTTTCTGCACATGGGACAGGGGCGACTGCACTGTATTAAGGAGAGGAAGACCGGGGCCATGTATTGCGAGATTTTGGGGAACAACCTCCTTCCCTCAGTTAGAGCATTGAAGATGGGTCGAGGCTGGGTCTTCCAACATGACAATAACCCGAAGCACACAGCCAGGACAACCAAGGAGTGGCTCTGGAAGAAGCATATCAAGGTTCTGGCGTGGCCTAGCCAGTGTCCAGACCTAAACCCAATAGAGAATCTTTGGAGGGAGCTCAAACTCCGTGTTTCCCAGTGACAGCCCAGAAACCTGACTGATCTAGAGAAGATCTGTGTGGAGGAGTGGGCCAAAATCCCTTCTGCAGTGTGTCCAAACCTGGTGAAGAACTACAGGAAACGTTTGACCTCTGTAATTGCAAACAAAGGCTACTGTACCAAATATTAACATTGATTTTCTAAGGTGTTCAAATACTTATTTGAAGTTGTATCATACAAATAAATAGTTAAAAAAATCATACATTGTGATTTCTGGATTATTTTTTTTTTTTATGTCTCTCACAGTGGACATGCACCTACTATGACAATTTCAGACCCCTCCATGATTTCTAAGTGGGAGAACTTGCAAAATAGCAGGGTGTTCAAATACTTATTTTCCTCACTGTATATCCACTACTTATCTTATATGTATCTCATAGGCAATTCATTTTGTTTATTCTTGTATTTAATATGGAATAAAATGGCATTCCATAATGAACCACTATTATATTCCAAAACAGTGATTAGCATGAAGTGTTACTCATCCGTTCACATTTATTGAGTGCCAGTAGCTCCCCATAAAACTAAGAAAAGTAATGAAGTACACTCAATGCCACACAATACCAGAGTTAACGTAGACTCTGGCCTGTCGTATGACCAGCTGGGGGGCCACGGGGGGGTGTCAGGGTGGCACCTGTGGAGCAGCTTGGTGATCTTGAGCAGCCGCCTGGATTCGTCTGTCCAGTAGAGGAAGCGGTCGACTAGGAAGACCACCGCCAGTGCCGTGCGTGCCTCCTGAGCCGCAATGGAAGCCTTCAGAAGAGCCTGGCAGCAGGGCAAACCGATTCAGTGAATATTCATTTTCAGCAACAGCACATAGCAACCGTTACTTAGCTGTGTCAGTGTTACCAATAGCGGAGAGAGGTGCTTGCTGATAAGGTCACTAAGGTTGGTCTTGTCTTTGGCATTTAGCGACTCTTTATACTGCCACTTCTCTGGCACAAAGGGCCACTTCATTTCCGTTGCCTCTTGTAGGAGAGAAGCCAGTTCTGCACACAGTGAGTCTACAGGAAACAAGTGGAATTTTGTCAATCCAATTAAAGTGTGTGGCAGTGCAAAAATAAACTGGTCAAATAATAATAAATAAATACAACGGACAATACCTGATTAAAACTTTTTTTGCAAAAGGAATCATTTTTCTTAAAGGTCCAGTGTGTTATGTGCTTATAAACTTGTCCTTTTTCATGAATATTTACCACCACCATCAGTTCCAAGTATTACTATTGGCTTAAAGTTTACATTTCCATTTGCATGAACTGGGGTAGACTCTCCATAGTCATGCGCCATTTTGAAATACGTTAGCCGGTAAGGGACATACAGGACATACTGTTCCAACTTTTGCGCTTTCACTATCACATGATAAACTCACAGGTGCTGCTAATCTACTAATGGATATCGTTGTTTCCCAGCCCCGGCAAGTCTGAAGAAGGAAACATGGACGACCACATGTATTCAAAATACAAATTTCAGGAACAGGAATCTTCTTTGCCCAGAAAAAGAAAAAGGATATTAAAAAGAGACCGGCTTTTTGAAGCATGAAGGCTACCGTAGCTGTAATATGTCCTTTGAACTGCTTGGCGTGAGAGAGTTGATTGCGATATACAGTACGATCTCAACGCTAGACTATTGGACCTATAAAGCTCCACTAGAAACATTTTATTGCTTCTTTTCAACTTTTCTATCCTTCCTTTGGTACAGATGTGCTACACTGTATGTGGGCACTGGGAAGGCAGAGGGACTGTGTTATACAGAGTTTAGACGGAGGTTATAATGAGTACTGCCCCAGCATGCCCTACTGAAAAGCATTAGCAAAACAAGAGGAAATCCTCAAATTCATCGCAACTCCACGTTGGATTCAGCAATCATTTGTGCAGAATGCCCTCATTATCAACACAAACCAATATGTGTGGATTTTATGTAAGCGTAATTGCACAAACAAATCTCCTTACCCGAATCCCAATCTGACTTCCTTCCAGACCCAAATTAAAATTGAACAAATATCACCATCTTGTGTCTGACCTGTGCATCTCCAGTAGTTGTGCCTCTCTGCCTCCGTGGGCTGGGTGGACTGCTGAGCTGCTGCCACTGCTCCGAGGCACTCATCCAGTAAACCCCCCACTTCCTGGCTGTCCATTCTGGTCAACAGATGTTGTAGCTGTCGCCCTGGGATGAAAGGATGTCCACTGTTCTTGGCCTCTTCACCCCCTGGCCTGTTCCTGTATTAAAGCTGTGTTGGGGGGGGACTATGTGTCAAACCATTCTGAATAAAGTATGGTGGTGCTGCAGGGACGTCCTGGCCTACAAATCCTATCCTACAGACTCAAAAATCTCATTATAGTGTGATTTTTGAGAGCACCCTATCAAAAATCACACTACAATCATTTTCATTTGTAATGAAAATGAGAATAATGAAACAAAAAACTATCATTGTGTCGTGAATCAAATTGCAATAAGTCAAAATAATCACAAAATTATATTTTCGTCATATTGTGCAGCCCTAATAAAATCCCATATACAGTATATGTATAAGTAATGTCTTTTAATTGGACAGTAGCCTACACATGTGCCAATGTCGCTGTATTCCCCTGAAACAATGTCACAGGTAATGAAAATCATTTTATGGTCCTTTAAGGGAGTTCCAATGTGTCTATTTAAACACCCAAATACCCACACAGGTGTGTTTTAGTTAATGTGGCTGATTGCATGGACCTCTTTCCGGACTGTATGGGTGTGGTTAGACGAAGTGATTGGCATCTCCCTGAGTCCCCTGTTAGTGTTGTTGCACCTGTTATGGCAGCACAAATGACACGTTTATCAATCTTATTGGTAGAAATAGTTTGTGACCATCAAATGTTCTGGCCCACCTTCAACCTGAGCAGTCTAATCAGCCAGAATAACTGAAAACACCTGTGTGTGTGTGTGTGTGTTCAGAGGCTTTAACAATGACTTTATAGTGAGCCATAATTCCAGTTACTTCAATTAGTAGGCCTCTATTTTGAGACTTCTCATATAACTTTTATGTAAACTGATTTGTCAAAGTTATTGTAGGTGTACCATAAAGAAAACACACAATATCGTGGAGTATGATAAAGATGTAGCCTAAAACAGGGCTGCCATTTCTCATGCATTGTCCGTGAGACACACGCATTTGACTGGTTTCACACGCTCACACGCCACACCCCCGATTTCTCACGCTGAAGTGTCAACCCGGTAGGTCAGATTTCTGAAAGATGAGTTTATCTATAGATCTAGCTGTTGAGCCGCTCGTGATCGACTAGTTGTGCTTCCAGAGACTGTGGGGGTTCAAGAGCGCTCCCTGTCTGTGGAAGTTTTGAATTGTCGCAAACTGAGAACTTTTTTTTTCACGATCCATCCCAGGTGCATTTCCCCGGCTTCAGGTATGAGCTCTGAGTATGACAGACCCGTCCGTAGCTTCGTGTCCCCTCTCTCTGTAACAATAGAGGTGAGCAGCGCGGCTGGTAGCGTAGCAACTTCAGTTCATTTTAATGGACCCGCTCTGCTGTGGACAGTGACGCGTTGCATCCGTGTAGACCTCCGATGAAGAGCAGCGTACAGCCTCCTCTAAACTCTGTCAGAGACCAGAGACCCAGATGGGCCTCTGTGTCTGTCAGAGGTCTGAAGTGAGATGCACAGCAGACTATATTACAACTCTCCAAATCTCGGACAACAGAGATGGGAGGAGTTATATTTAGAATGTGCACAAAGTTGTAATACAAATAGTTGTATACTATACTATATATACGATACTGCAATCTTGGGCCACTATTGTGTTTCTCTAACCTCTGTGCTTCTCTAAATGTAACTGTAAATAATTTATTAAATGTTTCAAATAGTCTTTATTTTCCCAAAAAAAGGTAAAATCCAGTAAGGGGGGCACAGAGGATGAGGGCCAAACATTACTGAGCCTTGGCACAAAGGTTAAAGGAATAGAATGTATGTAAATCAGTGGTTCTCATTCTTTAGAATTTCAGTGGTCTTAGCTGATCCCTCAACATTAATTTAACTTTGGGTCCCTGGTCCCACACAGGGACCCTGGACCTGTTTACCACAGACCCAAATCTTCTCAGCTGTTGCTGACATATGCTACTGTCTCTTCATGTGGTTCATTATGTTTGGCACATTGTCTGGGTCAGTTCTTATATCATAAGGTAATACAATGTGTAATAATGTAAATAATGTAAATGCTGAATGCCCTAATACCTGTTGATACTACAACAATGCAAAGGCTCTTAACCCTACAGTTTTGCACATATCATGTAAGACTTGATTTCTCCATTTTTTTTTGCACAAAACTCTCCAGAAAGTGCCATTTAATGGTTTATTTTCAAAAAAAAATTCCTGGGGGCATACCCCCAGACCCCCCTAGGGAGAGCCCCCATCCCCCCCACACATAACAAATCCCAATTTAAACCCTGAAGGATAATAATGCTGAAAAGAACCAAAGAAATTGCTTTTGTACGCGGCAAAATATGGGTTTGGCCCCCCCCCCCCAAATCTCACTCAAGGTTTTTGGAAAAGTTGGCAGCTCTGCCTAAAATGTACGGATGTTACGCCCAACACAAAGTATAGCTATAGCTACTGTAGCCTACTGACAGTGAAAAACAAATCCATAACTCAACAGGAGGGAAGTTAATGTTGTTTATGTCGTCGCATTTAAAAATAACTCTTATTCCTAAACGTTAAGCTTACAAGACTCTCTGTCTCTTTTACTATGATTTCCGAATGAACATTTTCATTAAACACTAATTAAACAATTTAACAGCAACTACCGTCTTAAAGTTTCTCCTCTTTTTCCTCGTGGGGCGGTCACATACGGTGCTGCCTTCACATAATGTCGGAAATATCGCAATTCCAACAGGAGAGGAAGCTTGTTGCACAGTCCTTGCACTCTTTAGTGAAGACACGTCTGGAATTTGAGGTTTCAGTAAGGAGAAGCGTGTGTTGTATTGTAACAATGAACCAAAATCAGTGTTTTTAATAGAATACACTTTGTTAAATTAACTTAACAATACTCTGCATTCTTTAAGCTATGTTTATAGTAATTACTCACTTAGGCCATGACATGTCGTTATAAAGAAAGCAAACCTATTCTGTATACTGCTAATAATAACAATAACTGAAAATGTAATTATATTCAATAGTCATGGTTTAATTCAACCCCTGCAATATGAATTGCATGTGTAATAGTGGAGTTTTTATTGCTTCTTTTTATATACAGTATATATATATAACATTTTATATTTAATGTTTATTCTTTTTGCATATTAGATTTGTAAATCAAACCTACTTATTTTTGTATTATATTTTAATATGTCCCCTAACATTTTTCTACTTACTTTTTTATTTTTATGGAGCCTCTTGGCATGCTGGTAACCATGTTCCGTTTGTAGGTTACTTCTTGATTTGGGTTATCACTCACTTAGTCTCGATTGACTGCCAGATTTATGTCCATATTGGGTAAAAGATCCTCCTTAATCCCGCATGACCTGAACACCAACGTGTGACGTTATAAAGGGAGCCTATTCATAAAATAAATAAAATTAACATAACTAATATGCTATAAATTTGTCATGCCGTGTTGTACATAGGGGGTACATTCATTAGTTGATTAATAAATGCATGCATTCCCATTCTACCATTGCAGCAACTGGCTCTTGTTTAGCCTACTGAAATAATAATTAAAACAATTCCGAAATGTATGAGGTGTATTTGAAGGCAGCACAAATCTGGAAATGGACATGTATGAGGTTATAAAGGAATTATCATAATTAGGACGCATTAATATCGCATAGTGGTGGTTAACCCTCTGCTGGATTATGGTGTGTAATGGTGCGTAAGGCGCACACAACAAGCGCGTGCAGCCTGTGGTGTTGCCGTGCTCCCACCAATAGGCGGGACTGTGGCTCTGCAAGTTGGACTGTGAGCTGCACTGCTGGAACGCGAGCAT